>JASANG010001532.1:0-398745 GCA_030248215.1 Enoplolaimus lenunculus
TTTGAAAAAATATATTGCAATATAATAACAGTGATTGCTAAAACACCAAAAATATATATATCGAAAAATCAATAAAATGCAATAGATATTCGTTTATTCTGAACGTTGAGCTGAAAAACAGGTGCTTGTTTTTTCTTTGGTATCGATTGAAAACGTACCGAAACACAGAAAAACAGACTGAGTCCAAACCAAATACCGAGGCTTACCGAAACCGAGACCACACATCCCTGCTAAGAATTTGAGTACGAACAGCCTCGAGTTATCTGATGGTGTACATGGCACGGTATTCCTTCGACGTCGTCTGACTTGACCCAGACCACCTCTAGCATATTCGTATTTTCGCGATTACTGCCCACTTTGCTACATTTTGGCATTCTGTTTCATGTTACGCAAATTGCCAGGCGGCGCCGCAAATCAATTTATAGATAATTTTTCACATACGCCGTCGCACTACAATTATTATAAAATAGCTCCAGCCTTAGGGTTGCGATACACTTTTGTTCGCCGCGCAGCACCGTGTGCTTTCTTAAAATTTTTTAATATGGCGCGCACCGAGTATAGCACAACACTTAATGATTTTTAATTACTTTCAGATCTCTTCATTAGTCCAGTAACCGCCAGTGACTATATATTTGACGTTTCATCGCTACGTTGCGTATTGATTTATGTGCGTCACCTAACGTACTTTTGTGAGCTTTATGGCAATTTGCAATACTTGTTGCATACTGATGCTTCCATAGCAAAATGTCTTTTGTGAAAATTTCAATTTACAGTGAAGAAAAAACATTATTTCGTTGCATTCGAATTTTTGGTTCTATCTGCGTACTTTTATTGTTTTTGTTGTTCGATTGTTGTTTCATATGGCGATACGTAGGCGCAATAGATTATAAGTCCTAGGTTAATGATTTACGAAGCTGAGTGAATATTGAAATCTATAAAATTTGAATTCCTAAAAGAACTGTTGGTAAAAGGCTTTAGGCCACTTGGAAATGTTTGTCAATTTTGATATAAGTTAGTCATTTGCAGTACCGCCACAATATTTTGAGTGTGATTAAAATAATGTCAATGCAGTTTTAATCAAAGTTCAATGTTTGCACTGTTGTGTTTAGTTTACGTAAAGCTTTATTTTGTTGTTATTTGTTGAAGCTACATGTTTCGTTGTGTCGGCAGCTGTAAACCATATGCTAGTTTCATTCATTTGATCTCATGTCAAATTTGCTTATTTGCATACGCATATCGTTATGAATGTAAATTCACTCGTGCTCGAAAAACTTACTATAGCTCTTAAGTTACATCAGTTATTGCAGTGTTTTTCACAAATTGTATAGAAGTCGATTTTAGTATAGGGATTGTTTCTTTCTTATACAATCTTTTGTCTTGAATGGCCAAGTAAAAAACCTTACCTGCGTGACTATTAAAGTCTATTAGCTCACCTAAGTTCAAGCACTTAAGATGGGACCTTTTGTGAAAAAGTACTTGTGTAATAGCCATAGGATTATTTTTTGCCAGTTGCACACTGTTGCTATATCTGCACGCCAGGGTATAACCGGAGGTCTGCCTCCGGCTCCAGCAGAAAATCAGCCTCTGGTTCGTGCTCCGGTAAAATTTTTGCCGGAGGTCCCGGCAATTTGCAATTTCGGTAGTAAAATTTTGCAGAACTTATCTGTTTAGCACATTTCGTTGTACTTTTGTCACTATTTTCAGATAGAATTTTCGAAATTACGCAGAAAATTAGCGTAAAACCCAAACGACTTCACAACATATTGCAGATATCGGCTAAAATTAACTAACTAGCTAACTGTCATTTTTACTACCTAATTTCACCTCGGCTCAGGCAACTTTCGTTGACCTTCAGCTCCGGTATTTTTCACCTCCGGTTGCACCCTGTTGGCCGCTATCAGTGGTATATGTCTATATTTGCTGTTCATTGTCTAGCATTTTTTATTATTACTATTGATATACCGAATTCGGATAGTAAATTCAAACGCTCAGTTTTGTTTTATGCGTTAATGTGAGCTTTATAGATTAATATTTAACTGAAAATGGTTTGTGCGAGTTTTTCAAAATTTTGCGGGTGTAAGACAGTTATGAACGATTGAGAAGTGTATTTCTGAAGTATGAGACTAATATTTGTGCAATATAAAACAATGTCTGAAATACAAGACAGATTTTCCTGGAAAACGGCTCCAAAATTCTTTGTAACGATCAACGAAATACCTTTTACAAACTTGATACGTCCAAGACGTAATTTTGATAACTATCCGTTTTTGTTCAGTTTACACCATTGTGTTAGCCGTTTCAGACACAAATATCTTAGCTGTTTAATAAAGGCTAATATGTCTGAAATACTAGGCGTTTATGTCTTGAAAATTTGAGAAAGTATGAGTTTTGAATTTTGTGTGTTGTAGCATCGGGGCGAATAACATATTTCACAAGAGTTCTGGCTTATGTCAGATGGCCTCTTGAGGTGATATTATGCCAGATTACTGTTGTGGGATCTTCACTGTTCCTCTGTGTTTCGACAATTTATTTCAATATATACAGTTTTTCGATGTACATATTATTTCTCGTGGCGTATGAATATTAATTCTAATTGTCATTTCTCACTTGAGGACGTGCACGTAGACTACTTGAGGTAACTGTAAAAAGCTGTCGAAAGTCTACTGTTGCACTCTGCTCGGCAGCGTTCAATAGTTTTTGTCACACGCGTCAGCGTAGCGCAACCCTGAGTATACTGTATTACCGTGTAGCAGAAAACGGGGACGTCCCTATAAAAGCAATAAGGACAACCATTATTTGACAACTCTTACTTAACGCTATTAAGCGAAGTATGAGATTTCATGATAAAGTTAATGAAAAGTGTAAACGAGTTGGCGCGTCAAAGATAAGCCGAAAGAGCAAAAAATACTGGCGTAAAGGTGCTGATATCACAGACGTCGAAAGCCATTTGGAGACTGTGCGGCGGGACGAGCGAACTGGGTTAGTAGAGTTAAAAAGCGTCTGAAATGGCCAAGGTGCAAACCGTCTAGTACAAAAATACCGGAACCGGAAAGTGATAGTAAATACTGGATGTCGCTTCCAGAACGGGAATTCCAGTTGCATCCCGGCGATGAGGTATATATTTAACTGTATTTAATCGCTTTTACTTGCGTGTTGATTACATTGGGGTTTAGTTACAGATTTGGAACTTACGGTTGTCTCTATTTCAGAATTTTCATTCGGTTAAAACGCCAGTATTTTGTTGGTTTCTGAGATTAGAATCTACACGGTGGTAAAAACCTACTGCAGAGTTTTCGGCTTGAACACGGTGTCTGAATTTATTCCTTCGTGCTAAGTACACTTACAGAGCATTAGTAAACGTCTTGTCGCAGCATTGTTGTCATTGTTATTAGAGGATGGGACATAAATGAAATACTACGATGAGTTTGCATCCTGCCGGCTTCATCCGTTTTTTTAATCTCGATAGTTCGTACGTATACTGGAAGATGCAAAATATATATGCCTACATGGCACCTTGTTTTCTTCAAGGTATATACTGCATAACTTAGATTTATTACTGTTTTGCATTTCAGAGGAACCCTGTCGAACAAGTCAAACGATGAAATATTTAGCATTGATGTGCTTCCTAGCACGGCGAAAGCAAAACGCTCCAACGCTGCAATTAGGCTACGATGTTTTCAAAATCTTGAACCGAATCCGTTCATTGAACCTGCGAAACAGTTAGTTCACATTGTGTGTTTTTTGACTGAGTTGGCCTTTATTGTTAGCTTGAATTTTTCATTTTTACTGTAGTATATCAAAGTGTAAACTTTTTGACTTGGACAGCAATGCAATCATAGCATAATGTTGTTGACGGTCTTTTGTAAAAAGTAGTTTTATGAAATTCCGGATCACCACAATTTATAGATCCGGTATCCCAGTCTACTTTCAGTGTTGTGTTGGTTTCAAGAGTCGGAACCATAGTTTTGTAAGCAGTGTAAAGGAGTGGGGATTGTCTGGATCACCTAAGTAATGCCGAAAACCACTTTAAAACATTTTTTGTCAATACTTTAAAATTGGAATGAGTAGTAAATTTGAACCTTTGCAGTCGTTTTTCTTAGGTCAGTGATTTGATTGTTGCGCAAACGGATTCCAAAAACACTGACGGAACCGAATATCTATTTTGTGTCTGTGTCTGGCCGTATATCTGGCTGTACCCTAACCCTGTATGTCATGTTCTTTATTTCGATTATCATTCTCAAACGATTGTTTTTATTTTATAGATATAGACCTGTGACATTCAGAAAAGCAAAGCGACAAAGGGAACGAAAACAGGCGACAGTTGGGACTGGGGCAAAACCCGATCATGTTAACAATAATCAGCCTACGCGCGGTGCCGTGAATCCGGACGCAATGTATGATCTTTGGGGAAGCGCTGATGGCGGCAATAATAATGGTAAAGGTCAGAACTGTGTTATATATTAGAATTGGCATGGAGCCCGGAATTTTAGCGAGACCGGGGCTGAAAGCTTGGCCCTGGCACCTGGGCCGTAACCAGTATCAACAAACGTCAATGAATATTATATGAAGGCCCTGTTTGGCCCCGGTTAATCAACCGTTGGCCCGGTTCATATCTTAAACATAATGTAGCATTTAGTAATTTTTACATCAGCATAAATTAGGTTTCTCATTAATAGGGGGTGTGTTTGTAAGTTAAATACTTTCTCACTGTCTTGTATGCGGACTCGAATTTTGTCTTGACTGCTTTTTACAGTTGGAACCATTTAACCACTTCTATAGCATCACAAACTGAGGCCCTGAAGTTATATCAGATTTAAAACAATATTATTTCAGTATACTTAAACAACTGCCAAATCTTGGTCATTGTCTGGGTAGCCATTTTTGAACGGTTTCAGGTAATAACCGGATTCAAAATACTGGCTACTCAAAAAATTGCTATAAATATGTTTGAAACGTATATATATGTTTTCTTACGCATGTTTACTTGTTTAATTGGCTGTATTGTTTTGCAGCAAGTCTTACATTCGACAATTTGGCCGTATCACAAGAGATAAAGAACCATATCGTATATAATGGTGCCAAGCGAGCGCTCAGGGTAAGTACTCAATTGGTATTCAAGAAAATATTTAATTACTGGTGGAACGCGATTTGCGCAGTGCAAATACTTTTATTGCACTTGCGAAGATATTTTGCTAACCGGAACGTAAGTTTTTAGATTTTTTTACTGTTATGTTGATGTTACTATACAAAATTCCAGTATCGTGTAGTTTGGCTATTATGCTGTTACGATACGCGAATCCAGTATTGGTCAATATTTTTGTTGTATATACTAGAAATGTGCTATGTTTCTTTCAGAGACCCAAAACCCTCGCTCAAAAGCCTAGCGTTTTACCAGCGGTGGAAGTTGGCGATCCAGGCACTTCGTACAACCCAGCAATTGATGATTATAAAGTAAGAGGATTATTTTATATTTTTTAGCAAATTAGGCTCCGTCTAATGTTCAACTATTTAATATTTTCTTTCGATCATTGCACAATATCAGGCTCTTCCTGGTACGGTGTGTGGGTCGCACAGACATGTACCCCTACAAATTGGTTTGCTTCCAGCTGGACATCGTATAGCCTCTATGTAATATACACCTTAAAAAATTTATAACGAGCTGAAAACCTAGATTATAACCCGAATACACCAATTCTGGTAGGCCTTTATCTGCCAGAAACGCCGTTAAATCTTTCACGCAATTTGTCAACTATATTGTATCGTTAGTTCTGTGTTGGCTTCTATAGAAACATTTCAGAAATTACTCGAAAATGCAGCAAACGAGCATCTGTTGAAAACAAATCGCATTCGTAAAGAAGAAAGTAACGCGCAAATGCCAATGCTTAGACGCCAGGATATTGAAGTACGCCTGAAGTTGCCTGTTTTAGCAGTTTTTAGATTTTATTAAATTTCAAGAAAGTAAAGTATATGTTTATGTAATTTTTGCAATTATTCACTTGCTATTGTTATAGCAATTTCCGACCCGTTGTACAGGTTTGCTACCATTTTTTGCAGCTCTCGTTTCGATGTCAATAAAATTTAATTCCATTCGGGTGTTTAGGGTGGCGCGATGCAATGGCATCCGGCGTCGTACGACAACGCATGTGAGTTGATGCGTGACACTGCGTATAACTTGTTTGTAACAAAAACAACATTTTTTAAAATTTCGGCGCTGGCCAGTACCGCGCGGCAATTATAGCACCTTTTGAGCTATGACATGATTTAAGCGGACAAGACTAAAAGAAATGTCTGAAGGTTTGTTTGGATCCAGCATCAACGAGGTCAGTGATAATGAAGAATCAAATGAATCTGATATAGATGCTAAGAGCAGCAACTGTTTGACGACAACGAAACAGTCGCCGACGAAAACCAAATCTGCTGTTGCAAAGCCAGGTCCAAGCATTTGTAGATTGGAAGAGTGCAAGAATTGTCCTCAAGACTGCGACTGTGAGCATATATGGAGGAAAACCAAGAAGCAGCGTGCGCGTGAAGCGAAAAGAGTACACGAAGCAAAAGCGGCTCAAGTATCGAAGCGAACTAAAGCGCTGGCTAATGATATATTTAGGTTTGTTTATGTCTTATTTACAATGGTAATTTACATTTTATTAAATTTAATTCGGCTCGAAGTTCCAAATGATTATAGCAACTATTGCCAGCTAGTAATACGATGCAAATAAAAAGTTTGCATTGACTTTTAATTCACGGTCATTTTTCATTTTATCGTATCCTCAACTGTGTGTAGCGCCTATCACTAGTTACCAATAGGCTTTCAAACAGCGGCAGCTAAATTCGGTATGGTAGCCAGGGATGGGATGGTCGGTCTCGGTTATAAAACGAGACCGAGACTGACACCTACCTACCGAGACCGGCCAAGAAAGTCTCGGTCTCGGTCAATTTTTGGTCCACCGAAAAAATTTAAATTTGCAAAACAAACTATTGCTAATCCTTTTTTCGTTTTTTTTTGTGTTTTTTATATTTTTTTATTTTTCATAGCTTTTTGAGTTCTCTCAGAATATCTGCTCGTAATTATTGCGTAGCTACGAAATTTCATTATTTCACTGAAAAATTTTATTCATTTGCTGAATCTTCGGTTTCTGGACTCGGTTTCCAGACCACTGAGACTCAAAAAAGCGAGACCCGAGACCGAGCCGTAACTTGCCAAATACACAGAGCTGCCGAGATCGAGACTCCTATCCCTGATGGTAGCAGTTGTAGATTTAGTTCAAGAATTGTGCTAAGTATCGAAACTTAACATTTTTCAATTTATTAGCTACACTAGGACCTATCACCAAGATGCCACACACATTTGGGAAAACGTCTTTGGTATATAATATTAGATTAAATTAATTTTAGATTGAAATCACTAAAAAAAGAAATACAAAAATCTGAATTGAAATCTTCACAGAAAGTACAAAAACGAGTCGACAAGAAACGAGCACGAATGTCCCAAGCGAATAAATTGAGTAAATATCGGTATCAAGATGGTGATAAGCCCGTGCTGTTACCCGAAGAGCTGCCTGGTTCGCTAAGGCAGTTAAAGGTGATGGATTTATAAATTTATAGCTATCGCTTAACTCTTATTTGCAAGCTTATGATTTCGCTACTTCTCAATCATTTTAGCATATCTGTTTTGATTTGTTCATGTGCGGTTTAAAACTTAGCAAGATTTGCTTGAGAATTATAGTATTTTTAATCGCCGTTCATTTTTATGTGTGGCAGTAACCCGGTATTTGGCAAGCTTTGTGTTTTTCACTTTTGCTTTCAAAGTATGCTCACTTTCTTTCGCTGTAGTTGGATAAATGTAACCATGTTTCTTTCAGCCGGAAGGACATTTGCTTACCGATCGATTTAAAAGTTTGCAGAAACGTAACATCATTGAGAGTCGAATACGTCAAAAGTAAGTGTTGTTTTCAAAATTAACCCGGATTCACATTGTTTTCGATTTTGTCGCATTGGTTAATAAGCTAACAATATTAAGAGTCAGGACAGCCGCTATGGCACCCAAGGACTCTAGATCTAGTTCTAATGCATTACGTACATGTGTGGTTGAGTTCAAGATTTTCATTTTTCACTCAATGATAATATGTGAGGTCCCTTTAGGCTTCGAAGTCCTCCACCAAGTAGTTAGGAGTAACATTTCCAATTGTGTTATGCTACATTTTTGTGCTTTGTAGGTTTGAACGCAAACACAAATTAAAGAAGTATGAAACACGAAGTTATAAAGAACTTGTGCCGTATAAAGTAAAGTGTTAAGTGTGTTCATCATAGCGTCTCGTGCGAAAATGGAGTTGGTATAGTGTGGAGAAGCTCTGAAACGAATGACCTAAGTATTTTGCGTTCTGTATACTAAGAGTCTATGATGACTATTATAGAACAGAGTATGCAATTTACAAATATTGTGTGGTGCAAAATGTACCAGCGCATGTTGTATTTTCACCGTGGACGGTGGTCGATGTCAAAGGCAATACATATGTAGTGCTAAGCAAAATCAACTCCGGTATGCATTTATAATAGCAACTTGTCATATATTTTGCTGTGCTTACCGCAACTTACCATGCTCCCCATAAATGAGAGAATTACAGAAAAACGTAACACGTTCTGAGCTTCTTCGTAAATCGAGTGTACTTGGTTGTACGCTTGTCAAAGAGTGTCATCCACTCATGTTTGTACTGTTCGATGTAGCAATATCTGCAAAGACAGTTAGTGAATGAGAGAATGTGTGCTGACGAGTTATGGTGGCGCTATACTTGTCGTACGGCGCCGCCGTCCGTCACCATCCGCCTCCATGCGGTATCGTATGTGACGGTGACGGACGGCTCCGGATGTTATCAAAATTATATACGTGTGGCATTATAAGCCGTATTATTAACAAACTGCGTGTTGAAGCTATTGCCAGTTAGTGTTATTCTTTCACGCATCCGAGTAATTCCGGTTGCACATTAATAAATTTAGCGTAGGAGCAGTGGACGGAGCGTCGGTAGATTTGTCTCTAATTGGCAGTGGGGGCTGCATGCTATAGAAAACGCAGGACACTGGTTTCGGTTTCGCAGTTATTGGTTGTTCTTATATATAAGTGAGTTCGTTGTTGCTATGTTGCAAACAGGATACCACCGGAATTCCTGTTGCGGCATTTTTTCGCCGTCTAAACCATCGAAGGTAGTTTTCTGTGTCATGTATGTTTAGTTTTCTGGTTCCGGTTCCGGTAAAATGTAATCCGGTTGCATCGAGGTCACAAAAATATAAGGCAAATTCGAGTGGGTCAATACAATTCACCATGTTAAGCAGATTGTATGCCTCGTTACTATTTTCGCCGGAATCAAGTGCTTAATTAGTTCGTTTTCATTTTCGGGTAGATTTTTTATCTTTTCTGCTTACACTTTATTGCGATCTGGCGCGTAAACCGTAAGTTTTAGTGTCTCATTGGCAGGATGTGAGCGGATAGTAAAAGTACCGGAAACGGATGGGGATCAAATAACGGAAATGGAAACTGAAAACGGATATTGAACTACAAAAGCTTCAAAAATGTTTTTTTCTGTGCTTTTTATTTTATTTCAAACGGTAGCAACATATCTAATAAAAAATTTGCGAGATATATAATATACGTTGTTTATTAACTTAAAGTTCAGTGTAATTCCGATATTTCTATAACGGGAAGGGAAACGGACACCGATTTTTACAGAAGCGGATGGTGAAACGGTAAAAATTGTATTTTGTCGAAACTATTGCTAAAATTCCAACATATGGAGCTATTTGTTCTTCAAATTTTTGAGAAGCCCGGTGAATATTTGCATGCCTCAATTGTGTTGGCAGAAACATAAATCATTTGAAACTTTTCTACTTCAATATCGATTTTCCGTCTAGGTTCTATTGCGTATGAGTTTACACCCTGGTATTTTTGGTTGTTAAGTTATAATGTAAAAGTAAATTTTATTTGTGTTAGTCGTTATAGCGACATCGGTTTCAGGACATTGTTAGTTCATGCTATAAAACATTATTATCGACATCTCATATTTTATGCTCGTAAATTCTCAAAGTTTGCACAATATATATAATTCATAAAATATTACAAAGTTGTTCGTTTGTCACTTTTGGCAGATTTTAACAATTTCTTCATTGAAAATTGTCCGAAATTAATTAAGACTCGCTAAAACATCGCATTTTTATAAAAGAAAATTTTGCTACCGAAGTTGCCGTATATAAGCCGGTAAGAATGAGTATAAGTAAGCCTAAGTCTAAGCTTGAGTACTCTATGACCGACCTGTAGGACAGCGTTACGCGTCTGATCTTTACATGGGTCGCATCGTACTAGGATCATGACTTACATTTCGTAAAAAACGCAAAACCAAAAGATTTGACAGCACTTACAGGTATTGGCCCATGTAAAGATTAGGGGCGGAGAGTTTTGCTGTTGGACTAGAACAGAGTAACCTTAAGCTTTAGACTAATTTTTTGCTTGGGTAAGACAGGCTTAGGCATATGCTCATTCTTACGCTTATGTTTTGGCTTAGGCTTACGAATATGCTTATACTGTTCCGCCTCTGTTCTTTGCATTGGTCCAGATGTTTGCTAAAATTAGCAAAGCAAACATACCTCCGGCTCCGGTATTCTTCACCTCATATTGCTTCCAGCTTTGAGTAACATACCGTTTTTCCGTGGCACTGGGATAGGGTAAGCTTAAATTTTAAACTAATTTTTGATTACGCTTAGGCCTAAGCTTAGTTATTGGTTCATCCTTACGCTCTGGCTTAGGATAAGGAATATACTTGTACTACTGTGATGCCACTGAAACGGCCTCAGGATTTGTCATCAAAACACGTTAGCTTGCAACGCTTTACTTCCGGTGCCATATTGACTGACCGTTCACTACAGCCTCAACTGCAAAGTGATTAGGGATTTTAATGTAATACTGATATGCTCGCAGCAAAATCTTGAAAGGATTCGAAGCGCCGTTGGCTCAAACGGGACTCGAACCCAATTGCTGAATACGGAATATATGATGCGTCTGCGTGTAATTGCCGTAAATTCAAATTTCAACTCTACTTTTAATCTGTGAGTTGCAGGTGGTAAACCGAAATGTTTTGCACAAATAGTTTACATTTTGTCGAAGTTTATACTTTTAAAGTTTGGTAGTAAGATATTAACTGTACTATATAAAAAGGATTTCCGAATAATAATAATATTGGAAGACAGAAAGTGTTATTGTTTAGAATAGATGGATCGAGATAAATTACAAACTTGCTGAAATGGCAAATAAGCACCGTGTTTTGAAGCATACTTCAGAATATGTTTTATTCCTAAATTTGGCATACGTATAGATCAGCGGTGGACCAATTTTCGTGGGACTGCTAAGGTGTAAGCTTAAGTATTACATATTTTTTGCATAGGCGTAGGCTTAGGTTTGGGTATTGCCTTATTCTTGCGCTTAACCCCTTCTCACATTGGTTTGCCTGAGCAACTCAGCGCTTTGTATATATATGTTAAATAGTATATATCCCACCGTGTTTAACAATTGCAGCACGTATACATAGTACTAAATCACCACAAGACGTGAGAGCCACCTCGGGCTCGAGCGTCAAGCTCCTATAGCTGAGTGGTGATGGTATACGCCTCCCACTCCAGTCGCTGGAGTTCGAATCCTAGCATAAAAGTAGGTCTTAGGGGAAACAGAAAATATTCATGTGATAAAGGGTTAAATTCAAGTTTAGGAATATGGTTATACTAGTGTTACAACCCTAATCTACACATTGGCTGTAAATATCTTGCACCCGATAATTGTTCACCTGTGTTTATTTCCAAAAATGTCCAGTTGTGTTTATTCCAGCTTTATATATATACGTTTTTGTATCGATACGTGAACCGTAGTTCAGTATAGTTCACGGAAAGTAGACGAGAAAAATTGATAATTTATTCATAACTATCACGCTCCATCGCTCTATGTGAGCCTCGTTTACGGTACAAGCGGCATTAGCGTAGAATATTAAGTTCAGACGGCACGGTGTACTTGTTCAACCCCGTGACGGCACGGTGTACTTGTTCAACCCCGTGACGGCACGGTGTACTTGTTGAACCCCGTGACGGCACGGTGTACTTGTTCAACCCCGTGACGGCACGGTGTACTTGTTCAACCCCGTGACGGCACGGTGTACTTGTTCAACCCCGTGACGGCACGGTGTACTTGTTCAACCCCGTGACGGCACGGTGTACTTGTTCAACCCCGTGACGGCACGGTGTACTTGTTCAACCCCGTGACGGCACGGTGTACTTGTTCAACCCCGTGACGGCACGGTGTACTTGTTCAACCCCGTGACGGCACGGTGTACTTGTTCAACCCCGTGACGGCACGGTGTACTTGTTCAACCCCGTGACGGCACGGTGTACTTGTTCAACCCCGTGACGGCACGGTGTACTTGTTCAACCCCGTGACGGCACGGTGTACTTGTTCAACCCCGTGACGGCACGGTGTACTTGTTCAACCCCGTGACGGCACGGTGTACTTGTTCAACCCCGTGACGGCACGGTGTACTTGTTCAACCCCGTGACGGCACGGTGTACTTGTTGAACCCCGTGACGGCACGGTGTACTTGTTCAACCCCGTAACCTGCAATTCTTAATACAGGATGCAAGTGCACTTTAAGACGGGAGTAACAATTTTGCTAAAATACAACTCTTTGGATGCTGCCGAAAATATTTTCGATCAGACGGACGGCGAAGATGTCAGTTATGGCCCCACGCTCCCTCGTTCTGCCGTTGCAATCCTGGAGTTATGGTACAGGTACTGAACATAAATAGCTATGCTGGATGGATTTACTCATGAAAGTAGACTTTTCATGATTATAAGGTTTAGTATTTTGACGTCGACTGCATTTGGTCACGAATTTATGAAACCTGGTGATTAGTAAGCTGGTCGCTGTGTCTAGTGACATTTTGGGTTCATAATTTAGCTCATCAAGAATGCGTTAGAGCGAAAGTGGATTATTTGAAAGGCGTTTTTTTCAACCAATAAGATATTGGCTTGTGCTGGATTCAAAAGCCAAATGACGGCGTTGTTGACGAATTTTGAGACTTCTGATCGGACCGGTAAGTTAGAGGGAGAGCGAATGCTGACAGCTGTAAGAAATTTACTAGTGGTGCTAAAAGTGGATGAATTCAATAGCTGAGCATGGACCGAAAAACACGCAGTATCTACGGAGTTGGCGAATGATGCTTGTATACGGTTTCAAACAAGACAATTACGGCAACCTCATAGTTCTAAACATTAAACCCGTCAATTTACTACTAGCCGACATTGTACTTAGCATTCCTTTTCTAGGAATCCTCTTGTTACCCTGGCTAATGATGCTAATTTTAACAGTAACGGTGGCGCTATTCGTCTTGTGTGGCCGGTACAGCGCCGCAAGTAAAAAAATTTAGGCTCATTGTTGTGCTGTGCCTTTGCGGCAATTTAGGTGCGTAGCCGAGCGGCCTTAGACTGCGCCGGACAGGCAAGCGGAAACAGGGATGTCTAAAGGGTCGGTAAAAACCCTAAGAACCCAACAAAGCTGTAGTTTCTTGTTGGAGTTTGACAGGCTCAAGCTGGCTTCTGGATCACGCTTCACTCGTTAGGTTTTAAGCGCGACTCCAATCTGACGTTTGTTGCCTAATAAAGATAGGCTTTATTGTCGCATGTAATGGCCCCTGTTGAAAAGTGTAGCGTCAAACGACCGGCACGCTATACGTATATTAGTAAGAATGATAACTTTGAATGCACATTTATAACAATAATGGTCAAGATTGTCAGTATATATCAAAGATGCGACTGTGGTTTGATGGCACAGTTTGCGTGAGCCTAATATTAATTTGCACGCACTTGTAATTATTTTTGGTATAAGTTTGATAAGAATTTAAGTCTGGTTCGCTTAAACCACAAGAGGGCATAGTTTCTCATAGGCTGGCTGCCGTAGTTTGAATGACCGCTGTGAAGTCAAAAGTTGTTTATCACCGCTCGTTGTACTGGGTTTGGGTTTGATTCAGTCACTATTGCTTGCAGAAGTGTTGCTAGGAGAATGAGTTCGGGAGAGAATAACCTCGTGTGAAAGAAAACTTTTTGACTTCAACAATTCCAATTGGTCAATCTGAAGTACTTTTAGATGTGTTTTTTGTTGTCTGTTGAGAAAGTTCAGGTGGGAATGGGTATGTCCCCTGTATCCGTCCACTTGTATTACATGTCGGTGATTGCTTGTCACTATAGTTGGTTGTAGTTGTCACTCGCAGTTTTGCTTCGGGCAAATTTGTTGTTTCATGAGCTTTTGAGGCAAAGCTGTATGCGTATTGAAGGTTTTGTATACATACTTGACTCTTTGACGCCTTTTTTGCCAACAGTGGATAGTATGGGGTTGATAAAGTTTGTGTTGCTGTTTGTGATTTGTTATTGTTTGTTTCGTTGTTTGTGTTGTTGTTGTTGTTGTTGGTGTTGTTGTTGTGGTTGTTGCTGTTGTTGTTGTTGTTGCTGTTGTTGTTGTTGTTGTTGTTGTTGCTGCTGCTGCTGCTGTTGTTGTTGTTGTTGTTGTTGTTGCTGTTGTTGTTGTGTTGTTTTGCATATGATCAGTTGGTGATAAGCCATGTAAAATTTCGAAATTTTTTGGATTGATCCTTGAAATTTGTGGCGGACAGAGAATCCTGATTATATACACAGACTTGTTTAATTTTGGACACCCTGAAACAGTCTGCTTCGTTTGTAAAAAATGGCAGTATTTCATCACAGGTTATATTTCAATAAATATATCAACGGAAGTTTTTTACGTAATATATAATGTTCGTTTTCTGTTTTTTTGGATTGAGCGGGTCAAGCGTAAATGACGGAACAAAACTGTTTCAGATGGAATTTTTCGCAACAAACATTTTAAAATCGAAAAACTGTTGATTCTATAGGAACCACAGATTTTAGATCGTTTAAATATTGTTCAAGCTTGAATTCAGTAATGGAACGTCGGTCAATCAGAGTTTTGGATTGCATGAAGCCCTATTTACACGTGCAAGTTTTTGCTGCGAGAACTCGCAGCTGCAACTTGCACTTGAAAGTTTGGTCAATAATTCCGTTCGAAAAACTTGCAGCTGCAAATGATTCATTAACAATCACAGCTAGGAATTTAGTTCACATGCGTGAATAACCATGCAAGTTCACTGAATTTGTTGCAGCCGCTTTCTCATTGGCTGATCAAAAAATGCAAGTTCTGCGAGCAATTTCCTGATGCAAGTTCTCGCAACAAAAACTTGCACGTGTGAATAAGGCTTAACAATGTTCAACTGTTCGTCGCTTATATTTCAAAGATTTCAAAATAAATTTGCCGTTTAACTCTCGGTGTTCAAATTTAGTTCCGCTGGTCGAAGTTGAATTTTAAAGTGAACGCTGTATTTTAATATTTTAAATATTACTTGTAGGCATAATTTTGAAACCTATGATATTAAGCGAAGTAATATATCAAACGCGACCCACTCATGTTGATTTGGAAAATAACCATTCAAAGGCTTAAGCCTACGGTTTTTTCAGCTGCATCCCCTATAAACCTTTATTTTTTAAACGTGCTGTTTTGAAACTTTTTACCTGCTTGAGTCAGTGAACGACCTACTTCGATCATTCTACAAGAATTAGTAATTTTTTAAAAAATTGCATTTTCCCGCTATTGGATCATTTAAGCCTTTTTTGCCCGACTCTCACAATTATGGCCCTGTATCAGACGGTTTGTGATGTGGATAAATTTTAACTTTACAGAGCAGCCAATTCTAAGTATTGGGTTGATTTTTTGTCACATTATTACACTTGAGGTTTTCATATTCACATGTCTATTACTTTATATATATACATACATATATATATTTATATATATACTTCATTATTGTCGATATTAAACTTTAACCGGCTCCGGTTTAGATTAGGCGTGTCAAAATGCCCTTCGACACTGTGTTTACTACAGCTCAGGGTGTTGCTTGTGTGGTTGTTGTTGGTGTTTTTGTAGTCGTTACTCGTTGACTTTTGATCACTTTGGTGTTGAGGTTCGGTGGTATGGAATATAAACACAGTGTGTGCAATACTGTGGCCGATGTTACTTTTAGGGGCGTAACAGTTGATTAAGCGTATTCCTAAGCTTTAGCCTAAGCCTAAGCGTTGCAAAAATGACTTCGTAAGTCTTAAGCGTAAGCCTAAGGAAAAATGTAATCTAGAATCTAAACCTACTCTTTTATAAACCCACCTGAAACCTGGACGGCCCTTAAAGTATCATGGGCCAATACTCTTATAGTTAAAGTTTGAAAGTGTAGAAAACATTGGCGTAGGAAAGATTTTAGCTCGAACGCGTATAATTTCATGTGCAAGAAGTTTTTAGATTGCAGACGGCGCAGGAAGATTTGTATGAGTGGAAGAAAATTGTTTGTAACATTGAATTCTGTAAATGCTGGTACCAAATTATAAAATTTTCAGCACCGTGTTGTGCCCCGTAATTTCGGATCGACATGGGCAAAAAACTGTAATTGATATATAAATAAATGCAGTTTTAATTAATTGGTTAAATAATCACTATTAAGCCCATTTCGGACCTGCAAATTTTTGCTGCGAGAACTTGCAACTGCAGATTGCACGCAGAACTTGCCGTTTTTCTTCAGCAAATGAGAAAGCGAATGCAATAAATTCGTTGAACTTGCACTAAATTTCTAGCTTTGATTCGTAATGAATTATTTGCAGTTGCAAGTTTTTCGAACGGGGTTTTGGACAAAACTTGCAGATGCAAGCTCTTGCAGCAAAAATTTGCACGTGTGAATAGGGCTTTAGATTTTATGCCGTTACAGCTGTGTTCGTTTTTATTTAACAGAACTGAGCTGGTTGCAAACGCTTTAGTTCATTTGAGCAGTTTCCGTTGAACTGTAAACTCACTTGATTTCTGTTCGGAATAAACACAGGTTTTTCGATATTCGGTTGAATTTCAATGTCCCATTGTTCTATTCTACATTATCACAGTGAAAGCTTAGACTATTCTTGTTGGCTCAGGTATACCTATAGGTGCATGTATATAGGTGTGTATATATGTTTACCTGTGTGGTAAAACCGCAAAGATATATTTCACATATATATGTATACCAGTTCATGATGAGGGAACAGGATGTATATAGGTACTGTTTACCGGCACTATTAACCGTACGCTTTTAGTTGGAGCTTGCCGAACAAAGTATCTAGTCAGAGAGACCGCTTTTATTTCATAGGATAAGTTGGAACAAATAAGTTGTTTTAAGTGCGGATTATTATTCAAGTGTTTACCTGGTATTTATAGATTATCAGTACGTATTTAGTTTACTTAATCCCACAAATAATAATTTGTTGGAACTAAACGTTTGGAATTTTTTAATCATTGGCGGATACAGAAAAAAAAAGCTTTAAGAGGTTAACAAGTGGAGATCCACGGATCTGAAACGCTTCTTAGACGCACGCAGTCAATTGATGTTGTCCGTGTCGACGCATTTTTAATTTTATCATTGTCTTTTTTCCTTAATACGAAGAGGGACCTGTTGGGGGGGGGGGGTTGGTGGTGCAATTATTACAGTTGGTGGTGTAAGTTTATTTCAGTTGAATGTGTTGTTGAATAATGCATCGTTCGTTGTTTTTTGTAGTTACATATGCCACAAATCTGGCATTATTCGAGCGTCCATATTTTATCAAATAGCGCATAACACTTATCACTAGTTGTTAACGGTAGATTTATAAACTGACGTATTCTTGTAGTTACGAATTCAAAAATTTGGACAGTATTACGGTGTGTCCAATCCGGAATATGAGCAAAATTTTGAAGCTCACCATTCGTTGGTTCGAATGATATAATACTGATTGCTAACAGGTGATTGGTGATTCACACCTTTTGAAATACGCCGACAGGTATTCGTATCAAATAAGATGCAGCCGGAAGTGAAAAGTACCGTAGTCAGAAGACAGTAGATTTTGTCGGAACCGTAAAACCTTCGGCTATACCGGATGCAGTTGTTTCCGTTTTACAGGGATCAAAAATTCGTAGTGTCGGTTGTGTTTGGCAAATAAATTGTTTCATAAAATTCGCTATAAATGTTTTGGAAATATCGAGTTTGTCAAAATAACGTTGTAGCAAATTCTTAGACGCAATCAACTGTATACTGTGTATAGTCTTAGCCAAAAATTAAATAGTTGTAACAACAGCCGATATTCTCAAATGTGTATAGCAACTATCATCAGTTAGTAATCAGTTTTCAAGCTTACTAAACTATTGCAGATGTTGAACTCAAAATTGGTACATTAGTAGAGCAAGTCATATGTGAAACATGTTCTCAATTTTGACCTCTGCATTCAATGTTTCAAAAGTTACAAGATCTTTTACCAACTGGTGATAGGTGCTATACACGTTTGAGAATACCGGCCAACATTTTGAATGAGGTATTACCACTTAATCTAGTTCAGACCAACCCCTGAAGTGTTGAGGGAATCCTGCAAACGGCGAGATTTATAGCCCAGCCTAAATTTATCAATCTGATCCTTACCTTGTCCTACAAGGCTTGAGGTCCTTACTTATCCCAAAAGCTTTCAATGGAGTGAAGTAAAATTCAGTTTGGGTATGCGGCGAATTTTGATTAATTTGCAAACTTGGTCAAACTGTTTCAGGTACGGCAAATATTTTTAGACGAGGGGCGGTTGATACTCTTAGCCGTATTTGGCTACAAGTCTGTATGGTTTGTTTAGGAACTAATATTTATCGAGTAGCATTGGATATTGAGTAGATTGTAGAATTTTCCCCAACTCTCACATTGTAATGGTTTATGTTTAGCGATATATTTCGGTTTTCATTATTGCGTTATATTTTTCATTTATTATGGCGTACCGAGGCGAGAATCGGCACTACAGATATTCGGTACAAAAGGATTGTTATCATTGAATATATTGGTTTGATAGAATCATTGTTTATTGTAAATTGTAATATTTTAGGTCAATCTACGATAATTTGTCGGTCGACGCCTTGTCGCCCAACAGTGTCTTAAAGCCTATTAATATATATCTAAGAATAATTCTAAACGTAATTCTAAGCCTAAGTTTAAGCTTAAGCATAATGATGGGCGACGAATTGTCGAGTCGATGAAATTTCGGATTACAAGTTGTTGTTCGACGAGTTGACGGATGGGCGACGAATTGTCGTGATACCATTTTAGGTTTAATGCTATTTTTGGAGTGAACCCCCGCACAGTTTAGTTCTTCGCGCATCAACGGGAGTTTGTCACCTATAAGCATAGAACACTATTGATATAAGCTTAGATATGTATGTTGACATGTATATAGTGTTCGGAATCTCGAATTTCACTATTTATAACTGGGTTGTAGTTGCCGAGTTTACTGGATCATTTCAAATCCAACTTACGTACTTTCGTTAGTTTTGTATGTTCAATTTGTTTACTGATGGGTTTAATTTCATGAGACAGGTTGGTTAGGATTAGGAACTTTACACTAACGAATGCAAAGGAGGGATCGGGGTGTCGTGTGCCACCCTTGAAGAAAATTGTGATAAAAATGGATTGTATCAATCTTACAAATTTTGAATTTTGAACGAGTATTAGAAATTTATCTTTTTAAATCTGTAGTGCTCAGCGTTGAAACAGCTCTATAAATTACGCCTGCAGCGATATTTAACATTACGTTTATAGTTTATGCATGCAATGAAAGCCGCTTACTAGCAAAAGCGGTGTATTCGGTATCTGGGTGCTTTATAGGGGGGCTTTGTTGGACTATGCAGTTAATACATGAACCAAAACATAGCATTTTTGCGCTGCGATTTTGTACTAAAGTTATTTTAGCTTATTACTCGCGCCGCTGGCGAAGTTTTTTGTCTGAGAAATATATACCTGTGAAATTTTTAGCGAAAATTAATAAGTTATCGTAATTATTATAATTGAGCGAAGCGAAGCTTCGAGCGAAACTCGGAGTTTCGCGAAGTGTTTTGTACTCTGGGGTAGAAAGGTTGATGTCCGGCCGTCGGTCCGTCTGTCCGTCCGAAAAGAATCTTAGGAATCGCTGAACCGATTTTGATAAACTTTTTTGTTTGAATGCCAATTATCCTGGGGTGTTAACCTCGCATTGGGGTTTTAAAATTTTTAAGCCGTTTATTAGCTACACGCTAATTTGCATAATTAGTTAAGCATAAATTGGGACTTTCTACAATATTTCACTAATTACTAGGGTTAAAAGCAATCTAATTTCAGCACTAAAACGTTTTTGGGTGCGAGGAATTTGAATAAATTGTTTACAAATCTGCAAAACGGATAATTGAATAGTTAGCTAATAGCTAATTTGCATATCAACCTAATTGACAAGACAAAATTAGGACTTTTTAAACTATTTCAGTAATTATTAGGGTTACTAAAAATTGTTGGCTGTGAGAAATATGAATAAATCGTTTACAAACCGCCAAAACCGATAAATGAGTTGCCAGCTAATAACTAATTAGCATATCAGCTTAATTGCTTATGTGTGTTCGAGCTTCGCTCAATACTAACAGTCCCACTACGACTGGTTTTAAATAATATACCACATAGCAAACGTATGTCGTAGACCAATCTGCTATTCAGGCCAATGTTATTTTCAGCGTTTGTGCGAGTTTTCTTTTTACCGCAAAAAAGTGAGCGCTACGACCGTCGGTATGTCGCCTTTGAACAAAATCTGTATACACTTCAAAGCGTTGGACAAATTTTATATACCGCACCAGTGAGAAATTTCCGGATCCACACCCAGGCACCACCGGAACTGAATGTTTAAGCGTTTTTGAAGCCAAATCATTGTTTTGTGTTTTATATATTGTTTGTATGTATCCGTTCGAATTGACCAAGTTTTTAGCATATTTAAAAAGCAATAATCTAAACTGCAGCACTGTGTAGAGTTAATGTAGTTTCACTCGCACTGTTATAATTATGCCGATAAGGTTATTCTTCGACCCCCCTTCTTGTTGAGCCATGTTATTCTTCGACCCCCCTTCTTGTTTGATGCCGATAAGGTTATTCTTCGACCCCCCCCCCTTCTTGTTTGATGCCGATAAGGTTATTCTTCAACCCCCCCTTCTTGTTGATGCCGATAAGGCTATTCTTCGGCCCCCCCTTCTTGTTTGATGCCGATAAGGTTATTCTTCGACCCCCCTTCTTGTTTGAGGTATGCGTAAGGACCGTTAGGCTGTGAAGATTTCACTATTGAAAGGTTAGACGTAGATGTAACGGTTTTCTAATTAAGTTGATGATGGCAGGCTGTTTGTCGATCAATGACTTTTTACAGGTTGGGACCATAGTCCATGGATTTCGGAAAGGCGTGGAGTCACGTCTAATGCGAAGGTTGCTTGTTGCGGTACCAGCTGAAAAATATCTGAAAGCCTTGGACAAAAATCCTTAGTAAGGGAACGGTTTTGACCTTTGGACACCACTGGATGTGCCATTGTTCGGGAGGTAACGGTCGAAACTGAATTAAGCAGTGTACGTAGTGTGAAACTTTCGTTTTAAGGTCAGGGTCAGTCATGGAATGGAGCGAGACTTCAGACCTTGTAAGTGAGCAGCTGGAAAAGCGGGTTACGTATGGGTTTGAAGTGGTGACGTACGGATTCTTAGACAAAGGCTCTACCGCTGCGCTAATCAGCAGCTGTCTCTCCAGGTACTTTTCCCCTACCCGCTAGCATACATACAGTGCACTACACTATATTGGGACAAGCATGTCCCTCATATTTACAGTCACCAATGAATGCCCTCCTTCTGGTCCGTAGCCAAATGGGGAGCCAGGGATGGCTCAGCCCTTCTGGAAAAAGCTTGCCCACCCCCCTAGAAGATTTTCAACCTTGCTTGTAAGTCATCGAAAACGTTTAAATGCCCCTCCTGAAAAAATTTTTTTATCTCCCTCGAGCAAGGTGAGCTGGCTACGGGCCTGCCCTTCTCATTTGTGAGTTAAATATTTAATAACTGGGCTGATAATCTCGAAATGAATTTTTAGTTTTTTAAAAATTCATAATTATTTACACTACTACTTCGACATTCGGGATATCGTGTTGTTGTCACTTTGTGCCACCTTTTTTGTGTATATTTTATTGTTAAAGAAAATTTCCGTCTAGAAGTTGTTGTTGTTGTTGTTGTTGTTGTTGTTGTTGTTGTTGTTGTTGTTAGCTGTCGACAAGATTATAGAATTGTTGCTAGTGTTGAATAGACAACGTCTGATTTTGGGTTTCCGCAACGAGAGAACTTGGGGTCGCACTGTACTTTCTGACCTAAAAAACTATTTACGTAGTGTTGTTTATCTGGTTAAGCGTTCTTAGTAGTGGTGTGCCTCGTTAAAATTTGATAATATTCATCGAGTTTAAATTTTCATTTGACGTCGTTGTATGAAACTTTAAGAAAATGTATTCTGTGCGGTGGGCCCGTGAAGGGGTGTTCATGAAAAAAAATTAAAACTGAAGGGCAACAAGAAATATCGCAACAGTGACCATTTAAACCAGTACTATATAGTATTATCCTAGTGTCGATGCATAGGATTTTTTTGTGTCAGATTGTAACGACTGGAAGATGATTTCTGTGAATTTCATTAGTCATGGCCGAGCCCGGATCCAAGTGGAACCTTAGCCCCGCTGGAAAAACTGTGGACCCCCTAGAAAATTGTCAACCTTGCTTGTATGCCATTGAAAATGCTTGAATGCCCTTCCTGAAAAATTCTTAGCCCGCCCTAATAAGGCGAGCTTGCTACGGGCCGGATTACGCCTTCGCTATGTATTACTAGCCGTTTTGAAGCAGCTTATGTAAAGCTATTTCTGTATATACTTGTGGATCCGCCACTTTGACACTGTTCAATTGTGATGTTGAACTTTGTGTCGTGTCGATATATTTTATCCGAGGGATGCTGTATTCAATGATGTGTTTGCACTTTGAACTTTTTGTTGTAAATCCCAAAAATTATATTTATAAGGTGAAGTTTGGAATTTGTAGAATCTACGCTAGTAATCAATAAGATCACGTACGATAACGTACGGTGACAGACGGTGACGGACGGCGCCGAACGTCAAGTATAGCGCAACCCTTAAGGGTGTTTTATGTTCTGTATAGCAATATCTGATTGGAATGGTCATGTTATTTTAATTAATTTTAAAACATAAATTTTACCGTACTGAAGATTAAAAGGTGAAATATTTTTGAGTATTATTGCTTGCTCTACTTCTAAGAAACGTTTCGGCTGGTTCACACGTTAGGCGAGTTATGTTTTGCGGTAATATTTCTTAAGTATGGCTGAATATTAAATTTTGCTTTTGGCAATGCGCGATGTATTGTAAGCTAAAGATTAGCAACTGCGGCGAATACCTCGGAGTTGGTCAGTAATTAATTAGTTCTAGCTTTCAGGTAGAATTAGTAAAAGTTCTAACCCAGTCTGTGAGATTGTTATTTCAACCACGAACCCTACTAAATTAGTATTACCCACCCATCCACTAGGAGGTTGGGCTGAGTACGAGCTTGGGCTCAGGTCAAACTTAGAATAGCATTGTCGTTGCATGTTCAACTGCAGTTAATGGTTGACAGTAAAAGTTTTACTTTGACAGTTATTGTATGTTTTCATTGTATAATTTTGATTACATTAATGAAATTGGCCTGGAATACAAGTAAAACGAAACTTTGATTTTGAGGTCGTCAAATTTTGTCTTCAAAACTCATTTTTTTGAAAATGCACCATTTTACAATAGGGTCAACGTTTTTGCATTTAATATGATTTTTTGTTGTTGCGTTCTGAGCAGTGTTTTGCACGCGACGCACTCAATGGCGGATGCATGGGGAGCCACCCCGGCCGTGCCCCCCCAACAGCATCTCAACATAAATTATATAGAATGTCAATTGCTGTTCTACGCTGTTCCGAAAATAACAGGCATTTCTAACTCATTTAAAAACAAAAACAGATGTTGCTGAAAATGACTGGATTTTGTTTTTTCAAAAGTGAATTGGCTTCTGAATCAGAGCCTTTAAATTTGTGCCTGTTTGAAACCTAATCTGAACTTATGTTGCCACCCGGTTGTTTAGATCTAAATTGCGTTGATGCTTCAGTTTTGTTTGTGATTCATCTCAATTGAACGAACGTAAACAAGTCAATTTTATATGGCAATAGTTCGTGGTTTGTTTGTGGGTCAAAAATAAGTTTATTACCTTGGAAATTTTGCCCCCCCCCCCTATTGTGAGATCCTGGATCCGCCACTGGATGCACGGATAAAAAAATAAAATTTTCGAGGGTAAAACAAGGTGAGACTTGGTGAAAAATTCGTAAATCCTGGCTGAAATATGCAGTAAATATTACGTTCAGCATTTGCAATTTTGGAGTTAAATTTTGCGGACTCTATAAATTCATGTATGTTGGTTAATTTCACTGAAACAAGCAAAAATGTTTATTTTTAATGCGCATGGGTGTAGGCGAGATTTTAGTTTTGAGGGCTTACGTCAACTGTTTAGTATTGTCTATAAATCGCATAGTTTCAGCTAAATATATATTTATATAAATATATATACATATTTGCTAATTTTTTTATTAGACCGTTTGGGACCGCATCCCTAAGGGTATGGCCATGATGTTGGCAAGGCAGAGGTTACTTTTTAGGATGCCTTCGAAACGCGCGTTTCTTGTGTTACTAACTGCAAAAGTTGCTGAAACCATGATACGAAAACGCCAAAAAAGGGGTGGTGGGTGACGGTTTAACCTGTAAACCCCCGTGGTTACATTTTCGGTTGAATCGTAGTGTATAACTGTTCGTTTTTTGTACTTATAAAACACAGAATTTGAGTATATTTTGTGTATATATGATGTGAGGCGAATTTTAGTAAAATTTTCAAGTCTTAATGTATTTGTATTTTGTGAAATGAAAAAAAAAACATACTACCGCTTGTAGTTCATTTTTAAAGCTTGAATGAAAAGCACAAATAGGACATTGATGAAACGAATTTGTGTGAGCGGTCTGCATTTGCGGATGGAGTAAATTTTGGCCAGGGCCGCACGCGTTATACCGAAGAAACATTGCGAGATGAGAAACCAAACGCAATTTTAGTACTTAATCTTAATGATAAACTATTTTAATTTAGATTTCTGACTGGTTGAATATGGCGTGGGTGACCCCGTGGATCAGCCAATCGCCGTTGAGTCTAGTATATTTGAAGTTTTTTCGAACCACTTTTGAAATGTATAGATATATGTTTGGTTGCGTGCGGCTAATTGCTTTTCAGTTTTATTTTGTTTGCTTGTTTGAGTAATGTATTTAATTTATTGTTTTCAGTTATGTACAGTAATAGTACTGTGGTCGAGATAGGCCTGAGTGTATCTATACTGCCATATGTCGTGCAATATGGGATATGTCGAAGTTTGGCTAATTTTGGTTTAATAATGAAAATCAATATTTAATGTTGTATATATATTGGTTTAGGTTAGCAATGATAGCATTGCATATATATATACTGTCACGAGATTTTGGAATATTTGTCGTATATTCTTCGAGAAATCAGGTCCTTGGTCTATAAAATACGAACACCCTATATATTGCCAGTATCAAAGCATCTGAAATCCGTGGCCAAAATTTTTCATAGCGTTTGTAAACGATTACTTGTCATATGGGTCAACATTCATTAAAATACAACCTATTTGATTGGATATCTTATTGGTTGGTGTATCTTCTTCTGGTAATCTATGCTTGATTATTTCATGCCCAAATTTGAATTTTTGTGATGGATTTTTGAAGAACTATTAATGTAACATAATTTTTGTCAACAGTACGGTTAGTTATTTGCAATTGGACGCAACATTACGCGTTGAATGGAAATGTTCGCGAAGAAATGTGGGCTGTTATACACACTTTCTCCAGCACATTTAAGGTTACGGCTCATGTTTGTTCTTACGGGCAGGGTTAGGCTTAGGTACAAGTTTAGGTACGCGCCCGTAGCACGTGGGACCAGTGGTGGCTCAGCCCCCTTAACAGAATTCTGACCCACCTAAAAAATCTGCGACCTTGCTTGTAAGTTATAGAAAACCCTGTATGATGTTACTCCTGATAATTTTTTAGCCCCGTCTAGCAAGTTGAGCTGGCTACGCGATTGCTTAGGCAAACGTTAAGGTTTAGGCTTATACCTAAACCTCAACTTTCGCCTGATCGGAGTATAATCTCGGAGTATAATCTAAAGCTTGTGGGGGAGGCGAGTGTACTAGAGCCGAAATGTATAAAATACAGTTCGCCTTCAATTGAAAATCTTGTTTAAATTTGTAGTTTATGCGTGGTACAGTTGACGGTATAGCAAAACAGCTGCCTAAGAATGCTTTTTCAAGTAGACACGCGACACGCCGTTCTACTCTCATATTCATTTACTTTATTACTATTTGTAAAATTTTACAACCCTATTCGGATAGTTTTGCATTAATTGAGTGTGTTCGCAGTTTCAAAAGCGCGCTATTGAAAAGCTAAAATTTGAGCTGTTTCACACAAAAATTTTAAAAATTATTTTAAAACGAACAATTATGATGTTGTTTGTATGTGTCATTAATATAATTTTATCAAAGGCTCTGCCGGTCAATCAACGGTGGTGTACTGTACCATGGTGGAGTCAGACATTTCTGACACGGACCGCGATATCTATAATAGTGCATTAAAAGCATGTGAGCGAGTAGCCAAACGCAGTTTTAGTAGTAAATCCATTATGCGAAACTTTGGTTTTGATAATTGTAGGGGGCATGGCGTATGGCCTAGGGTGACCACCCCGCCTAGGATTCATCAGTGGTTAGATACAAACGATATGCCGAATTGTTGAAATATTAATAACTACTACTACTGCCACAGTCATTAAGTTTGTTAAATTGAGCGTGTAACGAGTTGAAAAGAAAGGAAATTGAAGTGTGAACGCAGGCTTTATGAGAACAGTACAACACCCGATAGGCACGGGCGTCCCCACCGGGGGTTTTTAGGGCGCCGTGCCCCCTCCAAATTTGGCTGGTGACCTCCATATTGATTCGGTCTAAAAGTAAACAATCTTCAGTTGCAATTGTAGCGGGCGCACACCAAAATTTAATTCGTTGCCCCACCCGCGAACATAATTTTCAGCGGACGCCCATGCAAGTAGGTTGTAGTTTTCAAAAAAGAACAACTGTACAGTTTCTATACTACTACTACGTACGAAGGGGGTCCATACTGTTGGAACGACAATTTTCTAACGCGAGGTGGGACATGCGGTCAGTGGCGGATCCAGGATCTCAAAATTGGGGGGTGGGCAAAATTTCACAGGTGATAAACTTACTTTTGACCCACACACAAACCGCGAACTATTGTCACAAAATTGCTAAGTATATAATTTATATCGAGATGGTGTTGGGGGGGGGGCGCGGCCGGGGTCCCCCCATGGATCCGCCATTGCATGCGGTATGTGTAAACAAAAAAGCTCAAGAGCGAAACGAACATTGAAGCTACATTTGAGTTCTGTGTTTCCCAAAAATTTGGAAGCGAGATTTGGTCCCAGATGTATTTACGCCTGTATATACGTATACTTCTATATATACATTTACATGTGTATAATGTATTCAAAGCAGAGAACTTTTTGTCTTACACTTAGCATCGTTCTCCTGACAGTTATAGCAACGTAAAGGGGATGTATTTTAAAGCTATCTGTTCAATAGAGTGTTTTCGATTGTACTACAGTAACTTATGACAACTCCTACGTGTTGCTTCGTTCACACTTCGTTGTAGAGTAATCGTATATTTATATACAGTATGTTGTGCTATGAACACGAGTTCTTGTAGTTTATGTAAAATATAAGCTTCACCATGTTTATTTTGTTGCGGCGAACTTGTGCAGACGATGCTAATTTTGTGATGAGTATTGCAATGAGAAAAGTGTTGCTCAGTAATACAAAAGTTGACAGAATATGAAGAATACAGCGGTTCTAATCGAAAGTAAATTTTGTCGGAAACGGGATTGGAATCAAATTCGTTTGTCAGAACCGGAATCGGATTCGGAATAAAAAAGTTGACAGAATATGAACAATATAGGGTTCTAATCGGAAGTAAATTTTGTCGGAAACGGGATTGGAATGAAATTTTTTGGCGGAACCGGAACCGGCATCGGAATTTAAGTTTTAGTAATTCAGTTAAAAGGTAAAATGTATGGTTAAAAGGTAAAATGTATAAGTTGATTTTTGTAGTATATAATACCTGTTAATATTGCTCACAGTTTCAGTAAAAATTGCTTGTATAGCTGACTGTATTAACCATTTTCTGACGTTGTAAAACTTGTGACATTAATGGAGGCCTGCCAAGTCTCTCAGAGCGTTGATCAATTTGGCCTTAATTCGAAATGTAGTTAAGCATTTTTAGCATTTCATACCTTTAAATTATTGGAAACCAATTCTATGGAGTGACGATATTTTATATCCTAGGTTTGTGGTTACAATTCAGTGCTGATCTCTCAAAGAGAATATTTGTCACTGCAGTAAGATATAGATTTTGTTATTGTTTAAAAGTAAAACATAAGGTTGTCAATTGTAGCCAAATTTTGATAATCAGCGCAATATAACTTATGATCGAAAAATCAAAATTCCGGCATCGAAATAGCAGCCAATTAGAATCGGTATAGGAACCCAAATTTTATCGAAATTTTAGTCGGAATCGCAATTCCGTTGAAATTCTGGAAGTACATAAATAGTTTTTTTTTCGTATTCTCTTTGACACAGGATGTTGTTGGAAACGGAGGTCATTATTGGTTTTGGTTAGTGACCTATTCAACACTTTTGAGCGGATGGATATGTGTAAACAAAGATTATATTTTTAGTAAACAAATTTTGGCGTAGGCGTATATATAGCCAGGATTTTCACTTCAGGGGAGACTAAGCAACTAGGAGTTACGGTAAATATGGGGTTCGGAAGAAATACCACGCGAAAACAGCGCTAAGCTTCGGACACAGTTTTGAAATTGATGTGTCCCAACGAAAATTTTATATTTTGGTGGGTTTTCCAACGGGTAATTTGATTACTAGATCCGCCTGATCTGCTCTTATCGTACGTGTAAAACTATACGGTAAATTTCGTGAGCGAAGTGAATGGAAAGCTAATAATGGTAATAATTATTTTCAGTTCAATTAACGAAACGTATACTATTGCACGACTGTAATACTGCAACGATGCAGAAATTTGAATTGATGTCCGGCTAATATCCGCTTCCAGTATACTGGGTCGCTCCTTAGTATTCATCCCTCCATACCACCTGCCTACGTGCATGGTTTTGCAAAATATTACAAACAGTAAGTACATGCATAAGCAAATGTATGTCAGCGTTGTCTTCTTGGAACAAGGATTCTTCATGAATAGTCGCTGATATCAAATATTTTTCATAAAAGATAATGTGGAGTGTGTTCTGTTACATAAGATAAAAATAACTTTAATATATGAACAGTGAGTTATATAGTGAGAACAGTATATATATTGTATATTATATCGGTATATATTAATAGTGCCTGCTTTTTTAATCTGGGCAATTTTTATTTGTAAATGCACTAGGGAGAGTATGTGACTGAGGTACGGAATATGGATCACGGGTATTACTACTACTCCTAAAGTCATACCGAACAGATTTTTATAAAGTGTGTGTGATGGGTTTTTTTAAAACCAACGAGAGTGACTTCGAAGTCAAAAAAATTGTTACATTTCTTGATTCTGCCGCCCAGGGGGACGGTTGCGTCGGAATGTTTAAGAATTCTGCAGTTGAAAGTAAAAATATTATAATAAAATCCAATAAGTATATATATTTATATTAATATATATTTATATATTTATATATAATCTTTAGGTTAATTGCAATAATTTTTCTGCAAATGACAATTGAAGTTTCAGTTTGTCAGCGACATTTCGATGTTTTAATGTAAGCGATTCGCTAACGGCAGCAGGCAGAGACAAGAGCCGTGGTGTATATACACAAAACGTGGTCTGCCGCGTTGTTATTATTATAATCATCATTATAATCTTTTTCTCGGCCGTATTCCTGCGCAAAATATATATTTACTTTGACGACAAATTATACGAATTTCCTATTGATTTAAATAGCAATTGTATATGCTATTTTTTGAGTTTGTTTAAAACTTGACGTTTCCATGTATTGTTGCGAATTATATATAAATGTATGTATATATTATGAGATTTTTGCTGAATTGTATTTTTTGCCAAATAGTGTGGGTATGTACGGGTTTATGATTGCTATTATTTGTGATCTGATATTAGCATTCATGATGATAATGTTGCCTCATGTGCATTTCCGATGCGCCTGCAGCCAGAAGTTTTGACGCACCCTGGAAAAGTTTCAACCTCGCTTATATATAAGTAAATTGGCCCGTGTATAGAACATGGACGGATCGTTTTCCGGAGGGGCTATTATAGAGTCAGTTTAAGCTTTAGACTAATTTTTTTGCTTAGGCTTAGGCTTAGGAATAGGCTCATCCATACGCTTAGGATTAGGCTTAGGAATAGGCTCATTCATACGTTTAGGCTTAGGCTTAGGCTTAGGCTTAGGAATAGGCTCATCCATACGCTTAGGATTAGGCTTAGGAATAGGCTCATTCATACGTTTAGGCTTAGGCTTAGGCTTAGGCTTAGGAATATGCTTATACTACTGTTCTGACTTTCTATACATGAGCCGTGTCACTGATCTGATGTGTGCTGCTCATGTATGTTGAGCTGGCTACACGGTCATGAGTCACATAGATTGAAAAGCGACGAAAGCGATCGGCCACAATTTTCGAGTGTGTAAGCATGTGAGACATACTTGTCCGTTATATGCACATAATATAGTACAGTTCACTGTATGTATGCTGGCTGGCAGCATACGGTCGACACATATGGTCGACGAAAAATGCAGTTGGAGAGGCGGGCTGCGTAGCACAGTGGTAGAGTGTTCGCTTAACGATCCGTAGGCGCAGAGTTCGATTCCCGCTCCTGAGGCCCGTTTCTATAGGTGATTAGTTAATGGTCTGATGTCCCGGTTCCTACCCACCCAGACTGACAGGGCGTAACAACTGCTGTCTGAGAATTTTGTTGCTCATGCGTTTCGCCTTATTAAGGACTTAGCCAGCATGTTATCTTGGTAAAAGAATTTTTTTCGCGTTTTGATTCTGAATATATTATTTTTAAGTGTGTTAAAAGTGCTTTTTTCATGTCTCACCAAAAATTACGGAATAGAATTCTCGGGATAGTCGGTATATGTTCACGGTAAGTGTATGTAAAGCATAGGTTGCCATACATGTGCACATATACCAGAATATTAAGTTGTTGCATTCGACCACATGCTGCAATGGCAGCATGCTTGAGTCGAATGTAAGACGGCTGAGGTTTGATTCCCGGTGTGGTCGTTAACTTTATGCAAAACTTCGAACAGTGGTCGTGCAGGGACCGTATAACTCAACAGCAGTGGCGGATCCAGGATCTCAAAATGGGGGGCGGTCAAAATGTCACAGGTACGAAACTTATTTTTGACCCACCCACAAACCACGAACTATTGCCATAAAATTGACTTCCTTACGTTCGTTCAATTATTTAAAGGCTCGGATTCGGAAGCCAATTCAGTTTTGAAAAAGCAAAATCCAGTCAGCTTCAGCAATATCCGTTTCTGTTTTGAATGAGTTGGAACTGCCTGCTATTTTCGGAAAATGTCTTAGCATTAGCGGTTATGGATTTCAATTTATTTCGTAGAACAGCAATTGACACTCTATATAATTTTTGTCGAGATGCTGTTGGGGGGGGGCACGGCCGGGGTGGTCCCCCATGGATCCGATCCTGCTCCACAGAAATATACACCATCGATTCCTCGTCTTGCCGCTGCGCCCTGTCAGCTTATTTTTGTCATATTTCTTTACAGCTTATGTTTGTACAGGAATTTAACCGAAACCTGACTTGATAGCTGTAAAGTATCGTATCTGATATCAGGTGCTCGGACTCGACAATATTAATTGTGTATATTTTTTTATTTCAAGTCACATAATAAGCATTGCGTTGTCTTTTACTAGGTTCAGTTTAATGGCCAACATTTTAATATTTATTTGGATGGTTTTCGCTCTCTACTGTACTCGTTATCGTACTTAGTTTACGGTACAACTGAAAAGTAAAGTGTACCTGGTGTGCGCAAGTTATGGTCCATGTTACTTTAAGGGACGTCCAGGTTTCTGGTGGGTCTATATAAAAGAGTCGGTTTAGATTCTAGAGTACATTTTTTGCTTAAGCTTAGGCGTAGGAACACATTTTTGCAACGTTTAGGCTTATGCTTAGGTGGCCGGTTATGATTAAGGGCGCGCCCTCGTGTCCGGCGGAAAAAAAGAAGGCAGCGGACCAACCCCCTAAAGTAACATTGGCTCAAGTTATTATGTGGATTCTGTGTTACGGTCTTGAAAAAATTTTGAACTGTTATTCACTGTGCATTTGAATGTACAAGATATTGAACCGTTCGTTATGGTCCTAAAATAACGAACAAAGACTATGGTATTCGTGTGAAGTTGACCCTAGTTTGGGGCAGTTTAAAAAAACTACATATTTTCGCATTAATCTGTGTGTAAAAATAGTTACATGTTTTCATACAAACTTTTTAAGCTGTTGGAATTATAGATTTTCATGTCAAGTGTATGTGCTTCGTCTTTGTCTTTGGTTTAAGTTGTATAAATTTAGCTTTGTTTTTATCCTAAAATTCAGCGAATTCAGCGGTTCTCTTTGAAATTTAGACTTGCGTTTTCAAGGCATTATAGTCACATAAGTCAAACTGTGTGCGCTAGCTAAGTAAATAGATAAAGATGCTTAAAGACAGAGATGCGTATATAGAACGAGACTGCGAAATAACATGTTTTGATTGCTAACTTTTCATTTACGTTAATTGAAAGAAATTTTCACTTATTTTATGCGAATTATTTTAACGAATTATGTCGTTCGTTTTTGAGGTTTTGAGTGTTTTGCTCGAAACTAACTTAATACAGACCATATTCTTGTTATTATTCGTGTATATTCGTTCAAAGTGTGCATATGCTTCAGGTCAGTATTTAGTTTATTTGAATCGCTCAATATATTTTGTAAGTATTTAGCAAAGAAACTTATATTTTATATAATCAGTCTAAATGGCATATTAAACCGTTGTGTGTTAATACTGTGTACCGATGCTTATATGATGAATATTAATCATAATCAGTATAATTGTTGAGAATTTGTTCACAAAATTTCAACGAAAAATAACGGCGATTTTAAGAAGGAAAGTTTTGCGTGATTTTTCGGCTATTTTATGTAATTTTGCCGATCGAACGTTTTATGACGAACAGGTTGGTTGAGTTCAATGTGAAGTTCAACTCAGTGAGTTGAGGTGTTTCTTGTTTTGGTGGTCATGGTTATGGAGCTCGCGAGTGCAATTGTGAAAGCTGAACAACAGCAGTTGAATGGCGGGGATGTTGGAATGTTGACGGCGTGTCACAGTATGGATTCGTTGAATACGATCCCTGATGATGAGGTTAGTTGACGCTGTTGACGAATGAACACTGACGGATCGACGGATGGACACTCAAGCCATGGCCGTCAAACAACGCAACTGGGTTCGAAACAAAAAAACGTTGCGTTCAGATTAGTATTAAAATTGCGTTTGGCTTCTTGCTCGCGAACTTTACATCACCAATTGACGATATTTGCTAAACACAGTTGACAAAACAACTGTAGCGTAGCATTGTGATTGTAATCACGCTGTTCTGCGCGTGTACCTATGACTGGATAATTTATAGGCTTCGGCTTAGGCGTAAGTAAGTAATTAGAAGCAATCTAAAGTCATCTAATAACATTTAGAATGGTTTCAGCGTATGAAATGGTGCAGGCCCGCCCCGTAAGAGATCCCCTCATCGTAACAAGATTTTAAACAAAAAATTTGAAAAATATATTGGTCATCGCAAAGTGCCCCCACCCCGGAATTTTGGGGGGTGACAATATGCTTCGAGTATAGTTTCAATGCATCGTTGTAGGTGCGAACTTTGTTTGTAAGCGGTCTGCCAATGGATGCGACTCCGCGTGAGCTGTATTTATTGTTTCGAGGATATAAAGTAAGTTTGAAATATTTAAATATGATTGACTAATTTGCGTACATTAAACAAGAATGTAACTAGTTTTCTTTATATTAAGAAGGCACCGTGAGTCTATAATTTCAATTAGACTAAGATTAGTGTATGCTTGAATGGTAAATTTGTGATCTATCAAATTTAGTCAGCTTACTTAAGTATTTACTTAACTTAAGTACGCTTTTAAAAATGGCAAAATCGTTAAGTAATTACTTAGCACGAAGTACTAAGTCGTACTTAAGTAGGGTTTCCGAAACCCAGCCAATGACTCACATATGGCGTTTTTCTGTTTAGTTGGAAAAGTTAAGCATTTAATTAAGTCAGCGACTTAAGTAATTACTTAGCTTAAATAAATACTTAAATAAGATTTTAGTAACCCAGCCATTATTTGGCAACTCCAGCTCATACGGCTTCGCGTCGTATTCCTCTACGTATCTTGTAGTACCAGACTTACAGTATATAGACTACAGAGCCATTGTAGCGAATAGTTTGCATGGCTGTGTAACTCAACAGTTCGGGAAGCAAACTGGTAATCTCTACGTCGTGGGTTTAATTTAAGCCCCACTGCATCCGTACCAAAATTTTCGTTTAGGGCTCTATATGGTACATCCTAACTTAGAATATAAACTAAGTTTGAAATATTTAAATGATTGACTAATTTGTGTACATTACACATAGAAGGGCTTAGGTTTTGTGTTAGGACACTAAGACACGGAACAATGTTTGGCCAATGAGCGGATACTTGGTTGTATTGTTTCGAGAGTTTAAAATTAGTTTAAACGATATTATTGAAAGATTGGTTCAAGTCTTTCGGGTTTGGAGGCATAGAGTTAAAAAATGGCCAAGGTTTTGCTACTAGGTTCAGAGATGTAAAAGGCAACGATTTATGTAACTATCCCGCGTTTACCCGGAGGTAACGTGCAAATCTGACCAGGACATTGAATAAGATTTGTACGAGAGTATGGGGGGTGCGATTAGAGTTATATATTGATTTACTGTTGAGAAAATTTGAAGTATATGGAAGTTTTAATAGAATGTATCAAATTTAGGGTTCGGCTTGCTAGAATGGAGAGCGTCATCTGGCTAGGAGTCGTGGATCAGAATCTACGGCAGTTCGTCGCCGGGCGACTTGTCGCCCAACAGAGTCCAAAAACCTCCGATTAAATCTAAGCATAATCTTAAGCGTAAGCGTAAGCCTAAGCGTGATGGTTGGCGACGAATTGACGAGGCGATAAAGTTTCGGATTACCAGTTGTCGGTTGACGAGTTGTCGGGCAATGAATTGTTGTGATACGCATATCGAATGGTTACTTGTATAATGCAGATATTGAATTAGGGACATGATATTCTCTAAGACAAGATGCAGGATATATCAGTCATAGTGGGACTATATGTATTGAACGAAGCTCGAACACACTTAAGCAATTAAGCTAATATGCAAATTAGTCATAAGCTAACTATTCATTTATCGGTTTTGGAGGTTTTTAAGCAATTTACCCAGATTCCTCGCACCCAAAAATCCTTCAGTATCCCTAATAATTAGTGAAATATTGCAAAAAGTCCCAATTTACGCTTATCAATTATGATAGTATGTAAATTAGCAATTAGCAAACTATTCAATTATCGTTTTTGAAGATTTGTAGACAATTTATTCACATTCGTAGCGCCCTAAACCTCTTTAGTACTGAAATTACATTGCTTGTAACCGAAGTAACTAGTGAAATTTGTTAAAAAGTCCCAAATTAGGTTTAATCAATTATGTAAATTTGCTTTGCTCAATCCTACCAGTTTCCTGGCGATTGTTTTTAGATAAAAGTTTAGGCCTTGTAGTTTTGTGGTAGTAAGTAAATCAGCTAATACTTGTATTTTAGCCGTTGTAAATCAAATGCCGAGACTAGAATTTATATTTTTGTGAATATATTATGGGCTATTCGGGAGATCATTAATTACTAAGTGTCGGATATAGAGTTCTGGGCCTATATTCTCAATTGTGTATAGCAACTGTCATCAGTTAATAATATGTTTTCAAACCCACAAACTATTGTAGTTATTGAACTCAAATTGATATACAGCAGTAGAACAAATTATACGAGAAAAATATGCCGAATTTGAAGCCTTAGCATTTACTGGTTCGAAAGTTACAACACTAATATCACCAACTACTGATAGGTGCTACACACATTTAAGAATACGGACCCTGGTCTTTGTTCTCAACTGGATACCGCCGTACCGATGACTCTGCGGACCGCTAGGTTAATGTTTTAAAGGCTTATTTTTTGGGATTTTGGGATCGAGAACAGTATTGTATATTTTAGGGATTTGAATCTTCTCTGCTGAAAATATCCACGAAACAAGGAAAACAGTTTTCGGTAAGTTGACTCAAACCTCTATTCATTTAGTTTTTTGTTAATAATTTTCAGTACAAATGCGGTGTATGCAGTGGCAATGGAGTGAAGTGAAAATTTTGTACGGTTTAAGCATGTGACACTATTATTTGATATATTGTGACGAAAAGGTATAAGGCTTATGTGTCTAAATTAAATGCGACATTTTGCATATTTAATTTTAAAGACATATTTTATGTTAATTTACAGGGTTTTGCCCGCTAAACCTAGGACTAATTTCGAGTCTATATCTAAGCTTAAACATAAATCTAAACCTTAGAGTGAGCCTGAAATCTAAACATAAGCTTCCAGGTCTATCGATAGTTTACATGTGCCTCAGTTGGTAGGCAGCTATGATTATCATTGGCCATTTGAAAGCAACATTTTAGCAAATGCGTGCCATTTTGGTTTTTTAATTGAGATTTAAATTTTAGCCAGTCGGATTTGTTACTTTCACTGGTCGGACGTGTGCTGAATACGCGAAGCATGACTTGCAGGTTAGAAGTCGGTGGGAGGGGGGGCGGTAACCAGTTTTTGAATGAGACTTAAAAATAATGAATCGCCAATTGGCATCATTTGAACTGACTCGAATTTCAACGTGGTATAGAAATTGACGTATTTGGTCAAATTCTCAACTGTGAATATGCACGTATATTGTAAATTTCGAACCAGTGAACGGTGATCTTTAAAATTTAGCAAATTCCACAGCTTCGTTTTGGTCCTGCTTGCGAGCTGAATTTAGGACGTTCCGCGGCCGCAAGTTCGCTTGTTTTGAAACGTTTTACCAAGAGTGGATGATCACTCTTTATAACAAGAGTGTGCAACTGGGTACATTCTGAGTATTAAAGAATGTTCCCGGCACGCGTTGCGTTTTTGGCCTACCCCCTTTTTTAGGGGGGTCTGTATGCAGTTTTATATCGAAGTAATGCTAGGAGCAAATTGTACCCTCCCTTGTTTAAGGGGGGTAGGTGTACTGAAGCATACTGTTGATCTCTTGCTTAAACCCCACCCTTGATTGAGGGGGGTCGAACAAAAATGCAACGCGTGCTGGTACATTCTTTAATACACAGAATGTACCCAGTTGCACACTCTTGTTATAAAGAGTGATCATCCACTCTTGGTTTTACTAACTCGCGATAGGTGTTGTGCACAACTGATCCTACGGTTCATTAACTCAGCTACATAGTTCAACAAAACATCGGCGTTTACGACGTTGTGGAATCGAAAACGTCATATTTTAGTGAATTAATGTATGAAAAATTAAAATTTAAAATTCGACTCCTATTCAACTTGATGACTGTTTACGTTGTCTTATTCATGAATGTAGGACCTTTGGCGTTTCAGTTGCGGTATTGGTTTTTAAACGGCAGATATGCGTAGATTCGTAGCCAGATCGATATGCTATGCGGGGGATCAGGCGGTGCGCTAAAAAATTTTCATAAGGGGCATGCGAGGATTTCAGATAACAGTCAAGCGAGGATGGAAGTTTTCTATAAAGGGGTGAAAATATATAAGACGGGCCCAGCACGCATCTTCTGCACCCCTCTCCGGACTGGCTACAACGGATCGGATACTGGTTTTGGTTTTAGGAAATAATGACAATAATATATATATCGGCATCCATTTTTTGGTATTATTTTGTCAGAATGTACAGTTGTCTACGGTGCACTTTAGCATATTTGTAATTAATTAATTAAGTACAGTCAAAGCACCGCTTGGGCACACAACAAGTTGCCGAAATTGCACTAAGTTTTCGGCAAAGCGATGCACATAGATCGATTTTTATATACTTTTATTATGGATATTGTATCTGCATTGATTGCAAACATTGCACTTCGAAACAACAGTTTTTAAGCAGCGGAGCTTGCAACAGATTAACAGTTGATAATAGAATCACGGCCGTAGTAGGGGTAACCTTCTCTCTCCCCTCTGGAAAATCATATTTTAAATAAAATATTTAAAAATATATCGTCAAAATTTGAATTTTTGTAACGTTCATTGTGTACCAATGAGTTACCGATGTTTCCATTGCAAAGTATATATTTGTTTGAATAGTCCCTGTTAATTATAGGAGTCTGTCCTCTAGGAGGCATGGAAACTGCAGGCTTAGCAAATAATAGGCTTTGTTTGAGACTTAGGATCAGCATTATGTTTAGGCTTACGCCTAGGCTTAGGTTTCGGCTTAGACCTAGCGAGCAAGCCGCTATAATTAACATGGGTCATTTTAATTGCAATAATAAACTATCAGACCAAGTCAAGGGGAAAAATGCAGCTAGAGCATCAATAATCAGGGTGTAACCGGATATGCGTTTTCGGTAAAAATCGGCGTCCGTTTCCGCTTTCGTTTCGGTTATCAAAATACCTTAAATCCCGTTGTTGTTATTATTATGTTCAAAATTAGTTATAAATCACGTATCATATTTCGCACTTCTTCATTACAAATAAGTTGCAAATGTTTGATATGAAAAAAATTACGAAATTCATCCAATTTGTAAAAGATTTCGGCGTATCTGCTGTTTTTTCTTTAAAATTTTAGAAAGCCTGGTGATTATTGGCCTGCATCAATATTGTTGCTAACAGAGAAATAAATTACCTTTGAAACGTTTTTCCGTCAATATCCGTTTTCCATTTCCATTATTTTAATCACTATTCGTTTTCGTTACTCTTATTACTCGTTGACACCCTGATATTAATGCCTTTTTACCGGTTGATTTGTTGTTTATAGCTCGCTGCATGCACAACGCATCTCCCAGCAGTTTGCACAGAGTAGCCAGTTTGAATTATGATTTAGAGTGCACACCCGGAACTGGTGGTCTATTTATATTTCGTCATGTAAAAACCGGAACCTATGAGCGGGGTCTCTTAGACAGTAGCGGTCAACTGTTGAACTTTTACGATATAAAACCTCGATAGAATAAACGTTAAAATGTATAATGTAATGTTTAGTGTTTTTTTAAATTTCTAACCTCTTTATTGTTTATAATATTTATAGTTTGAAAAAATTTGAACAGTAACTTGAAAAAAATAGTTTTATTACCAAAAACAGATTAAATTTCGTTTTAAAATATACGACCAGCAGGGTGCAACCGGAATTCCGGTTCCGGTTCCGGTTCCGGCAATTTTTAACCTTCCGGTTCCGGTAAATTTTTACCGGATTTAAAAATTCCGGTATTATAATTTGGACGTTTTCTTAACTTTGCTAATTTTTAAGAATCTCTTTTGACAGCCACTTGTACTCCGAATATAAGCCATTGATGGTGGATTTCACTTCAGTCGATGATGAAAATCTAAAATACAGCAAATAAAATAAATACCTATGTTCGACTAAGGTTATTTCACAAATAATAGAGCAAAAAATAAGATTAAAATGAAATTTTTGGTGAAATGCATTTTTCATTTTCCGGTTCCGGTTCCGGTTCCGGTAAAATTTTCAAATTCCGGTTCCGGTTCCGGTAAATTGTAATTCCGGTTGCACCCTGACGAACAGTAAAAATTAGGAACGTTAGTGGAAAATTTCAAAAAAAAATTAATTTTCGATAAGTGTAACTTTACTGTTCCTACGTTGAGTTTTACAGCTTTTTCATCTTGTTAGCTTCGTTTCCGACATTTTCCTAAAACTGTTGAGTGGTGTACACAATTTGACGCAAGTACAAAGCAGTAGAGCGTTAAAATGTTCACTATTTTCAAAGTTACCACTTTCTGTCCTTCGTACAAGTTTTTTTAATGATAAAGACGCAATCATGTCATTTAGCCTGTTTAAAACGTTTAATTTCGTATAGTTTTTTTATGCTCGGCTCTCAACTCGATTATATTCGAAACGGGTAGTTTTCGAAGCTATATATAGCCACACTTCTACGATATGTGAGCCTAATGTTAAAGAATCAGCACACACACATACACACACAAACACACCGCCTAGTTGTAGGCGTCGCAGCCATGTAATTTCTGTCTCTCTCTTTTAACTCGGTGAAATTCGACCAAATTGTAGGGCGTCAAATTTGATCCTGAATTACCGCAAACGCTGCGTCTCGAGTATGCTCGTACAAATACTAAAGTCAACAACAAAACGAAACCCGGAACTCAAACGGCAAATGGTGTTGTAGTACAACAACAAGCGCAACTTATTGCATCGCAGTCTCCACCAGTGTCTGTCGTCACACAAGGTGTTGCCACTAGCAATAGTCAGACCAATTATTGTAACGCACTGCTCAATGGCGGATCGCCACCGCAACAACAACAACAACAGCAGCTGCAACAACAACACCAACAACAACAGCAGCTGCAACAACAACAACAACAACAACAGCAGCTGCAACAACAACACCAACAACAACAGCTGCAACCGCAACAACAACAACAGCAACAACATTGTATTAATAGTGTAGGTGGAGTAACATGTGTTACGTCTGTTCAGTCGCCGTTTTGCACTGCAAGCAACAATTATAGTAATTGCACATTACAACCTGCAACGTTATCCGGTGCACCATTGCATAATGCACTTGCAATTAATTGCAATACTTCACAATATCAACTCAATAATCATATTGTTGTTGCGAACGCGACTGCAGGATCGCAACAACAGCAACAACAACAACAACAACAACAACAACAACAACAACAACAACAACAACAACAACAACAACAACAACAACAATTAAATCAGTCACATCAAAATGCATCGGCGCCGTTTATACATCAGTTAGCTGGCCGTAAGTATGATTGTCAGGTGTTTGACGGGAGTGGTTTTTGGAAAATTTTGTCTTTGTGTTAATCAGCGACTCTCACATCAAAGCCAGTCGCCGTCCGTCATCGTCCGTCATCGTATGCGGTAACGTACATGAGCAATTTGCGTCGTACGATACTGCACGTCGACGGGCGATGACGTAGAGCGGCTTGACGGCGACGAATGACGACAAACTTATTAAGAAGTATAGCGCATCCAGAATTGTTTCGCATAATTTAACGCAATGTTCAAATTGTACACAACTATTGTATTATTTGAGTTGATATAAGCGATAAAATATATTTGCAAAATTCAAACACAGTTGCTATTGCTCTATATGTGCACACGCACATGCCATAAGCATTATATCTATTATCATGGTACCTATTTGGATGCACATCCACTAAGCACAACTCAATTGCACTTTATAGGAATCGGCAACCTTTTTGATCTGTTGTTTTCTTGTGCAGTAATGTTGTCAGACATTGGCCCGTATTCACCAATGTGTGTATTGCTATAGCACCTATCAACGGTTAGCGATAGGTTATCAAACTGACGAATTCCTGCAGATGCAGATTTCATAGTTTGCGTTGCACTGAGGAAGGGTAAAATCGATTGCAAAAATGTGCTGTAATTTTAAGCTCATCATTTGCTGATTCGAAAGTTACAAGACCTATCGTTATCTGCTGATATGTGCTACGCACATTTGACAATTTGATCACAAGCTTGTATCAAAGATAATCGAATTAATTCAGGCTGTTCCTTTTGGAGATCACGATCATTTGTCTTCGACTCTTACGCGTTAGTCCGACAACTTATATATGATTCAAAATCTTGTGGACTAGTAGGCTAAAGTTTAGGCTTGGGCTTATAAAAAGTTTTCGGACGAAAAAATTTAAGGCAATACTGACAATAAATACGATTTTAGTTGATTTTCTTGAGGAGATGCAACTTTAGAGAACGGTTTGAAATACTTTGAGGCCTGTGCAAATCAGATTGTGGCGTGTTTAATTACTGTAGTGACCCGAATAAGAGGGTGTGGGGTAATAAGCGGCGGGGTCCCCATTTTGAGTCATCAATAGGAGTCCGTATCCCTAATAAGAGTCTGTAACCGGATAGAGTCCCTAAACCCTAATTAGAGTCCGTAATTGTCAATTATCCCTAATTGTAGCCGCATAAATGACTCCTGGACCAGATAATTTGAGTTTGAATTTTTAAGGCGAACGTTGCATGATCGCTCAAGCTCTTGACACGAGACAAATAAACGTTTAATTCAACAGATAATTGTAGTACCGGATATATATCAGTAACGAAGGGTGGCGGCGCGTGGGTTAAAAATAAATAACATTCCGTAACCGAATAACAAGGGGTTTCCCACTGGAGAGGCGAAATAAATATCAGTCCCCCCTCTTATTTGGGTCATTACAGCACAGCACGAATTACAAATTAAAGACACTTGCCGCAAGTTTTCACTGTGTTACAGTTGTTTTATGGATGGTTTTTGTCTTAAGTTTAGTTTTGAAACCATACGCAGTTTTATTATTAATGCTGAACTGGGATGTTTAACAGTTTATCTCACAGCATACCTACGCTCAGGTTCACAGGTTCAAAAAACGTTTGCCTAAACGTCAGCCGAAACCTAATAGTCTTTGCTTGAATCTTTTACTAAAACTTGGAGCTTTAAATTTTTACTGTGGGAGATAGTGTACAAGAGCCGTAAATTACGTTAAAATTGCGGTACATGTTATTTAAGAGGCGTCCAGGTTTCTGGTGGGTCTATAAAATAGTAGGCTGAGATTCTAGATTACATTTTTTGCTTAGGCTTAAGCTTAGGCTTAGGAACTCATTCTTGCAACGCTTACGCTTAGGCTTAGACTTAGGAATACGCTTAATCTACTGTTACGCCCCTTAAAGTAACATTGGCTAAATTGCTAAATTTTTGAATAAATTTTGTTGCAGTTGAAGGTCTCAGTCGATCAGATTAGCAACTGTCTTTTAGTGCAGTTTCATAATGCACGTTTCTTATAAGCTAAAATCGTGTAGAATCAAATATATACGGTTTCCAGTTTTAGCTTGTGTTTTTGGTCAATTGTTTATTTTGTAGCAATATAAAGTTTTGCGGTTTTTTAAGTAAAGTTTTGTCTGAGTTTAGAGTTTAGTATAGTTTTGAAATGTATTATGTCGCGGCCACTGCAGTAATGTGACCATAACGCCAATATGGCTAGCCACTGCACCAATTGTTACAGTAGCTGAAACAACAGCTCTTAATTGGTTTAAAACAATCAACTAAAACGGTCTCTGTGTAACGTGATTGGTCCAATTTACGCAGTACGCTTCATAGGTAAACAAGAGAATGCGTACTATATCGGGCATAACGTAGTGTTAGTGGTCCTAGCATTTAGTTAAATGTTTTTGAATGGTTCGAATTGTTACTTGCTGTTATGAGAATCGTTTTGATTTGCCCACACAAACAAGTCGAGGGACGTTGTAATACGATGGTTTATAGCCACTGCGACAATTTGTGCCGTGGTTTGGAAGTTATATTGGTGTTCATTTTAATGCGGTGGCTGCGACATATTTAGCGAGTATAGGCGACTTACAGAAAGAGTTATCGTGGGTTTTACTGAGAAATAATTGTTTGTTTTGTAGATGAATTCATATTCAGTTTTGGACTGAGAAAGTGTGAAATTTCGTCGACTTATAATTATACTCTACGTTGAACAAAGTATATCGCGCGTTGTTGCAGCAAAAAGTATCGGAAAATTCCGGTGAAAAATTAACATCGGATTTAATATCGGAACCAGATTGCGAAAAATACCGCATTTCCCTACGGTTCCTGGAATCTATCCTGTTGCACCATAGCTTTGACGTAAGATTTTTATTTTGGATGCACGAACGGTAAAACTCGACAGGGTACAACCGGTTGTGAAAGCTATCTGATCCAGAGATCAACAAAATTTACCATAGGAAAAAATCAATTAGTTAAAACAACGTTTAAGTTATCATTTTAGCGAATGTCTGTAGAATTGCCAAAAAACTTGGATTCATTCCTTTCATTCCTTAAAATTGTATCAAAACCTAAAGCCGAACTACCGAACGATATATGCAGTTTTTGTAAAACTACGAAAAATTTCACAACTGAAATGGTAGGAAAATCCGGCAGAACTTCTATATCGCGATGATTTGAAAATTTTGTATTTTGAGTTTGTTGTAGTTCGAAAATGTTTGTTTTTGCAATGCTTAGCTTCAAATTTTATCGAAATGGGCAAATATAAAACTCCAATTGAATTATCAATATAAGTAGGCATATTCTAACCCATAGGTTTGCCTGGCGCATTTTCTTAAACACCCCTGATAAGATATAGATGTTACAAAAATATACACTATAAAGAGATATGAAGCCCCAGCCTAAGCGTAATGGTGGGCATATATCAATGTGAACCGGAATTTCGATTGCGGCATTTTTTCACCTTCCGGTTTCGGTTCCGGTAAATTTTTACCGGTTTTAAAACTTCCGGTACTAGATATTTTACTAAAAAATGACGATAAAAAAATAAATAGATTTCATTAGTACAGTATGTAAACCTTCACAATCGCCAAAAATAAACCATCGAAGGTAGATTTGGCTTCCGTGGATTATGAAAATCTAAAATACAGCAGATAAAGTGAATACCTATCTCCAACTTGGGTTATTTCACCAATAATATTACAAAAAAGAGAATTAAAATTAATTTTTCGGTGGCATAGCTTGTATTTTCCTTTTTTGGTTCCGGTTCCGTTTTCGGTAATTTTAAAATTCCGGTTCTGGTAAATTGTAATTCCGGTTGCACTCTGGCTTATACCTAAGCCTAAGCCGAAGCAAAAAATAATCTTCAACTTAAGCTTACTCTATTACAGTCCCCGAGAAACACGTTCCGTCCCTGATCTTTATATGGTCCAAAAACACAAACATTGAGCGAGTCCTCCTATAATTCAGAATCGTTACGCGTTCTGGACTTCTAAGCAACGGCAACTTTCGGAATAAACAATCGAGATTTCTATTTTATTAAAGCTGGAACGCCAACGATGCGTAAATTTATTTTTGAATACTGTTTCAACTAATGTTTGATCAGGTTGAATAAATATTTTTTAGAGAAAATAGAAAAACTCAATGGTGGTGAAAGCAAAAATTTTGGGTTTCCTTCATTGTTTGTAAGTTAGTGCTGCAAATATTGCAACAGCGTACTACTTCACTCTACTCACAGCTCATAATTTTATTGGAGGAAAAACGAGAAAACAATCACTTTTATATAGGTTTTTGAGCAACCTGCTTCATTATAAGGTAAAAAAATTGGCACTCGCTCGTAAAAGTTTTGCGTAGACCTTCCGCAGACACCACAGAAAGTCAACTAATTACCATTGGCCAAACGTTGCGGTTGGTCGAATGATAGTAAATCATTGCAACACTTTTGGATTGGTTAAAGTTTTGATTAATATTTTTAGACGACATGCTCGCATCAATATACGCAGCAGCCGCAGCGAACGGACAACATTGTTCGACAAGCGTGGGCGGTGGAAACGGAATCACAACTGCGAATTTGTTACGACTATCACCTGGAACTAATGGCATTTTAGGTCATCATGGATTTCCGGTTAGCTTGCCGAACAATAACGCAAACTTAATGACAGGTTCGCCGTTCGCAATTGCAAATCCAATGACAAGTGTTAACGGAATGCCGTCGGCGCTTAAATTATCGGTTAGTGTATGTGTAGAAGGATGATGGTAAGATTAGTAGCGCCGGATACACAAGGTCATTAGATGAGATATATTTGTGAAATTAGTCAAGCAACTCCCGGACACATTTTTATGGGGGTCGCCTTTTTATTGTACTGTCGTGTGAAAAAGTGACCCCCATTAAAGACACTGTCGGTCATTTTAACACGACCAATATAGATATAAAATATTGACCCTATGAAAAAAATGATTCCCGTTTCATTTAGCCAAATATTGCAGCAGGAAAGACTTGGAGCGGATCCCGACAGAAAATTCCTGAACTTGCAATTGCAAATGGGTCTGATATGACCGGTGGTCTCTTTTTAATTGCATCATTTTTTCATACAGTAGTACAATAAAAATGTGACCCCATAAAAATCTGTTCGGCTGGTATTTGTGACACTGGTTTAAACTTCAAACCTATATATTAATGCTGAAATGCGCCACATATGTATTTTGGGCAACTTTCCAGCATTACTTTGTTCACAATATTTTGTTACAACAGAAAAGTGATTGTTCTGTGGAAAGAAAATTTGCGTACAGATGGCTGTTTATTCGCTAACGTTTGCGCAATGCGCAAAACCGGGTGACTAGTTTGTTTTAATTTACGATCGTCAGAGTTGTGAACAGGCGGTGAAAATGTGAATGGCGCAAAAGCTTATTTCACAGTAAAAACTATTCTAGGCGGTTCAGGCTTGTGAAGTGCGGATTTTCAGTTTAATTCTCATTTTGGTGCTCAATTAATATCAGAACAGTTTTTGGTTCAAAGTTTGCACACTGATAGCCGGATAGGAAATATATGCCGAAGGATTTGCCAAGCGAGTGTGGCTTTCAGTCAGATATGGCTCTAGGGCACTTTACAAAAGGTTCACTATGTGTCTTCGGTAAGCTAAGACTAAATTTAAGCATCGAAATTGGAAAATTATTTGCCTAACAACGTTGGTCAATTTTATATCAAACCAGCAATCAAGAGTCTTATGCCATATTGAAATGGATCCTCTTCCAAACCGGAGAGTTTAGAAACTTGTCGTAAAAGTTGTGTTTCGGGATTGTAAGTGAGTTCCGATAGAACCTTGATTTCTCAAGAATAAGTAAATAAGATGATTTCGGACGCTAATTTTCAATGATGCTTTTCCAGGTTATATCAAACGACAGTGTGCAATCCTTTTAACAGGAGCATGAAACATATCGCACATTGTTCAAGTGCTGCGCTAGTTTTTGTAATACGTATATGTTAGTTTAAATCTGGAAGGTTGGTTTTAATAATTCCCAAACTTCGAAAACAGTTATTTCTCTTGCAACACAAACAATTTCGTTTTTGTCAAATTCTGCGAACATATTCCATTTACGCCCTTGTTTTTTTACTGTTGGAATCAGTAGTAACCTACAATATTTTAAATTTGAAATCTATTTCAGCCGCCTGGCGTCGCAGTAACGCCGGTAGACTTAGCTAGCGCCCAACAAGCGGCTGCCGCATACGCCGCCGCCGCAACTGCGAACGGTACTCTGTCCCAGCCGGCTTTGGCAGCCCTGTTCGCCAGCCGACATCATCAAGCACAACAAGCTGAGCCGCACCACGCATACTCGCTAGGATCAGACGATCTGTCATCGTTAAACGGTTGTATTTCAAACGCAAGCAGCACAAACAATTTACTTAGCTCAAATGGACTTTCGGGGAGCTCGTTGAGTCTTAATCAGCATCCATCAACGCCAGTTCACCACCATAATTTGCTCGCAAGTTATCCAGCAGCAGCCGGTGCTGCGTTTTCGGGCTTTAACGGCGGCGTTTATACGCCGATTATGGCCGCAAACGGCGCCGCCGCAGCACATCTGTTGGCGGCACCAGTGGCGATCGCCACACCTTCCGCAGCAGCAGCAGCCACTGCTGCTGCGATGCTTAATCCGCACGCTGCAGCTGCTGCTGCGTTGACTGGTGTTAATTTGGCGACTGCAGCCAGTATACCGACAGCTGCTGGAAGCAATCCGCCGTGTTCGACGCTGTTTGTCGCCAATTTGGGATCGTCTGTGAGTGAAGATGAGCTCAAAGAAGTGTTTTCGAGGTGAGTCGGGGTTGCGGTTAGCTGGAAGGTGCTTGAGGGATTGAAAATGTGGTTGGGTTGAATTGAAGCTGAAATTTTATAGAGTGTGTGAGAGAGGTGTCAGCGTAAATGGGAGGATGTTGTGAGTAATGGTCAGTGGGTTGCAATGGTGTTTGGTTGATGTTGAAAAGTGACGGGTGTTAAGGTTGGGATTAGGTGAAACCTACAGTAGGAATGTGAGATGAATGAAACTGAGAGGTATAGGCATCGACGTATCGTGAGATTTGGACCACATTCGGACAATTATTAAGCATTATGTGTTAGAAGGGGCCGAAAAGTTGAAGGAAGTAGTCGATTTTGTCGTCGCAACATTCCAAATGTGGCGTTATGAACAACAATCGTTGTATGTCAGTGTAGGGAGCGAGAATTTTATGGTTGTAAGAGAAGGCAGTCTTGGCAAGGAGTTGAGGAGTTTATTTCGTCAACACACATATTGTATACGCCCCGGATTATACGCAATTTTGTATTGTAGAACTCGTTGCGTTCAATATTGGTATGTGTTTTTTGTTTCAGTTTCACTGGCTTTTGTCGAATGCGAATGCATAATAAAAATGGTTCACCCGTCGCGTTTGTTGAATACCAAGTAGGTTGATATTAAATTATAGACTATTATCAGTGTGTATCTATGTCATTAGTTTTTTTATTTTTAATTTTGATAATTATGTTCTCATATGATTAGTGTACATATTGAGCATTGTATAATTTCCGAAGTTTCATTAAAAACACAGTGGATGGGTTTCTGAAACCCTTATAGTACTTATTAAGTTCGTGCTAAGTATTTACTTAACCATTTTATTGTTTTCAAAAGGTTAAGTTAAGTAAACACTTAAGTTGCTTACTAAATTTGATATATTACAGATTATTAACAGTGCAGGCGTATATACTAACCTTGGTGTAATTGAAATTGTAGACTCATTGTACCTGCACAGTATAAGGCAAAGCTAATACTTTCTTGTTATAAGAATGGCTTACATTTGGCGTCTCTTTGTTTTTGTTCTAACGTTTAAGTACTTAAGTGGACAGTTTGAGTACTCACTTTTTAAGTAAATACTTAAAGTAAGATTTCAGAAACCCAACCAGTGTTGAATAGCTTGATAGTTGGTATATAAACAAGTCTAAAGTGTTGAATGTGTTAAAGCATAGGAACTAATATAATTATTTGAATGATTTATGCTATACAATTGACGTTTTTTTATTATTTTATTTTTTTATTTGTTGTTTAATGCTTTATTTAATACTTTAGGATGTTCGCCAAGCAACCCAGGCGATGGCCAGTCTTCAAGGATTCATTTTGTTGTCGTCGGATCGTGGTGGAATTCGAATTGAGTACGCAAAGAATAAAATGGGTGATTCACAGGTATTCACTTTTAGCAGGCAATTTGACATTTGTTCATAGTTTTAATGGTAAATCAAACAGGTACCCCCCTCCCGTAATCAAACCACCATGTTACAGGGTCAAAAAATTTCACGCGGAGCCATGCGGGGGTTTGCATCACTTAAAGGTGGAGTTAAAATATAAATGGGGTTGCTAGGCAGAAACGGGGTTCGCTTGGCTCATCGCCCTTGGCTATTTTTCCATTAGGACGCTGCGGTTTCTGTCGAAGACGTTTAACGTTTTTTATAACTTTTAACAAAAGCCTGAACCTAGACCTGAGTTTGTTAGTAATTCATTTACCTTATAGAGCACCATAACTTCAATAATGGTCATACACGTATCGAATAGAATAGCTTTCCGCTACGATACGTATAGATAGATAGATATCCATCATAGAGACCTCGAGGTGTTTAGACACAGTTGGTCCGTTACACAGTCTCTGTACGATACGTATACTCACTAAATTATAGTTCTACATTTAGACAGGTAACTCATGAAAGGTTTGAATAAAGTGTTAGGTAGGCACTGTACTTTTTGAAATTTTTTAATTGTTTGCTGAAATGTTGACGGCGTCCGTCAGCGTCCGTCGCCACGGCACCACTAGTATTTCTAGTGAAACTTTATGATATATCGATATAAATATATAATATATATTAATGTTGTGTCATAGTTTTTAGGCAAAGAAAGATGACAATAGCGGTTCGGGCTCAAGCAGTTTCAGTAGCAATAACAGCAGCAGCAATAGTAGCAGTGGATCGCAGCCAAATACATCGCCTACGGGCACCAATTCATCATCGTAGCTTTATTTAAATGCGATATACTATGATATATATATATATATATATATATATATATATATATATATATATATATATATATATATATATATATATATATATATATATATAAAAGTCAAATACCGGTAATATATTAGCTATGGATTATGGATTTTTTGTATATTTGTTTGGTTATATTTGGAGTTAAAGACAATTTTGTAACGCTTTGTGGTATTTGAAAATTTGAATTGAAAAATATGTTCCAACAACAACGACAATAAGCATTTGCCTGGCGATGCAGTTGTTAATGCGTCGAACTAAGCTTAAGCTCGGACATATAGCTTGATATATCGGCGAGCTTTAACAAATCTTGAACACATGGCTGATCCAAGAGAGTGTGGGACGTTAACATGAAGTAAAATGAAAAGTAGTTTCACGTATTTGAAAATATTTTTGAAATTTGAAAAAAAACATAACAGTTGCTTTTGAGCTGCGTAAAGAATTTGTTTGATGAATGATTTGGTAAAAGGTTATGGCAATATTTTCTTTAGAAAATGTAGTTTTTTTTGTGAAACTTTAACGCTGTTTATTATTAGGTTTTTCAACTGATTTGACAGTACGGTACAACGGTATAGCGTATATGCTGGCTATATTATGTTGCTATTTTGTTTCTGTTCTACAGCTTTTATTAATCAGGGCACACATATATTCTCAAATATTTGTACCACCTGTGGCCAGTTGGTAATAAGTCTTGTAGCTTTCGAACCAGTGAATGATGAAGGTTTGACATTCAGCATAGTTTTCAATTTGGTTTTGCCTTACTTCTGTACAAAGTTTGAAATTCACAATTGCACGAGTTTGTCAGTTTGAAAACCTGTCGCTAGCGGGTGATATGTGCTGTACGCGTTTTGAGAATACGGGACGAGATTTAAAATAAAACGCACTTACTCCGAAACTGCTAAGTCAAATTAATGTAGACTAAATTTGAATTTTTGACAATTTCCTATTTCTGGAGTTTCGAGGGTTTGTTGACCACAACTCGTTCACTAGTGTCATCAGATAGCGGTAAAATTAATACCATCCTACTAAATTCGGCAAGCTGTGTTGAATGGTGTATAGTTGAATTTTTTGACAAAAAAATTTCAGCCCCGAATGTGGTAATATACGGACATCAAAAAAATCGAATTTTTAATAAATTACCATTTGGGTGTGGAATGATCAGGGAAATTATGAAAATCTCAAATATGTAAAAAAACTTGAATTTCATGCAGTTTATCAAATTCCGGCTGGCGAGTGGGTAACTTAAAAACTAGAAAATGCATTAATATTGAAGTTTGTTGTATTCTGTGCTTTCAGTTTTGGTGTTTGTTTTGTGTTCAACTTTTAAGTTTAAAATAAGTTTATTGCTGTACACTATTTCAGGTTGCACACGAGCACAATATTCGTTGGGTTTGCACGTGGGAAATGTTTTTTAATGTTTTTAGTTTTCCTTTTATCAAAAATTTTATTTGCGTAAATTTTCCAACTGCATATCATAGTTTAAGCACGCAGCCAGGTAATTATATTAAGCAAAGTTTTAAACTTTGACTCGCAAACTCCACGTTTCTAACAGCACTAAACTGCGATCGTATTGTCAAATGTATATAGCATCGATTAAAATTGGTTAATTATTTTGTAATTTCGGAATTTGAAATTTAGCACATTTTTCGAAATTTGAAGTTTTTGACTTTTGTTGAAATTTAAAGATGCGCAGTTGTAGCAGTCCGCTTATTTGAAAATTAAATATTAACTGGCTGTATCCTGTACTTACGCAGTTTAGACTATGGACCGTTTCTAGTGTAAATTTTGTTAAACCTTTAAAAATGGCCTTAATTATGTGTAATCGTTTAAGGAAAAGTAAACAATTCAGTATATTGTATAGATAGTCCTTGCTTCTTCATTTGTAGATTTTGGTTAAAATTGGCAGCTGCAATTTTCAGTGTTTACTATTGTTGTGTTGTTTCTGCAATTTCCAGTATTGATTTGCATTGCTTGTTAATTTGGTACATCATAGTTGGCAATACGGTGATTTTGAGGTTTCTTGTGGCTGTTTTGGAAATATACAATGCCATATTAGTCGGGCATTTATGGATGTGGTGGGGCGTCTCTGAGCGGATGGACCATAACCTAATGAGAAATAGTGGGTCGCAGTGTGTTTTTCCATTCGACTTTTTTATTTTTGAAACACTCGTCGTGGTCTCCTGTACCGCGAAGGCCTTGAGGCCGTAGCCTCGCTGGTCTCTATTAGAATCAGCCCGTGCGTTCGATGGGTGCTGTCGGCGCTATTGTTGAAATGGTTTGTAAACACTAGACAGCTGATTTTTAGCTTGAAAAATTAAGTAACCCAGCTTAAAAAGGCATGTTGTTTCTGAACAAATCCTGAAATTGCCGGTGACTAGCGTTCAAGTTAAACTTGAGAAGATGCAACCGGTATTTGAATCTCTTTGACGCTGATGTAATGTGGCATACCGTTCGCTCAAAACTTTAAAAGTACATTTTGATTTAATCGAACCAGGAAGCAAAATTAATTGTATTTAAAATTAAGTCAATTGGGTTTTTTAAATTTGAACTCGAATATTTGTAGTAAACGAACACTCCGCACACTGTGCGCACATGTATTATTGGTTATTTCTTTCGGGTACGTAACAATAATGGTGGCGTTGGTGTTGTTGTTTTTTGCATGGTTTCGTAAACTTACACACTGGTGTCATGTTATTGCACACCTTCACCGAGCGTCAATTGCTTTTTTTGGCCAAAATTGTCACGTTTATGGTGTGCGTTTCATGGGATATTGAAAATTATTCAAATACACCTTTAAAATCACCGCAAAATTGATTGTTGAAATTTGAGGTTCAGCAAAAAACATTTTCGCTGCTTTTAATTTACCAACAGGTCCGATATTAAAATAGTCGAGTCAGAACTGCGATTTAAAGGGGATGGTGACCCGAAGGCTACTGCTCGTTGGTTTAGGCGAGTTTATTATGGTTGAGATGTGTGCCGGTGGTATGGTATCTGTTTAAGGATACGTTGTCCAATAGAAACCTGTTAAACGCACATAGTATATAACCCGGTGTTTTAGACGTACACAGTTTTGCGGACGGTAAATAAAGGGGCCGCGTTTGAGACCCGTAGCCAGCTTACCTTGCTAGGGGGGGAGGGCTAAAACAATTTTCAGGAGTGGCATTCATGGGGTTTAATGACTTGCAAGCAAAGTTAAAAATTTTCTAGGGGTGCCAAAAATTTTCAGGGGGCTGCGCACCGCCCGTCTGCCCCGATCCCTTGGCTACGGACCCGCCGCGTTTCAGCACGTGCACTATACAACAACATTATTAATATAGTAAGGCTATAAACCAAAGCGAACTGTATACTTTCAGTTTTATTTTGCGCTATTTTGCATTCTGCTTGCACTTTGCACTATTTGGCGTTTACTTCTGTTCTCTCGTTTGAAAAGAATTTATTGCTTTGCGAATACGGATTTAGGTTGGGGCTTTTTTATTTCAAACGCGATTTCATATCATAATCATGCGAGCATTAAATTTTATATACATTCTTCGTTGGTTTACATATCGCTTTTATTGTATTTTGGTGTATTTCATATGATTTTGCTGATATATATTTGTGTATGTTGTGGAAATGTAGGTATATGGTCTAATATGCCGTTCACAGTAAATTTTTTGAGTGCCTGCCATAGATTTGTACCGGTGTTACGGCTACCTTATGTACACATTTGTAAATGGTACACTCACACTCGTTTGCCTCACTGAAACGATAGTGTCTCCGTTAGGACCATCGTAAAACGAGCGTCGCAGATAATTATTTGACACTCGTTAGGGTGGGGGCTAACGGAAATAATTTGAAGAATGTGTATATGAGGTAAACCCGACGTTGCTTCATGACATCGGGAGTTAAGTTAAAATTTTTCAAAAGTGGCATTCAAGCGTTTGACATAAACTTATTTAGTGATGAAATGAAACATTTTCTAGGTGGTCAAAAAATTTTTCGATCGAAGGGGTCTCAGCCCCCTCCCCCCGTAGCCCTTTTTCAGGCAACGGGTCCGAAATACATATATAAAATAGGTTCATTAGTTAATGTGGCAGATGTTACTTTAAGGGGCGTAACAGTAAATTAAGCGTATTCGTAAGCCTAAGTCTAAGCCTAAGGTTAAGCAAAAAAATGTAATCTACAATCTAAACCTACTCTTTTTAGCCCCACCAGAAACCTGGACGCCCCTTAAAGTAACATGGGCCGTTAATATAATGCTATACTTTTTGTTGTGCATATACAGTAGTCGCGTTTTTTGCACGAAATATCAAGTAGAGCAGTGACCTATTGGAACATCAGTTTAAGTATACTTTTGAAGAGACTTTAATCTTTTTGCTGGTGATTTTACATATGATTGTTGTTGTGTTATCGGCAGCCAGCGGAAAATAGGAATTCAAAAACAACAAAAGAGTGTATTTATATACTGTGTTCAGTGAATGTATGTTTATTGTCTGTGTTTTCGTTTCATTTCTTTTTTTTCTTTTTTTTTGTATTTTATATGCTTAAATAACGCTAAATGTGTGTAGCACAAAGCAATAGTATGTGATATAAAATGAGTACCTACTTTAAATAATTGTGTCGCGGTGTCGATATGTGTTTTGATATGTCGAAGTGAAATTTATATTCATTAATTTTCAAATATAAAAGCGTTCTGGTTCTCGCGTATTGTTGTGTGTGTTGTACCACTGGTTTTATCAATTTTATGAGCGTTTTGTAGTTTGAATTGTTTAAATTTTGATCAGAATGGCGGTATACTTTTTTTTGACAAATATAACCCTTTCTCACATGAATATTTTGTATTTCCCCTGAGACCTACTTTTATGCTAGGATTCGAACTCCAGTGACTGGACTGGGAGGCGTATACCATCACCACTCAGCTATAGGAGCTTGACGCTCGAGCCCGAGGGGCTCTCACGTCTTGGGGTGATTTAGTACTATGTATACGTGTTGCAATTGTTAAACACGGTGCGATATATACTTTTTAACGTATATACACTGCACTGAGTTGCCTATAGGCAACTCAATGTGAGAAGGGGTTAAAACAATCCGTCGTGCTCCGTGTTCGTCCGGCGCCGTCCGTCGCCTTGCGGCATTCTAAGCTCCATAATGCCGTTTTGTGACTTGTTGCGCCATGCTCGAGATTGGGTCTTTGAAATAATTGTCCCAACTCGGATGATTTTTAGTGTCATTATAAATTGCTGAAGTTTTTAACAAACATAAGAGATTAATCGTGATCGAGTTCTTTGTATTTTATAGCGGCCGTTTTTATTTTTGTAGCTTCTCGACCCGTTGCTCAGGATTAGGGTTGCGCTGTAGTTTTGTTGACGTCCGACGGAGCGTAACCTGTAGGTTTAGAATTAGTTGTTCTTATTTGAATATTGCGTACTGCAGGCTAAATTTAGGATAAACGGCAAAAGTACCCGAGTATGTTTTCTTATCAGAATTATTGGAATAGTATTGTAAGCAAGCACAATTGAATGTACAATGTATTTCTATATGTTATAAAACTGATGTGAAGTGAAAATATTATTTCTTGTGTAAAAATTGTCTGAGTTCGATAAATATGAAATAAAATCAATTATTTTAATGGAGTTTTGTTATCTTGAGTTTATCAAGTTTTGAATTTAATTATTAAGTATTTTAAGAATTGAGTATTTTAGAAATGCAATTTTTGGTGCTTTTCGATATTCTGCAAGCAGGTGTTTGACCAAAATTGGTTTGATTTCAAAAATTTGTGCTATTTGAGCTTCATTTTACACGTTCGACTGGTTTAACAGTGTGCCAGAGATCTGGAAAGGCGCTACATCAGTTGTTATTTAGCCATAACTTGCGAACCGTTCGAAGAAGCTTAATACACCATTCTACTCAGCGCTTCAAACTGTATCCAATTACATATCAATTGTTTTGCTTTTTGACCAAATGTTTTTCGACCCGATGTGAAGTATAACCTACTCCTAATTTTAAAAATTCAAATTTTTGGCCAGAATTACCGCATGGGAAGCAATGACAAGCTCGAATATGAAAAAATTTCCTTCAACTTCTTACTTTTTTGGCTAAATGTTGGCTTGAGGTATATAACAGAAAAGGCTCAAATTTTAAATATATTGTGTAGTTGTGATTCAAAGTATATTAAGAAGCTGTCGAATACGCGAGGGAAATTTCAGTATTTGCTAACTGGGATATTACACATAAATAGTAATATTGAAATTTGGCTAAGTAGTCACAATTGAAGAGGTTTGTTTGATAAGTTTTGTGCCAGTATCTACGGTATATGTGTGTATAAATAATTAATGTCTGCTACTTTATATGAAAACATATTTAATTGTTTGAGTAAAAAAACGGTCTTGTGTACGCTTCTGTTCGCCAGCGTAGGTTTATGCTCAGACTCAAGCTTATTGTTGGCCTTAGATATAGGAAAAGGCGTGTCTAAGACTAAGACTTTGCCTATACTAAGGCTAACCTTAAGCTTGGAAGTTAAATCTGGGGATGATGTGTATATACAAAAGTTAAAAAACCTGTTTTTCGAGCGCAAGCTTCATATTTAATTCTGAGGTCAGTGGTTATAGCGTTTGGTTCACCGAATAAATAGCATGAGGCATCCGTGTTATATACTTGTCGTTTTGAGGGGAAAGATAAAATTTATAGGTGCGATGGCTTTTCAGTGTATAGACTTGAAAACTTTTAGTAGAATTGAAATTTGTCGTTTGTTTGTTTGTTAAAATTTAATTTGAAATCGAAAGTTTTTTATATTAAAAATCAGCAACATTGCTAATTTTAAGTAGTTGCCATTATTACGATCTTTTTGAGATAAACTTTAGAAAGTCGGAAGCATTTTTGTGGAATATAAAATAGATTCGTGACACTTTATTATTGCTGAGTGTTGATTATACAGGTGCCTTCTTACTAAACCTAAATCTAAGTTTAAGCGTATTTAAGCTAGAACAAGAGCCTATGACTAAGCCGCTTGGTCTCTAAGTATCCCAGTGTCCCTGTCTATCAGAGGACAGACCCCTGTAATCAAGTTAAGTGAAATTATGTATATATGAGGCGTTTAGGTTTTGAATTTTTGAAGACTGAACTAATTTTATAAGATTAGAGGCTGCGATTAGATTATCTCAAATACTTCATAAGTATTCTGCGCTGTGTTTTGGAAGTTTTGGGTGTAAGTTCGATGGCACAGATTAATTACTTCAATGTAAAATTTGAATATTTAAATTTTAAATGCACGTTGAGAGCGTTGAATTAACATAAAGCTTGCTTGAAAGCTAATATATATTTATTGCATAAAATGTGTATTAAGTTTATTTCTGTATTACTTTGAAATTTGTATGTCGTATTGAAATAAAGTATATTAGTGTTATTAATTTGTTATGGTTACGTTGAGATGAATCTACGGTTGAGTGTAGAAAAGAATACAGGAACGGAAAAAAATTTTCTAACAGAACCTGGGTCATATGGTTTCAATTATAATAAAAATTGAGTAAAGTCGTTATAAAATTTAATTCACGATTTTTAAAAATATTCAAAAATTATAAAAATCTGGTGCCAAAAGAAAGTCGACTTCGGGTTCCTGTAGAATTTTGCCGTATGATCCGGTAGTTTCGGTAGTGAAATGTTTTATAATTGTGCAAAAATCGTATTCTTCGGTTCGTTTGGTTATACGTTTTGATACAATTTTGAGAACAAATTATCGGATCTCTTAAAAAATATTGAACATAAAACCAAATGTTTGACAACGCTGTAAGGATATTTGCTAAAATTAACAAATTGTACATTATTTGGCCCATGTTACTTTAAGGGGCATCCGGGTTTCTGATGGGTCTATAAAAGAGTAGGTTTAAATTCTAGATTACATTTTTTGCTTAGGATTAGGCTTAGGCTTAGGATTCGGATTAGGAACTCATTTTTGCAACGCCTAGGCTTAGGCTTGGGAATACGTTTAATCTACTGTTACGCCCCTTAAAGTAACATTGGCCCATTACTTAAACTACTGATTTTGCATCACCTCCGACTCCGGAAATATGTGTTGATCTCCCGCCCCGCTGCCGGCACCGGTCGTTTACACCTTCGGTTGCGCCATGCCATTTAAGTCAGATAAAATGCAGGTGATTTTTGGTTTAGGTTCCAGCTATTTCGGCAGTGAAATTTTTCGTATTTTCATGAAACTTGTACGTTTCACGGTGTTTGTTCCTATTTTAAGTAAGTGTGAAAGCATCAATTGCCGAAATTTTACAAATTGAAGCTCAAAAATAAATTTTTGACAACAATTGCAGATTACGGTGAAAATTTCAGATTCAATATCACTTTTGTTAGTTTATTTAGCTTTCACCGGATTCGGCTCGTGTAGTAGTTGCAGACCTCCTGCTCCGGTATTTTCACCTCTGATTGTACTTACTCTGTTTTGCAGATATTTACGTTGTTATGAGCTTTGCTCATCTATTAATATCCCAAATCTTTTTTTTCGGTTTAAAACTTGAATGCAAAATATACTGACATCTGACATTAAATTGGTTTGCTCGGACAGCTTTATTGAACCAACATTTGCCCATGTTATTTTATAAGGGCCTGTTCACAAAGTCGAAGCCTAAACCAATTTGTACAAACCTAAGTATAAAACTAAGCGTAATTCAAAATGCTTATGTTCAATCCACACTTCAAGCCTGTGAACTTCCTAGTCTCTAAGTCTGGTCTCATACGTCACAACAGACAGGCCCCTGTAATTAACATAGTGCCCAACAGTTATTTGAGAATCAGCGTTTTAATATACTAAATGAAAATGTTTTGAAGTGCAGTATTTTGTGTGGCTTTTGAATTAAAAATATTCACAATCAATAATATTTCGAGTTGATTAGTAGCGCCGCAATGTCGGCCGAATAAACTCAAATTTTGCTGTTTTAATTTCGGACGACTTTTTAAAATTATTTTGGTCGTCAAATGTGATAAGTACATGCTGTGGTACTTAACATTAGCTCTAAATCTAAGTAGCCGCTATTAGGCCAATAATGCTCTAATCGGTCCGGTAAATATCATAGCACAGCGGGGGCATATACACAGCTGATATATATCCTCGAAGGCGTTGGAAATATATGAAAAGTAGGCCTTTAAATTTAGAATTTAACCTTTGCCTTGTAATCAAGATTTTTACGTGTCGTGTTACAGTCATAAATACCGTTTTGTCGAATGATGTGATATCATTCAAACGTAGTGAAGAAATGTGACTGGCTTGCCCATGCTCCTATCAACCGGTGTCATTCGTATCGCTTCTTAAATCTCCAGGGTTTATGAAACGTTCAGGCGTCGGAAGACTAGAGATCAGGATACAACCGGAGGTCTGCCTCCGGGTCCGGCAGAAAACAGCGTACGGTTCCGGCTTCGGTAGAATTTTTGCCGAAGGTTCTGACAACTTCGGTAGGAAAATTTTGCATAATTTTGAAATTTATCTGTTTGGCGCGTTTCGTTTTACTTTAGTCACAATTTTCCGAAAAGAATTTTCGAAATTTCGCAGAAAATTAGAGTAAAATCAAACAACTTATTAACAACGTATTGCAGATATTGGCTAAAACTAACTAATTGACCAACATTTTTACTACCTAATTTCGCCTCACCTCTGGGTCCGGCAAGTTTCGTTGATTTCCGGCTCCGGTTCCGGTATTTTTCACCTCCGGTTGCACCTTGCTAGAGATCAATTGAAAAAAACGCCATTGGGTTCAAAATCAAAGGTTTTTGAGGAGTTTGAGTACAGAAACATGCGTAATGGAGTGGTTCATTCAACACAGTTTTTGCCATATACCCTACCCTACTTCTGTACGAATTTCGAGATCTGCAATTGCTAGAATTCGTCAGTTTGAAAACTTATCGCTAATTGTCTCGTGATTTGTTGTGCTATTACGCATTTGAAGATTATGGGCATAGATTCGAAATATACTGGTTTTACATTTAAAATTCGCCGTCAGCTTATTCAGGACTTTTGTTTCCGTTGCATACAAATTGTCCAGCATAGTTCCGTCCGACACCATGGATCAAGCAAAAATTCATTACGTTTTATTTATTTCTTATGATCCATGAAATGTTTTTTTACTGTTTGTAGTGTCTTTAATATATTCAATTTCCACTATATTTTTCCGAAATATATTAAACGCGACCTATACAACGACGCATAAATAGGTGGTTATGAATGCGTATAAAGTTTCTAAAATTGCACTTGCATGCATATGAAATAGTGCACACTGTACGGGTGTGTGTTCGTATTTTGCAAAATATGTTATAGTCGAAAGTTACGCACGACACAAATTTGTATCTTTTCTATTGGTTTGTCTACATATTTTTTCAATGTGTGAAACGTTTTTCGCAGTTTTTTTCTGTAATGAGAAAAGCGAATGAGCCCAAGTGGCTAGGGTCAATAACAGGGCCGGCCTTAAAATGGTTGGGCCTCAACAAACAAGTTCTAAGGGGACCCAACCTCTGATTTTATTTCCACCTTTCGACATAAAACTTGAATGGACCCAAAGTCCAGAGGTAAACCCCTGCGTTCATCCGTAAACGTTTTGCCCCCGGAATGTTGAGCATGCCACGGGTCAGTAGATTGTTGCATAGTTTTTTTATCCTGCTAAGAAATTACCGACAAAATTACCAATTAATTGCAGCCACCGGCAAATTATGATCAGCATATTTCTATACCTAAAGATCTAGCTAAAATTATATTTGTCTAGCTTAATCAAATTATGCTAATCTTGCATTAAGCGTTAATTTATTGAATAAAGTGATGAGACGTCTGTTTGTAAACTGTTTTAAATTTTATCGAGTTTTAACGCAATCTGAATGAAATATAGCCGTCTTAGCTTATAGCCTTCGATTAATAAGCTGCAGGGGTGGATACAGCGGGACGCGAAGGCGGCATCCGCTATTTTAGTTATAAATTTTTTGTGATAAAATTGTAAAGGTCCCTTCACAATGTCTTCAATGTCTTGCAAGTTTTTACTTTGGTGCAAGTTCATGCAATATTGTTTAAATCTGTTGAGGTGCTGTTAGTGCGCCTAAAATTTCGCCTTTGGCGATTGAGAATTTAGCGTTTAATTTGTTCCATTTGAGATAGGCCAAACTATTTTTGTATCCATTTTTAATTCCTGGTTGTTTGGACATACAGTTTTTATAATTTCCCCAAACAAACCAACAATCAAAGCTAAATATTTGTGTATTTTATACTTTTCCATAAAAATGCGCCTGGATTTTTCTGTGACTCGAAACTTACTTCTTAGTTCTATCTGACTCTTGGGAGTCAAATTGACTCTCTCCGAAATAGGCTTTTCAGCACTACACAAACTGAGTCAAGTTCTACTCCGCCAGAGTCAAATTCGACTCACTGAGCGACTCGGGTGAGTCGAATTAGATTCTGGCGGGGTTGAAGTTGACTCAGTTTGTGTAGTCAGGAAAAGTAAGTTTCGGACAGAGTCAATTTGACTCACAATTTTTTGCAGTGGGGGTAAACTACGTTTAGGGATCGGTCATACCAGCAGACCGACGTAAAGTTACAATTTTGTATTCGTAACTATCACTAAAACGGCGTTTGGCTTATCGCTGGCTTCGCTCTTGAATATTCGTTCATTATATACACTGCAAAAAATGGTGAGTCAATTTGACTCTCTCCGAAATAGGCTCTACGGGACTACACAAATTGAGTCAAATTGGACTCAGCCAGAGTCAATTCGACTCACAGAGTCGCACGTTTGACTCTGGCCGAGTCGAATTTGACTCAGTTTTGTAGTCCAGTAGGGCCTATTTCGGAAGAGAGTCAATTTGACTCACCATTTTTTGCAGTGTATTGCGTTGGTTGAAAGTTAGAATTGAACTGAATGTATGGTATTGTAGTCATATTTCGAGTTGTTAAAACGTCTCAATGTCCGTAAGCGTTATTTTTAGCGAAATCCTGAGAGAGATTGAGGGTCGTATACAACGGATCTAGAGTGGATATAACTTGTTTTAAAATTCCTGAACACAAGCATAAAAGTCACTTTTATCAGGCTGAACGCAGATAGAAGAACCTACTGAATCCTCGATTTCAACTCGTTTACTGCGTTCAATCGCGAAAAACTTAAACAACAAAATCCTTGCGTTGTTGTAAAGCTTGTAAGTTTGTATTACTTTTAATACTACAAATCTACAGTATATATTCAATATTCACCAAAGAAAGAGTATGCTTGACTCTTGTGAAAAATTATTCAACCCTTGTTTGAACGGAAAAAATGAATAAATGGAAATATAAATGAGTAGCGTTAAAAAGGTTACGCTTTCAAGCGTGATTCACAATTTTAAAACAGAGAATGTGGCTTAAAATAGGTTATTGTTTCCGAATGATGACCGTTTAAGGACGGACGAATCCTGGGGGGTGGAATCGGTGCATCGCTCCTACCAGTCGTGTCGTGTTGAAGTTTCAACCGCTGTAAAAAGGGCAGTGACAAGGGAAAAAACACACAAGCTTAAAAAGCACCGTTCTTAGCGGTATTGAAACATTCAAGAAACCCTTTAAAAATTATAACATTTTTAACCGAAAAAATAGTCTTTCACACTGGAAACCTTTGATTCGCTTCCATTTTTGGCCATAACAGGGCCGGAACAGTAGTCTAAGTATATTTTTAAGCCTAATCTCAAGCCTACGCCTAAGCCTAAGCCTAAGCAAAAAAGTTAGTATAAAGCTTAAACGGACTTTATGACAGCCCCGCAGAAAAACGATCCAGCCGTGTTCTATACATGGCCCATTTTATAAAACTACTGTCTGCTGTTTTGTTGTTAAAGTTTTCAAAAAATTTAACACAGTTTTAAAATGTTGTTTTCAATTTCAATTTGCAAAGTTTAAATTTGACCGTTTTTTATCGCGTTCAACCGTTGTACTGTACTGACCCGAATAAGAAGGAGGGCAATAAGAAGGGTCCCTGTTTTGAGTCCCGATCAATAAGAGTCCGTATCCCTACAAACAGTCCGTAAGCGAATAACAAGGGGGGCTCCGTCTGGAGAGGCCAAATAAATATCAGCCCCTCCTCTTATTCGCGGGTCACCATACAGTACTATCGTTTATTTGTACACACAAAGAAAAACTGTTCAGTACAAATTATTATATGGCAGGAATTATGCCTATATTCCAGCTTAAAATTAAAACTCATTTCGTTCAAGAACGAATTCCATTTTTACGTCAAATTCAGCTGCAATTTTAGTTTAAAGTTAATTCGCATTGAGGATGCTTGTTTTTGCATGTCTACACACTGCAAAAAATGGTGAGTCAGATTGACTCTCTCTGAAATAGGCTTTACGGGACTACTTACACAAACTGAGTGAAATTCGACTACGCCAGACTGAAATTCGACTCACTGAGTCGCGCATTTGACTCTAGCGGAGTCGAATTTGACTCAGTTTGTGTAGTCCCGTGGAGCCTATTTCGGAGAGAGTCAGATTGACTCACTATTTTTGCAGTGCAGTCATTGAGGTTCGTTTGAAATTAAAATAATGGCTTGTCATTAAACTTGGCATTTGGCTATTTTGAATACAGTCAATTTGTTAGTGTTTTTAATAATTCCGCTGTGTTTTTAGAAACAGGGCATATGTTTATATTTAGAGCAGGTGCACAACACTAAGCTTAATTGCCGACCTAAACGTGTACGTAAATCTAAGCCTAAACCTATAACATACCGAAATCGTATGACCTACAAGATGCTTTGAAACCATTCGAAGTCAAGCCAGGCAACAGAAATAGGGCATAAATGTTTTCATCATAAATGAGCAGACCCCATGTTGAGTCCTGGAAGTTCGTGGTATGTTCTTTCCATAAGGAAATTGTCCCAGTTAACTTCTGGTTTCATATCTCACTATTAAACACACATTTTAAAAATCAACGCAAATGAAAATTTTAAACGTAATTCGGGTCAATGTTTTGTACTTTGCACTCGGTAGACGTATTAATGAGAACATGAAAAAATTCCACAGATTTTTTTATATTTGGTATATGCAAAGATAACGTCAAAGGTTCGGGCTCTCAACCCCCGAGGAATTTCGTAAAAAACGGCATTTCCTTATATAATATGACGTGCTGAGTTCTATAGTGCCATAGGCCTGCATACGTTCTGGTTCTCCGCCAAGATATAGTGTAAGTGTAAGGCAACACCTTAAACCTTAAAGCGAGACCATTAGTAATCATACTGTTGGTCTTGACCCTATAGTGGTCAACCTGGGCGTAACATTTGCCAACAGAACTGGTTTTAACCTACCAACCTATCTCGTATATTGAGAGTGCTCCGAGCAGACACCTTTACTTGTATGCGAAAGAAAAAATTCTTCGCAAAAAAAGAAATATTCGTTTAACTCGAACCTGATCCTGTTGAAGTGGGCGGTGACGGTGAACGCCTTCCATCGGATCGTGCTGATTTTCAATTCGAAGTTGACTTTGAATCTCAGATGAAATTGAAAATATTCAAACACGAATCGATGAACCATTTGAGCGAAAATATGGTTTTCACAAAGGGGGGGGGCTTTAACGATCGTAGAGTTTGCAAATGTGACTCGCGAGCAGAGCATCGGCACAACTTGAGCCCATTTCGTTCGACGAATATCTCTTCTGCAGTGTCCGGTGGGAGAAGCACAATTTCAACTTGGTGTGAATTTTGATGGACGGACATTCGGTCTATAATTTGTGTTTTAAAGATGGATTTTTTGCGTTTATTTTAACAATATTATTTATTTTCAGGATCTGTGAACCTTTCGTCACAAAGTCATAATATATAAATACAATTATCGTATATAGGACAGCGTTTTTGTATCTTGTGCTGATAAAAAACGAATCGGACAGGTATAAATATTTACATGAGATCTCGTAAAAGGTATAAGGAATACAAGGTTATACTTAGAATGTACTTTCAAACTTTAAGTACGCTTTAAAGTTTCGAACTCAAATTATTTGGTCCTGGAGTCATTTATGCGCTACAATTAGGGTTAATTGACATTTGTGGACTCTAATTAGGGTTTAGGGACTCTATCCCCTTATGGACTCTTATTAGGGATACGGACTCCAATTGATTCGGGCTCAAAATGGGGACCCCCCTCTCTCTTATTACCCCTCCCCCTCTTATTTAGGTCAATACAGTATACACATATACACATATATTATAAATATATAATATACATTAATATATAAGATATATACATAAGCAATTGGTGTGGTTGCCCCTAAATTAAAACTCACTTTGTGTTTTTGTATTTGAACCATACTAAACTATTTGTCGGTGATTTTTTTAATTGCCGTATACTAGGGGAGAGATAGGGTTATATACCCCTGTCAAAATTTCTGGATAAACAAGCAATAAAGGTCTTTTAACAGGGGGTTAGAATATTAGAATACCTTTTTATAGATTGTAGACTTCAGAAAACGTTTAAATTTTGATTGTCCCCTTCTGATGCGAAACCTTGGATACGCGCCTGACTGTACAGCCCCAAGAACCGAATACGGCACTAGGTTGCAAGTAATCACTACCTTAAAATAATCCATTAACGAGGAATTGATTTTGAAGGCGACAAGACCATTTGTATAGCGAGTCAACGAAACTTTTCGTAACATAGTTTTATTCTTGTCGATGAAAATTTCGACCACGGAGGGGCGAAGATGCCCGTCGACGAAGGGCGATCCCCCCTTGCCATAGTTGCGGCCATGCCTCAAAAACTAAACGGCGGTTGGTGTAATGGTTAAATCTATTTTTATGCCACTGCAAGCCATGTCAATTACTTTTAGTACTAAACTGTTTTTAGGCTTTTGTGTAGCTGTCAAAGTACCGAACAGGTCCTGTACATGTACATGGTATATTATTAAAGCTTTTAAGCAGATTTCTAGTAACAATTACACCTCTAAAATGCAGGGCCGGTTGCAAAGGGGCGGGCTTTTTAAAATTATTAAAACACCCCCTCTGAAGATTCCGGTACCGCGTGTGAATTATATATCAAAAACTACTACAGCTTTGAGGACTTTAGAATTCAAGTCAGGGTCCATATTGTATATGTAGCCAATATCATCAGCTGGTGATAGGTCTTGTAACTTTTGAACCATTAAACACGATTCCTCTATGTGACATTCTCTACTACTGTGGTGGATTTTCTACAACAGGTCGATGACACTTGGTGGGCGAAGTGAACGAGTTGCCAGACGTAGTTCTACATTTAAATTCACATGGCAAATCTTCAATTCACCAGTCCGTAATCGAATAACAGGAAGGAATCCTCTGGAGAGGCGAAATAAATATCAGTTCCCCCTCTTATTCGGGTCACTACAGTATGTTTATGATTTGCCAAAACTTAAAGTGTACGGTGCATAAGGTAATGATCCAAAAGCATGCTACAATAAAGGTATTATATTTTGTCAAAATTTTGGCATATTCAAATATTAATTTGGTGTTATTGCTATCTTGTCCAAAATGTATAAGCGATAGTTCAAACTGAAATGTTACGTATAAAATCTAAGGTCATAATAATAATAATAACAACAACAACAATAATAATAATAATAATAACAATAACAATAATAATAATAATAATAATAATAATAATACAGAAGACTATGGGAGTGGAAGCAGGGCCGCAGCATACGACCCAAAACGAAAGGGAGGCATACCTTTAATGGTACGATAGGATAAAAGAAGTATCGCGATCGAAGCGACCAACAAGCCATAATAGCAATTGTAATAATTTTATCAGGAAGGAATCTTACCATATTTCCCGTAAATTTTATTATGCTGCTGCACAAAAATGCCTGCCTTCAAAAATGTAAAGGGGACCGCCAGGTTTACCCAAATCATCTGTTGCGATACTGGACTGGAATAACGCCATTTTTTCAGCTATGAAACTATTTACAAGAGGTATTAATTGTAACCTATCGACAGCAACTTTTCTTTCCCGACGTATATTTTCACACTGCAGGAGTTGCCAACGTATTTTCAAATCATTTGAAACGTGTAGCATTTATACCTGTCTCATACACAGCTGAAATTTGATTATTTTTTTCGATTTTGAATCGTTTCAATATTATTTTAATATGAAATATTGTTGTGGTAAAATTCGCTTGATGAAGTATTATGTCTCAATAAATTCTTTAAAAAATAATAAAAGAAATTTTCGTCAAATTTTCAAAAAATTTTTTTCTGTATCCATAAATCTTGATGGTGTACGGTTTCTGACCGGAAAGTATTAGACGTGAAAAACAACTTCGTACACATTACATAATTCGGTGGTTTGTATACCATTGCGTTTTACAAGTGTGAACCGATGTATAGAACACGGCAGAAACAGTAGTTTAAGCGTACTCTTAAGCCTATGCCTGTTAGCCTAAGCCTAAGCATAAGCATAAAAATGAGCTTATACCTAAGTCTAAGCCTAAGAGTAAGCAAAAAATAGTCGAAAGTTTAAGCTTATTCTATTGCAGTCCCGAACAGAAACGTTTCGCCCTTACATGGGCCCAAGTGTGCAATAAATTCTGAAATCTCAATAGTCGAGGTTCCATAAAATTCTCAAGAAACTAAAAGAAACAGTTGCATTTTTACAGGTTTTACATTCAAAAAGCGTTTTCGCTGGCTATTCCAGCTAGCGAATAATTTGCTCTGACGGTTATTTCCTACTAAAAATCCTGGCCACGGCGTCTGCCTATATTCTCAATTTCTTATTTTTTTGCTCACAGGGTTTTTTATTCAATTGCTTAAAATTGATAAAGATTTCTTTACCTTTGGCAGCGTTTTTTTGAGTATTTTGTAGCGTTCTTCTGTGATTGCTTTGAGCAAAACTGTGATATTTTGAAAAAAATTAAATTTCTTTTATTGTTTTCAAAATGGAAAAAACTTTGTTGCTCCAGAATTAATGTTGCAGAATTAAGCTACTATACTGTTCACGAGTATTTATTGAAGCATTTGCTTTTGTCGCAATCATATAACAACAGAGATTGAAACTCATACACTTCAACCTAAACAGTCGGCCCCACGGTTCACAACCGAGCCAATGTAAAGAACAGGGGCCGAACAGTATTATAACCATATTCCTAAGTCTAAGTCTAGGCCTAATCCTAAAGAGTACGAACGGGCATATCTCAAGCCTAAGTCTAAGTCTAGGCGTAAGCCTAAAGCATAAGAATGAGCATATTCCTAAGCCTAAGCCTCAGCCAAGCAAAAAAATAGTCTAAAGCTTCATCATTACCCTTTTCTAGTACCACCGAAAAACGTTCCGCCCCTGATCTTTACATGGGCCCACAACGGCAAAAGAATTAGCTACGAAAGGATAATGGTAACGCCTGCCTTCTTTACAAACATTTTATGGTTTACCACCGTCGACAAATTTAGCGATTGTATTAAAAGACGTTTAATATGTGAACAAAATCTGTCTTGCCCCCCTGACCAATTCTGACTGCACCATATGCTAGCGAACCGTGGTTGCAGACTTGAAAATAGCCAAAAATCTCAGATGTTTATAACTAATTAAAACCGTGTTTATTAGCTTCTTAACCAACGTTAAATGTTCCTAAATCTGTTACAGCCAGCTGCAGCTAACTCTCAGATCATCCTTATTTTATGAATTATAATTGTTTTTTAGATTCATTCAAAAATTACTTAAAATCTATATTTTATAAATTGTAATCTTTAGTAAAATGTTCTCAACGCCGTTACGATCAATCAGTTCAACTCTGTGCTCAACCATTTTGCAGCTAATTGTTGCGCTGTCATTGCGAGGCGGCTCGCTAGCTCGGGCTGAAGTTTTCACAGCAATGGCTGATATGGAAGCCCTTTTAAACGCCGAGCGGGACGTTGTTTCTGTGATTGATAATTATGTTGAAGCTGAGCTTGCACGACTTAAACGATTACAAGAGTGAGCCAAGAAGCTTTGGTCACTTTTTTGCAAATAATTAGTTCCTCTTGTGCGCCTATCCTGCAACAGTAAAGCTTACAACTAATACGCGTAGTGTTCAGGCTAATTTCTAGGCTTAGACAGCGTCTTAGTCTCCGTGTAAGGCTTCTCTTTAACCCTTTTACTCATAGAGTATACTATGAGCAACTAAGTAAATAATGTACGAGCAATACACACACTGTGAGCAGTGTTCACCATTTATAACATATATGCGCAGTGCAAAATCTCCACAAGACGTGAGAGCCTACTCGGGCTCGAGCGTCAAGCTCCTATAGCTCAGTGGTCATCGTAAACGCCTCCCACCTGTGAGACTGGGGATTGAATCCTACCGTGAAATTACATCTCATATGAAATTGAAAATATTCTTGTGAGAAAGGGTTAATGAAAAAATTCTCACCTAGTATCTTTAAAAGCTTAATCAAAATTGATTTAAACGTAAGCTAATCCAGCAACATTACACTAACTTTTAAGATAAACTAAACTAACTGGTAGGTTTACGCTTAAACTCAAAGATATACATATTTTTAAGCTAAATATATTGAATTTTTAAATTCGTATAATTTTTGGGCTGAACTTACTTGTTACTTAGACCAAAAACAAGTTTAACTTTTTAATCTCGTGTTAAATTTAAAATATTTTAGTGTTGTTAAGTTAAACTTACAATTACAGTTTAGTTCAGTCCGCCCAGCCATTTAAGTTTCAGTTAAGTTCATGCTTAAGCTATAATTTACGTTTATGCTTTTTAGAAAGTTAGATAAGTCTTTTCGTGAAAATAAGCATAAGTCAAGCATAAGTCTAAGCCAAAGCAAGTGAGGGAATCGTGTACAAAAGCCAAAAATCTGTTTCTCCTTAACAATATTTATTAAATAAGCAAATTGATCTGTAAACAACCTGTTGTGTTTACAATTGCGCAGGACACACAGACATATCTTTGCTACACTCTTGTGCTGTACCTTTATTAGACAACTAAATTTTTTAATCAGATGCTATTTGATTTAGTTATAAGAACGAAATTACAATTTAAACAGACTCCTATCCAACGGACGGCAAGGTGGCTCAGTAGTACACACAAAAACTTTTGTTTCTCCATAAACGAAGTATCAACCCCGCTTGTAAGTAATCTGAAATCCCTTGTGAGCGTTTTAGTCAAAACCTTTTGACCCCTCTAACATTTAGAGAGAGCGGGCTACGAGCTTGAATTTAAACGTTTGAATTAATTTTCATCTTGTTTTAGGTTTGCTCTTGAATATCAAACGAGAAATAGAGATGTTGTTAAAGAAGGCGTTGAATCGATATCGAATCCAGTTGGATCGTACTTGTTCATTAAACGACTTTCAACCGATTGGGGATATATGGAATCGTTAATGCGAAGCAATAATGCTGAAAGTAAGTTCTGCCCAAATCCTGGTTCAGGATTTTTGAATTTGGACAAGAAACTTTTTCCTACGCTGAAATTGTAGGTCCATGTAAAGATCAGGAACGGAAAACATTTTTCTGCAGGACTGCCATAGTGTATGCTTAAGCTTTTAATTATATATATTTTGCATAGGCTTAGATATAAGTTCATTGTTACGCTTAGCCTTAGGCTTAGGAATATGCTTATACCAATGTTACGGCCGTGTTCCGTAATTGGCCAAATTATATAATTTTGTGGGTACGGCTCCCATTGGAGCTGGCTCGTGCTGAAAACTTTGCAACACAAATTGTTCATCAGATGCTCACAATGCGTTTTCACAGCTAAACACTTGCAGCGATCATTTAGGCTTTAGGCTTAGGTGTAAACTCATTATTACGCTTAGGCTTAGGCTTAGGAATACGATCATGCTACTTAGGGATGGGCATCGGATGCATACAATTATATAAATAGTGATTTATTATGCAACTGCTTCAATAGCGCTGGGTATTCGGTTTAGAAGATTGCTACTGACTAATAAAGACTTGCATTGGCCACCTGAGATTGAGTTGATTTGGTGTGTCTCCGTCTGATTTAAAACATTGCAACAGAGATTCTATCGAATCTCACCCTTCCCTCGAACTATATATACATGAATCGTTTTACGTTCCAAAAAGAAAGTACCACATTATTGCTACTATTACGGCCCTGTTCTATACATCGGCCAAACCAGGACGGTGCATAGGTTTTACAAATATAAAAATTTGTACATCGCGGTGTGTTTGTGAAATTACGCTTTTAGTATCGTCAATGTTTTCACAAAATTTACAGGTTTCGATACTCTGTATACCTATAGTATTTCGTTTTATTTTTAATTTTATTTTCAGCATTTATCTCGAACATCACTGATACTCGAACGCATAGTCACGTCAAATTTCCAGGAATCGAAGATTTAAGCGGTGCTGCAGTCGCGTTACTGCGCCTACAAGACACGTATCGCTTGGCGACAAAAGATATTGCCGACGGCAAAATTGACGGAGCAAAACAGACGAAAGAACTGTCAGGTGAGACTTGTATTTTTTCAAAGTTTTGTCTAAAATTCATAATCAAATTTCATAGTTTTATTTTTAGCCGACTTTTTCTTATCGTTAGGTTCTCTATAAGCCGAGCAGAATTCCAATCATGAGCGGTAGTCTATTCTTGAAATTTAGTTCATTTTATACCTAAATTACGAGCCTAAACCTACCCAAGTGAAAACACAAGCCTAAGGGTTCGAAGTATTTGCTAACATCAGCTTTAATCTGTCAAAGTTTTAGTTGTCAATTGCCCTAGTCAGCCAGGCCCATGATGAAATTGATAAGTCAAGGTTTATGCAAGTTACCTAATTGTATGCGTCGTGTACTATCGTTCGTGCACAGAATGTACCTGGTTGCATACTCTTATTAGCCTTTGTTTACGTTTAGGGAAATCGCATTTATAAGCGGACTGCTTGTAAGTGGATTTTGGAAAGGCTATAGAGAAATTTTGGTTATGTTCAGTTTTAGCCCTACACTGCAAGAAATAGTGACTCAAATTGACTCTGTCCGAAATAGGCTTTTCCGGACTACACAAACTAAGTCAAATTCGACTCCGCCAGAGTCAAATTCGACTCATTGAGCTATTCGGATGAAGTCAATTTGACTCGCCATTTTTGTAGCGTATCTTCAATGCGATACGATTTGAGATTAAGATTAGGCTTAGGCTTAGGAATATGTACAGACGCACAGCGCATACCAAACAAATTTCGTTTACAAATTATTATGCTACACCATGCAGTAATTCACGTGCGTCGGCAGAAGACCACGGACGGCACCGAACGGCATTGCAATAGTCCAACAGTATATAACGCCACCACCCTCAGTGGCGGATCCAGGATCTCAAAATGGAAGGGGCCAAAATTTCACAGGTAATAAACTTACTTTTGACCCATACACAAACCACGAACTATTGTCACAAAATTGCAATAGAATTTTTGTTGAGATGCTGTCGGGGGGGGGGGGGCACGGCCGGGGTGCCCCCCATGGATCCGCCATTGGCCACCCTACTGAGCCAAAACAGGTTAAGCGATTGTTTGTAAATGGTTTTTGTCAATTTTTCTAGCTCATGATTGTTTTGAATTGGGTCGGGTCGCTTACAAAGACAACGATTTTTATCATACGTTAATGTGGATGCAAGAAGCATCGAATCGCGAGCAACAAGAAAATCCGCCCACTGCAAACCGCATTGAAATCTTAGAATATCTGGCATACGCAATGTATCAGCAGGGAAATATTAAACACGCGTATAATTTAACCAAAGAATTGTATTCGTTAGGTAAATTGCTTGGGGTTTTTTGGCTCATGTAAAGATCAGGAACGAAACGTTTTTATCTGCGGGACTACAATAGAGTACGCTTAAGCTTTAGACTAATTTGCTTTCTTAGGCTTTAGACTTAAGTGTAAACTCATTCTTGATACGCTTAGGGGTAGGCTTTGGCTTTTGTTTAGAAATATGCTTATACTATTGTTACAACCATGGTCTATACATCAGCCGTGGTTTGAACCTCGCAAATTGACTGGGGAACTCGATAGGATTAAGCTAATCAATAATTTTTGTTACGCAACACTTTTTTGATAGTTTAGTATTGCAAAAGAATACTATTTTGGCTTTACTCGTGAGAACAAAATTAACCCCTTCCCACATTGAGTTGCCTAAAGGCAACTCAGCGCAGTGTATACACAATAAATTATATATATCGGACCGCGTTTAACAATTGCAACACGTATACATAGTACTTAATCACCACAAGACGTAAGAGCCCCGTCGGGCTCGAGCGTCAAGCTCCTATAGCTGAGCGGTGATGGTATACGCCTCCCACTCCAATCACTGGAGTTCGAATCCTAGCATAAAAGTAGGTCTCAGGCGAAATAGAAAATATTCAAATGAGAAAGGGATTTTCAATCCTTCACTGAGCTCAGAAGACTAATCGCAAGCTAAAAGCATACGCCGAAGCCTAAACATAAGTCGAATGTGGCACAAATTTTTAGGCTAACATTAAAAGCCAGTATTCTCAGATGTGTTGAGTACCTATCACCAGTTAGGTTTTCAAACAAACGAACTATAGCATCTCCAGAACTTATACTTCCCATCGATGTAGATTGATTCAAGGGTTAAAAAATGCGCTTAACTTCGGCCGTCATCGTTCTCTGGTTCTGTCGATTTAATAATAGCTGCTACACACATTTGAGAATACGGGCATAAGCTTTAGTCAGAATGTAATCAAACTTTATTTAGACGCGTTAGCCAATAGCAAACACTAATGGCTCCTGCGAATTCAGTTCGAGTTACCTGTTTGCTTAATGTGAGTTTGCTGTTTTACGCTCTGTTTCAGCACCAGACCATCCACGCGCCGTGGGAAATCTACAATTTTATCAAGACGAACTTGCAAAACAGTTTGGACCTCAATTCAGTGAATCCATTGAACCGCTCGTGACTGAAAGCGAAAACGAAACAAGAGTTAAAAATTTACGATTTGATCCGGGCAATATTCATCAACGAGATATGTACGAAGCGCTGTGTCGTGGAGAACATCCGCCGGTAACGTTTCCCATAATTATTTGCTTGGTTTAGACGCCCGTATTTTCAAATATGTGTAGCAATTATTATTAATACTATAGTTAGTGTGAGGTCATGCGAATTTAGAACCGTCCAATGCGGAAAATTTGCTCAACCTAATTACCAACTTATAATAGCTGCTGTGCACATTTGAAAGCGCGGGCCGATTTCTGAGTTTAGGCACAACTCCCCCCACCCTTGAGCGGTTCCATCCCACTTGCGAGCCGAGTTCTCCATGGACCACAGTGCGGCTTGTTAGGTCTCCATAATCCTTTTCATACCTTTCTTCCTGAGCAAGATTTATTTTACCATCCGAGATCCGAACCCAAGTATATGGAGTTATAAATCGCTCAAAACAGACCACTGTGCCAGCGTGCGTTCGTCTATCGAAACAACGAAAATCCGTGCTGAAACTGTTATATAAGCATTTTAATTCAATTGGAATTGTTTAGTGTGCAGTTATTGTAACGCAGATTGCAATTTTAATTCTTGCGTAATACGTTTGCAATGTTGGCTGAAGAGAAGATGTATATGTGGGTCATCCGAGAAAAGTATACTTCTTATTAATTTAAAATACGAAATTTACAAAATGAAAAACCAACAACAAATTAATGATTCCTGACGTAGACTCTCCCAACTATACAGTGATTAATATAAAACCTAAACCTAAACTTAAGCCTAAAGTATATTCAAAAAACGTACAAATATACGATTTTGTATTGATAACAATTGCGCAAAACGCACCGTACTTGGCATAACGTTTAAAGCACACAACTGAAAACTCTCAACATGTGTTACGATATTATTTCGGCATTTTGATTTGAGAATATTTTCGTTTCAGACACCGAAACAAGAGTCACGGTACACGTGTTACTACAAAACAGATCGACCTTTTCTGCGCATAGCGCCATTGAAAGCTGAAATACAATATTTTAAGCCAAAAATTATTTTATTTCGACAATTTATTACCGATGACGAAATAGAGCTTATCAAAACGATGGCATTCCCTAGGGTACGTCAGAATCAATTGTGAAGCGTTGCGCCTGTCATTAGGTATGTGGAATGGAACAAATGTGGTCCGAATCAGGTCGGCTTTTATGGGCCAAAATTATGACATCAATTTCCCTCCGTTTTCAAGTTTTTACCTGAAAAAGTAAGGTGGGCAAGCTCGTAGCCAGCTCACATTGCTAGGGGGGTTAAAAATGTTTCAGCAGGGGCATTCAAGAGATTTTAATGACTTGCAAGCAAGGTTGAACATTTTCTAGGGGGCCAAAACTTTTCTAGGGGGGCTGAGCCCCCCTGGTTCCCCCTTCTCTACGAGCTTTAAGGCGAAAATTTGTTCGATAAATTGACTAAGTAAAATTTGTCCTCGTTCAAAGAATTTTTCTGAGCCATCACTTGCTGAATACAAATTGAATCCTATTTCGAATAAGAAAAGTCGCGACAAGATAGATCATTTTTATTGTAATTGGCTTGTTGTGTGGGACAACGAGCGACAGCTGCATACGGTACAGCTTCCATTTCAGGGCTATATAGAGTTTATGTGCACTGTTGACAGAAATTGATGTTTGACACTGCTGGTCATAACCATTTACCAATTTTATTTTTAAAGCCAATACTTCAGTTTCTCAATGTCGACCTCTCAGTCAGTTATAATCAAATTTTGACGATGTTTAGGTCACTTTTTTCAGCTTGCAAGAGCAACGGTGCAAGATTCGGTGACTGGTGATAACATTCCAGCTACGTACAGAATAAGCAAAAGGTTAGTTTGGTTTGATTTTAGTTATACTAAACAAATATATAAATAAATAAAAATAAATAAATAAACAAATATATATTCGAATCTAAATAATACAAAAATAAATTCAAAATCTATGGTTGTTACGACTCTGAACGTCTTCAAAAGTAGTGCGTGACCTTAAGTAATCAAAATTTAAACACCAGTTGACTGTTTTAAATCAGATCTCGAAACCTGCGTTAAAATTTTTGCGCAATGCCACAATTTATTTAAATGTCTCCAACTCAAACGCGTTCTCAACTTTCCCAACATTGTACACTTTGATTTTAGCGCTTGGCTTAAACCAATGGAACACGAAATCCTTCAATCGCTTAATCGCCGTATGGATCTTGCAACTAATCTTAACATGGATACTGCTGAAGATTTTCAAGTAAACACTTGCGTATTGTTTTTAGCGTTCAAACCAAGCAATAAATCGTAAAACAAATATTCAGTGTCAACTTAAGCTCGAATTGTTACCGTAGGCTAAGACTCAGCCTAAGCCTAAGCGCTAAATCAAAGACTATAACTAAATAAGCCAAGGCCTGAGGGCTACCACGTTGCTTTAGGACCATTTTTGTTTATGGGCGGTTACGGTGGAACTAAGGTTATGTTTATAAGTTAAGGGTACTGAGTAACTATTCACCAATTTGCTGAAGTAAACTGAGTTTAACAAATACCATTGATGCGGGATTAATTTAGCTTTTAAACGTCTTTAAATTGAAAAAATAAACCCAATTATAATATGGACCCATGTAAACAACAGAGGCGGAACGTTTTTGGAGCTGCAATACAGTAAGCTTAGGCTTTAGACGAATTTTTTTGCTTAAGCTTAGGTTTAGTAAATGCTCATTTTCACGCTTCGGCTTAGACTTACGAAAATACAACTGTTACCGACCTGTTCTAATACATTGGCCAAAATATGTTCAACTGCAGGTTTGTTTATTATTTCAGGTTGCAAACTATGGCATTGGAGGACATTACGATCCACATTTTGATTTTGCAAGAGTAAAAACAGTTGAATTTGTGATATTTATTTTATTTCATTGCCTGTGTTGTACAAAGTGTGAACACAAATTAAAATTTAAGCTGAAACTTTACATTGTTCGTCGACTAAAAATATTGTACAGCTAAAAATTTAACTTATCGACTAATGTTAGTTTTAGACGGGTAGCACAAGCGTATTCCAAAGTCTGAGTCTTAGAGCAAACATAAGTCTAATACTCAGCATAAGGGTATGTGGACTAATTTAAACCCTAAATATACTTTACTGTTGTGATCGGTGGTTAAACGATAAGCTTATGTTAGGTTAAATTTACCGAGAAACCTTACAAATAAACGCCAAATGTGAGTAACTATCATAGCAAGAAAAACCCACGTAGTTTTATTTTAAGAATGCATGATGAGTCTACAATTTCAATAAGGCCAAGGATAACATGTCTGAACGGTTACACTGTTATATATCATATTTAGTCAGTGACTTAAGTATTTACTAAAAACTTAAGTACGGCTTTAAAATCGACTAAATTGTTAATAAGTACTAATTGCTTAGCACATACTGTAGTGACCCGAATAAGAAAGAGGGGTAATAAGACGGGGTCCCATTTTGAGTCCCAATCAATAGGAGTCCATATCCCTAATTTGAGTCCGTAAGCGGGTAGAGTCTCTAAACCATAATAGATTCCATAAATGTCAATTATCCCTAATTGTAGCGCATAAACGACTCCAGGACCAAATAATTTATGTTCGAAACTTTAAAGCGTACTTAAGTTTTGAAAATGCATTCCTACGTATAACCTTGTATTATCGTTCAAGCTATTGACACAAGACAAATAAACGTTTAATTCAACGGATAGTTGCAGTACAGGATATATATCAGTAACGAAGGGTGGCAGAGCGTGGGTTAAAAATAAATTACAGTCCGTAACCGAACAACAACGGGGGTACACTCTGGAGAGGCCAAATAAATATCAGTCCCCCTCTTATTCGGGTCACTACAGTACTGAAATACTAAACCGTATTTAAGCAAGGTATCGAAAACCCAGCCATTATTTTTGTATTAAAATTTCTAGGAAATTTTAAATTTACAGAAAGAAGAGACCAACGCATTCAAAGGACTCAATACTGGTAACCGAATAGCAACATTACTACTTTATGTGAGTATTGATTTTTATAACTGTACTGATGATTCTCTATTCTGCTCTATTTTAAGATATAACAAAACTGCTGCAGCCGTACATAAAGTCAGAGGCGGCGGCATAAAATGTTATGCTTCCGTGAACAAGTTATATCGCCGATCGTTAATGATGAAAAATGTCAGTTCCTGCATTATTCTTCATCTTAAGCAAGTAATGGCATTATTGACAAGTTGTTAATGCCGCAAAATGTTTGTATAATATGTAGCCATTGTGTTTATAAATATATTTTTTATTTATTTTTAGATGTCAAATGTGGGCGCTGGTGGTGCTACCGTGTTCCCTGAACTCAAGTTGTCACTGTTTCCATCAAAGGTAAGTGTAGTCAGCCAGCGCTATAGGGTCATTGGTAAAATCATACTGGCGGCTGACAGGCGTTTCGGAATATACCCTACATTGTAGAAAATTGGACCAGTGTAAAGCATAAGGCTGTAACAATAGTAAAAACGCATTCCTTAGCCGGCCCATGTTACTTGTAGGGGCGCCCAGGTTTCTGGTTGGTCTATAAAACAGTAGGTTTAGATTGTAGATTACATTTTTTGCTTAGGCTTAGGCTTGAGCTAAAGAAAACATTTTTGCAACGTTTAGGCTTAGGCTTTAGGTTTAGGAATACGCTTAATCTACTGTTACGCCCCTACCAGTAACATTGGTCCCTAAGCCTAAGCCTAAACGTACGGATAAGCTTATATCTATCATAAGCTTAAGTCTAAGCAAAAAATTAGTCTAAAGCTTAAACTTACTCTGTTGCAATACCGCGGAAAAATGGTCCGCATCTGATCTTTACGTTGGCCGAACATAGCTAAACATCCGTAATCAGAGAGAGCTCGACCAAAAGCAGAATCAAGTGTGAACAGTCGTCGACTAAAACATACGCCCTATAAACGCATGCCTAAGCCTAAGCGTAAGCCTAAGCCTAAGCCTAAGCAACTGACAGATTTTTCGGTAAGAGTTAATGTAATCTTTGTGTCACAAACCATTAAAATACAATAAATCTAAGTTTCGCGGAGAACATAGTCATTGGTTTCAAGTTATAGCGGTGCCCGCAAATGCGTCCAAAGCCTTTTATGTTTTGGGCACAAAAGTCCTGCAACTGCTGTGATCAACAATTTCGAATCTAACAGTTTTCTTGATGCGGTGGTCTCTCCTACAAAACAAAATTTCGCTAAGAGGCATAGTATTTGTCAAATTTCCGCAGAATACTCCAGACGTTGCCTTAATTTTGCATTTAAAAGTTGACGACCCGAAATTGGTTTAATGGGGTCCTGACCCATTCACTGCAAAACATGGTGAGTCAAATTGACTCTTTCCGAAATAGGCTTTACGAGACTACACAAACTGAGTCAAATTCGGCTCCGCCGAGTCAAGTTCGACTCACCCGAGTCCTCAGTGAGTCGAATTTTGACTCAGTTTATGTAGTCAGGAAATCCCTATTTCGGAGACTCAATTTGACTCACTATTTTTTACAGTGTAGCCAGAGGAAATCAAGGGACGTTTAGCCCCCTGGAAATTTTTGGCCCTCCTACAACAGTTTTCGACTTGCTCAGGGCTTTTTACATTTTTGTTAATTTTAATGTTATTTATACATTATTCTTATTATTATTATTATTTCAGAATGACGCAGTGTTTTGGTTCAATTTGCTCAAAAGTGGTGAAGGCGATATGACAACACGACACGCAGGCTGTCCTGTATTGTCTGGAAATAAATGGGGTAAGTCCATTTAGAATGTGGTTTTATTTAAAGCATGAAAAATTTAAACGTTTCGACAGTAAAAAACCTACACTGCAAAAAATGGTGAGTCAAATTGACTCTTTCCGAAATAGGCTCTACGAGACTACACAAACTGAGTCAAATTCGACTCCACCAGAGTCAAACGTGCGACTTTACTGAGTCGAATTTGACTCTGGCGGAGTCGCATCCGACTCAGTTTGTGTAGTCCCGTAGAGCCTATTTCGGAGAGAGTCAATTTGTCTCACCATTTTTTGCAGTGTACTCACATCTGGTTATTAGGTTCGACATCGTTTTATTGTCTTTCATTGATGCTTAAAAGCCACTCAGAGACTTGCAATTATTTCCAACGGAGCTGGAAGCTGCATCTTGCTCGCGCGACTTGACATTAAATTATATAAATAATTTTGCAGACTACTGCTATATATATCAAACATAAGCTATATATGTTATCAATCCAGCTTACGATCACAATTATATTCGGCGTGCAAACTAATCCTACATATGAACTAAGTCTAAGCTGCAGCAAATATTCAATCATGAGGTAGGTTTAATCGCTATTTCTTGATTTGAAAATATCTTTAAATCCTGCCAATTACGTCCTGTCAGCTTCGCCACGGACTGTAAACAGGACCTGCGGCGCCACCTTCATACCGCCGACCCAATGTAAAAAACAGGGGCGGAACTTTATTATAAGCATATTCCTAAGCCTAAGCCTAAAGCCAAGCCAAGCAGAAAAATTAGTCTAACGCTTACGTGTAGTATATTGCAGTCCCACAAAAAACGTTCCACCCTTGATCTTTACATGGGCCATACCGTCTGTATGGCGGTTTTTTTAATTTTACATCTCCAGCCACCACCGCCATGACCTGTAAACACGACCGGCGACGCCGCTGTCATACCCCCTTTTGGCGGTTTTTACTTTTACATCCTCCAACCAGAATCAGTTTGCAATCCAGTAGTTGTTGCAGTTCTGTGTGTCCTGAACAACAGTTGACGTTTGATACGGATCAGTTGCACACTTTCGAAAATCGGTGCTTATTAAAACACAAGAAATATAGCGTTTTGTGGTTGAAACTTAAAGCAGTGATATATAAATACATAAGTCCATAAAAAAATCTGTCGCGGAATGTTATTTCGTGGCACTGGAATAGAGTAATAGCTGAAGCTTTATTTTTTTGCTTAAGTTTATGTATATGCTCATTCATAGTCTTCGGAATATGCTTATACTACTGTTCCGTCCCTGTTCTATACATTGGCCAACATATCTCACAATGTTCAAAGCAAAAGAATAAAATGAAAATGGTTCGAATTGTTTTAGTATCGAATCGTTGGATTCACGAGTACGGACAAGAGTTTAGACGGCCATGTTCGCTGGATGAACAAGAATACGAGTAAAATGCCGAAAGGTCGAAAAAGTGTTGCCAATTTCGCCAGCATCTGGTGCGGCTGTGAAGACAAATTTCACCGTTCCGTTGTGCCGTAAAATATCAATTTTGGTGCCAGTTCAGTATTGTAAACCAAGCGCGAGGGGGTGATTACAAAATTTCTCTAAAACCAGAGTGGGTGAGGGGGCAAAGTTGTTCAATAAACATTTAGTTTCATTATAAAATACAATTAGTAGCTTGAACACCATTCTGAAGTTTAAGAAAGCGTTTTTATTTGTCGAGCTGTATACACTAGCGGATCCAAAGGGGGGGGGCGGGGGGAAGGTGTACGCCCCTCAGAATTTTTTTGTGTTAAAATGGTAAGGTGCCTACCATACAATCTTTTCCCCTCGGAAATTTTTTTGCAATAAAATACTAAGGTCCCACCTTACAATTCTTCGCACAGAAAATTGTTTGGTGATAAAATAGTAAGTTCCTACCTTACAATTTTTGCGGTTCATAACATTTGCCAACCCGCCCCCCCCCGTCAAACAATTTTGGATCTGCCTCTGGTTGTATATATCTGAATTTTAAGAATTTAGCATTTTGCAAAAAATGTTATGACGCAAAAAATGACAAAACTACTGCATGTTTTAAATATAAAAGTTTCAACAACTGCGCAACCAGCAATCGCCTATAGGACTGCGATTGGGACATTGAAATAACGTCCCGCTTTCTGGTGGGTGTATAAAAAAGTAGGCTTAGATTCTGGATTACGTTTTCTTGCTTAGGCTTAGGCTTAAGTAAGCTTAGGAATACGATTAATCTACTGTTACGGCCCTAAAAGTAACATTGGTCTTGTAACGTATAGTAAGTATGTCGAGCACATGAGTCTCAGCCATCAGTTAATGAATGTATTTTGCATATGCCAATATTTTGCATTTTTAAGTAAATTATTTTATGTTTGATATCACTCAGAGTGAACTGTAATATATAATCATGTGATATTTGCTAAACTCTTAGAATAACATGTGCTATTCGTGTAAATGCCCGTGGTACCAATTGACATACCGCTGCATGTATACGATCATCACAAAGCAGTGCGTTATAAAAGTAAAGACCAATGTAAAAAACAGGGGCGGAACAGTATTATACCTAAGCATATTCCTAAGCCTAAATCCAAGCCTAAGCATAAGAATGAGCATATTTCTAAGCGTCAGCGTAAGCCTAAGCCGAAACCAAGCAAAAACAATAGTCTAAACGCTCAACGTTATTCTATTCTAGTACCACAGAAAAACTTTCCGCCCCTGATCTTTACATTGGACAAAGTAAATATCATAATATGACATTCACCATGTGCCGTACGGACATCAAAACAACATGGACAAAACGTCTTCCGGAAAACACTATATAACGTGAACCCCGCATGATTTATTGCAACGTAACAGATGCACATACTTGCAAACCGTAATTGCATTCTCAAATTCTCGCAGTAGCTGCTTGCTTTGTTGAAGTTTTTGCAGTATAATTGGTGCAGAAGGAACACCCTTTAGACATCGAATATTTTTTTCATGCAGATATAATTGGTGCAGAAGGAACACCCTTTAGACATCGAATATTTTTTTCATGCAGATATAATTGGTGCAGAAGGAACACCCTTTAGACATCGAATATTTTTTTCATGCAGATATAATTGGTGCAGAAGGAACACCCTTTAGACATCGAATATTTTTTTCATGCAGATATAATTGGTGCAGAAGGAACACCCTTTAGACATCGAATATTTTTTTCATGCAGATATAATTGGTGCAGAAGGAACACCCTTTAGACATCGAATATTTTTTTCATGCAGATATAATTGGTGCAGAAGGAACACCCTTTAGACATCGAATATTTTTTTCATGCAGATACTACAAACATCGGCGTCTTCTGACCAAAAATAGCTTAACATGCGTTCATATTGAAGAAAAAGGCAACTGTATAGAACAAGGCTGCAACATGAGTATAAAGAATGTTTCTAAGTCTAAGCCTAAGCGTAAGAATGAGTCTATACCAAAGCCTAAGGTTAAGCCTGACCTAAGCAAAAAATAGTCGAAAGTAAGCATGATCTATTACAGTCCCGCAGAAAAACGCTCCGCGCCTGATCTTTACATTGGTCAAGAAAAGGAATGAACCACTTTGATAAGTTTCGTATATTGACCTTTGTACACTTCTTTCAGTATTTCAATTTGAAGCTTAGGTTCCGTTTTAGGTGTAAGCATAGGCAAAGGTTTAGGTTTAAGGCTTAAGCAAACGCTTAGACTAAGTATCAATAGAGCCTGTTATCGAACTTAAGCCAATGTCTAAGACTGAGTTTAAATCTAAACCTATTGGGTGAAGTGTGCAAAGGCCGCTATATTTATATTTACAACTTGAGTCTTAATGCTAATTGGTATAAGGAGCAATGTAAAGATCAGCGTGGAACGTTTTCTGTAAGATTGCAATAGAGTATGCTTAAGCTTTAGACTAATTTTTTTGCTTAGGCTTAGGGTTAGGTTTATGAATATGCTTTACTTAACGCCTCTGTTGAATTCACTGGCCGTACAATGAAACCATCCGTATTACAAGGATACAAAATTTTCATAAAAAATAATGGTGAGAATTTGATTCGCATTAACATATACAACACATAGCGTTCACAAGTGCAATTTGGCCAAAACAATAAAGCGCTGTACTGTGCATATCACTTTTTACATATTCTTTATGCAGAATTTATTTAACACTATCGAGTGTTGCGTCCTAGTGTTATTGTCTCTCATGTCTCTATATTCAATTACTATACCGAATTATTTACTACTGTCATGGCTTGCAATTTCTACATCAGCAATTAGATCCGGCTTTCTAACCGGATCCTCAGACTTCCAAATTCAAATCCGGCCAATACCTAATCCAGGCTCAGCCAACGCCATTTCGTGGTATAACGGAAATTATTCTGGCACCCTTGGTTTGGTTTATCAGCCAGACTTGGTTAAACTAGGCCACCTAGCTATGTATTTTCGCCTATTCAAATGGTACGGCTATACGGATAATCGTCAGCGTGGCAAACTGTTTTGGACGTTTCCGCGCTATGTTTCGTTTGAAGAATCCGGTGACCTGGAGATTGCGTGCGGTAAAGCTGGATTTCAAAGCTGCTTAAAAGTTCTTCATTCGAAAGTGTGGAGGTAAAACTTTGTCACAATGCCACCAGGAGCATAGCCATGATTTCGGTTTGGCAGGGTATAACGTCGTCTCATGTAAGAGCAAACATTTTTGACTTCTGCAGACGCGGAAAATTATGCTAAATCTTATTAATGAATTTTTATTCGGTTCTTTAGCGCGTCGGTGGTTTCTCGCTCGCGAGTTCAGAAGTCCATTCCGCATGCTTGTGATCAGCTGGTTCGCAGACAAGTTTGTGACCAGCTGGTGGGCAGATGCTATATTTTAGACATCTGATATTTTTGTAATGTGTACCATAGTGCTATAAAATATTGATATATAGTCGCATGATTCTGTTTAGAATCGTTCCGGTACCAGGCTTAGCATCCGTTATGGTCATTACGCTTGTTAAACCACGAGATCAATTTTTCCGCATTTTCTGTTTTAACAAAAAAACCAACCCTACGAGGGTGTCGCTCAAATTAACCTTGATCTAACTTTAATTGACAGGTCAACACTGTTCAGTTCATCGGCTAAGGGATTTTGGCACGACGTGGCGCTAAAGACAAAGCGAACAAAAAACAAACAAAATTTCTACAAAACAATCACGCGTAGCGATTATTTGTAAGCTACATATATCATTTAAAAATATATTCTTTGACTAAAACGTAAACTTGAGAACCTAAGCTTGAATTTAAAGACTACTTAAACCTGCTGTATATATACCAAAATTTAAAAAAACTAGAAAACTGTAGGGTGATGTATACAGGTATACACGCATCGCAACGTTTGATTTTTATTTGAACAAATGATAGCTACCGAACATAATAACGGATAAGAAATAGAATTGTTATATGCTATTCGGCTAGTAAACCAGCTTATATATTTGTGAACTTTCAAAAATTAGCAAAATTAAAGTTATATAACTTCATACTGAAGGCCGTTTCCGTATGAGTTATTTCGAATCGGCATGGTTAAACTAAAAAATAACAAGAAAGTTTACTAAGACTGAAGAAGAATGCGACATATTTAGCCAAATTTTATGTTTAAAGGGCACATTTGAAACCGTTTCGCCGACCATCTGAACGCGAACAATTTCTGTTGAACGCAATGTATTATTTGTGTTGGTACAGTATGCTCAAATTGCCAATAATGGAATATTTGCCGTTTTGTGAGTCAACTAAACAATGGAACTATCGACATACGTTCGCAGAATCTCAAGGTGCCAAAAAGTAACAAAAGTATTTTGTTTCAAATGCAATACCGTAAGTAGGCTTAGGCTTAGGCTTACGAATATGCTATATACTACAGTTCCGGCCCTGTTCTATACATGGGTTCGAGCACGTCGCTAGTTTTGGTGTTCCACGTGGTTGTTATTAAAATTTATTGCGTGATAACATTTCTTTATGGATGCAATAGTGGATTTCGGTTTACAACGCATATACGTTTTTAATGAAATTTCGCTTTGATAACAATGGCTACCAAAATAGTGGAAATAAACAGCAATTGCAAAAGGCCGGCTGTACGAGCCACGCATGGCCGGTTGATGAAGGCGGGTCTGGCCCAACCGCATATATATTTAAAATTTTGCGTTGACCCCGCCTTACGGTTGGCAGGGAGTGTTTAAAAAGTGTGGACCCCACCTCAACGCGTTTTACAAATCGGTTTGTGACAAGTCTAGATGTAGGGTCAGGTTAAAATTTTCGTTGACATACCATTATAACGAGGTGTTGTTAACCCAGAGTTCCGACACATTTCGTGACATTATCAAATTTTATATTGTGAACGGCGCATTTTATGAGATCATAGTTGGAAGAGTTTATCAGTTTGAAACAGTATCGCTAACTGGCCATAGGTGCTACACAGGGTGCAACTGGAATTGTGGGGAAATCCAGTATGTTTCACCGAAAATTTTCGGTATTTTCAGCGTTAAAACTGGATTTTTCAGTAACTAGAACTTTTTCTTTCCGGTTCCGATATTTTTAACTTTCCGGTTCCGTTTCCGTTTCCGGTATTTTATAATTCTGGTTGAACTCTGGTGCTACGCACAAATACTATTACAATGGTATAAAATGTTTGGTGATTTTGATACTTTCAGATGGGTTCCTGACAAATTAGACACAGTTTCGTTTCGATGCGCAAAATTTTCATTTTGTCCTGATCCGATCTGTGGTCAAACAACGTTGGAACATCGAGAAAGTAAGGAATGCTTGTTACAAATAATGTTCTCGTATAGAATAGACCCCAAAGAAAATGTGAACATACAAATTATGTTGAGTTTGCTACATTTTTTGACAAAATCTCGGCAATTAAAGCTTACAGCATTGCACCAAACTTACAAGCAAACTAGCAAAAATGTGCAGTTTTTTATAAATTTACAAAAAGTGTCACTACTTAAATTGCTGGTCTCAGGTCAATTCTCTTATGGCCAGAACCGGAGGATAATTTTGTGCCGGAGCCGGATTCGGACATTCGACGACACCTTGCGTTTTTAGGTCAATGTGCACGAAGCGTTCGCAATCCATGTCGGTTGTTCCGAGACAAATCCTGCGATTATCCTAGCAAAGACAATTCGGATATTAACGCAATTGCTAATAATCGCTTCAATCATTCATGTATTTGTGACCACACTCAAGGATTTGAGTATTCTCGCCAATTTGGAACATGCATTGATATCAACGAATGTAATTTGGCGCAAAATTCAACTGAACTCTGCCGTTTAGAATATTTTGACTGTGTCAATACGGTTGGGAGCTACAAATGCATATGCAAATTAGGATACGTCCGTTTGGCCGACAGCGCAGGAAGCGAATGTGTTCAGCTGGATTCAGAGATTTTAGCACGGATTGAACAAGGATATGGATGATATTTGAAAAAATTGCTGATCAATGTCAGATGAGTCTATTTTGTAGAAGATTCTTTGCTAGCTACTTTTGGTCTAGTTTCCATTTTGAGTCCCAATCAATAAGAGACCGTATCAATAAGCAAACTTATTTTTAGTTTAAGTAACAATTGCAGCTCAGAAATTATGTGTATCTCAGAGTTCATTAAGTTTAACTTAAACTGAAAATATGTAAGATTTTGAATGAGTTAAAGCGTAAACCTACCTGTTAGTAAAGTTAATCTAGAAAGTTAGTTTAACCCTTTCTCACATAAATATTTTCTGTTTCCCCTGAGACCTACTTTTATGCTAGGATTCGAACTCCCGTGACTGGAGTGGGAGGCGTATATCATCACCACTCAGCTATAGGAGCTTGACGCTCGAGCCCGAGGGGGCTCTCACGTCTTGTGGTGATTTAGTACTATGTATACGTGTTGCAGTTGTTAAACACGGTGCGATATATACTATTTAAACGTATATACACTGCGCTGAGTTGCCTATAGGCAACTCAATGTGAGATGGGGTTAATACTGCTGGATGATCTTAAACTTTAGAAACGTAATTTAAGCTTTTAGAGAGTAGCCGAAGATTTATGCGGTTAAAATTTTCCGTCTAACATTTTCAATTGCGTATTTCATAGACTCAGATTTAATCTAAGACTCATACCGGTATCCAATATATTCTCTGCGGTGTCTGTGACCAGCATCGGTGTAGGAACCGACCTGCACCCAGAAGAAATTGTCCGTAATTCAAGAAACCTTGTATTAAATTTCAGACAATTGTGTCTATTAATATAGACGTCAGACATTTATGTCTTGAATTATAGACTTTTCTTTCTGAAAACTCTAGATACATGGGCATGAAATTTTCAGACCTGTAAGTTTGAATAAGTCTTTATTTCATAAACCGTTAAGACAAAGTTTCTGAAATATAAGAAAGATTTTTCTGCTACTCATTCCAGACATTTTTAGAAAAAGATTTGCCGGGAATCCGATTAAAGATCAGCCGAATTTCCGAAATTTGCAACCTAAGATACGTGCAAGACTCACCTTTAACAATATAAACGAATCAACTCGTTTACATAGTCAGAAAATTAGTTCTTGAACATAAGACAATATTTGCGTTTAATTTTGGTTTCTATCATCGTTCCTTATATTTGCTATTATTTCTTAAACATGCGTTACCAGTTTTCACCCCCGAAATGTTTTTACATTGTGTAGCCGAATATACACTTCTTGAAAGTGAAGTACAGAATAATGTCATTGCCGTGGTGGCTCGAAATGTTTTTATACTTTCAAATTCAACACAGGCATTTTAACGTGTAAGTAAGTGTATACGTACCTCGTCTTCCTGTCCCTTTCAGCGGTTGCTTGTTTGATTGTATACTCATACGGTTGATCGCAATGCTCTCTGTGGCTTTTGTGGTTTGTTTTACGTTATGTGTTATTATTCTTGCAATTATGTCATCTTGGCTAATAAAGGTAAATAGTGTTATTTTTGTCATCCGTTCATTTTTATACCTGAACATGGTTAAAAAATCAGGCCCATGTATAGAACAAGGCCGGATCGTTTTCCAGCGGGCTCTAATAGAGTCAGTTTAAGCTTTACACGAACATTTTTGTTTAGGCTTAAGCTTAGGCTTAGGATTAGGCTTAGGAATACGCTTATACTACTGTCCCGGCCCTGTTCTATACATGGGCCTGAAATCTGGACCGATAGTACAAATTTGCATATAATTTTCCTTGTATCAATATCCAAAACATGTAAATTAAAGCTGGAACGCTACCCAAATTACTAATTGGTGTTTTCCAGCTTAAAATTAAATATGGATAGAATGCAGTGCGTTGACACACAGCAATTATTGACCGTTCCGAACAATGTTTTGTTGGTTTGGTGCACTCCAACTCTTTTATAAACTTAATGAACTCTTAGATGCACGGATGCACTGTTACTTTAATCTAAAAAAAGTTTTCTTAAACCCGTGTTTAGCTTAAAAACACATTACTTTAAGTAAAACTTAAAATTCTAGTTTAGTTAGTGCGTCCAGCCATTTAAGTTTTATTTAAACCGATATACAAGTTTAGTTGAGCTGTAATTTAAGTTTAAGTTTTTAGAGAGTAGTTTGCGTCTAAAACAAGTTACAACTTTATCCTACGTTGGTATTTGATATAATTGGCAAACTGTAAATGAGTTTTAATATTAAATTTTCAGTCGTCTACCTGACCTGACAGTAACGAATACAAATTTGGTGACGGCCTCGTCCACCATTGCAATATATATACGCATATAAATATAAATGTATAAATAAATAAATAAATAAACAAACAGACAAACATATATATATATATATATATAATATACCGCACGTCTCACAAGAGCTGAACAAAACTAGCCTTTCTACCTTGCAAGACATACTGAAACTATACCTTGGTGCTTACTTATAATTTCAAAAAATTTTACACAAATTCAAATGTTTAACAAAACCCAGTGATGCAACGCTGAATTTTGTTTTTACCTTCTTTTAAAGTGTACCGAATTCGTGAATTGTAAGCAAGGGTATTTATTGAGGGGTAGGAAAATATCATTTCGCAATTTTAGAAAAAATACTTTTAGCTGGCTTACTTTAGGAGTGAACATAATTTTCTCGTCGCTTGCAGCGTTCGTTGAGAACAAAAAACAGTAACTCGAGGTTATACCCTGTCGAACTGAAATCCTGCATAGATCCCTGATATTACGAGTACACAATACCTATCATATCGGGGGTTGAATTTAAAATATAATCTTGTCTGTATAGGATCTAGTCAAAGATACAGCAAAAAAACGAAATATGCAATACAAATATTGCCTTTTTTCAGATAAATGTAATTTTGTAGAAGATTCACACAAGATGTTGTTATAGCGCTGCGTTAAAGTCGTTTTCAAAATTTGAGTGCACTTTTTGTGCGACATTGTCAAAGTTGCTGTTGTCACGCTATTCGGCTTGACTTGCGGGCGACTCGGAATTGCTGAGTGTAGGTCGTAGTGATATTTGGTTGTGGTTGTTGTTGTTGTTGTTGTTGTTGTTGCTGCTGTTGCTGCTGCTGCCGCTGCTGCTGCTGCTGTTGTTGTTGTTGTTGTTGTTCTTGTTATTGTTGCTGTTGTTGTTGTTGTTGTTGTTGTTGTTGTTGTTGTTGTTGTTGTTGTTATTGTTCTTGTTATTGTTGCTGTTGTTGTTGTTGTTGTTGTTGTTGTTGTTGTTGTTGTTGTTGTTGTTGTTGCTGCTGCTGTTGCTGCTGCTGCCGCTGCTGCTGCTGCTGTTGTTGTTGTTGTTATTGTTCTTGTTATTGTTGCTGTTGTTGTTGTTGTTGTTGTTATTGTTCTTGTTATTGTTGCTGTTGTTGTTGTTGTTGTTGTTGTTGTTGCTGCTGCTGTTGCTGCTGCTGCCGCTGCTGCTGCTGCTGTTGTTGTTGTTGTTATTGTTCTTGTTATTGTTGCTGTTGTTGTTGTTGTTGTTGTTGTTGTTGTTGTTGTTGTTGTTGTTGTTGTTGTTGTTGTTGTTGTTGTTGTTGTTGTTGTTGTTGTTGTTGTTGTTGTTGTTGTTGTTGTTGTTGTTGTTGTTGTTGTTGTTGTTGTTGTTGTTGTTGTTGCTGTTGTTGTTTTGACACCATTTGTCTAATTTTAGCCAATTGTATTGTTAAACATAAAACATGGAAGTAAATTTATCACGAATTACAGTTGCTTATATCTGCACGTTTTTACTCTTCTTTGCAGTGATTGGAAATGGTAAGCTAACGCTAAACTTGCTATTGGTCTTAATTTGTAGCTAACTTAGAAATAATAGACCATAAAGTTTAGTCTAAATTTTCCAAATTCGTTTTCCTTTATTAGCTTGTGACATGATTGCGTTAATTAATAGGCCCAGGGCTTAGGTCTGGATTTAAACCTCTGTTCTGGTTTCAGAGCCTGTAAATATTCTGCGTAAGCATGTGAGACATGCTTGTTCAAATAAGGGCATGTAAGCATGTGAGACATATATTTGTCCATTATGTGCACGTGCAATACAGTGCAATGCACTGCATATATGCTAGGTGGCAGCATACGGTCGACACATATAGTCGACGAAAATGCAGTTGGAGAGGCGGGTTGCGTAGCGCAGTGGTAAAGTGACCGCTTAAGGGTCGTAAGCTTAGAGTTCGGTAACCGCGGTGAAGGCCCGCTTTTGCAACTGCTTAGTAAAAAGGTCTGAAGTCATGCTTCCTAGCTAGACTGACATTCTCAAATGTGTATAGCACATATCACCAGTTAGTAATAAGTTTTCAAAAAATCTAACTGATAGAGCTACAAAAGTTAAACACGATTTGCAAGTAAGTTAAATCAAATGCAACTTAAAACGTGCAAAATTTCGAAATTCTCCGCTTGCTAGTTTGGAATTTGCAGGATCTATTATTAACTGGTGATAGGTGCTACATACATGATTTGAGAATATAGTATGGGCCCAGAACGTGCATCAGACCACAAAGTAATGTCATGTTACGACTTTACGAGTGATTCTGTGCTTCAGGAATTTTTAAGTTTGACAACACATTTTGTTGAAAATAATTTGTTGCTGTAGGTAATTTTGGAATTTCAAATACAGGCTTTTTTGCAAGCTAAGAAACGCTAAAATTTGTCTTGCACAACTTAAAGGCTGCATTTGAGTAGCTAGCGCAGCCAAACGCTATTTTACTGAAACCAAATCTCGAATACTGATCGCTTGTTTTAATGTCACAAAACAGTGTTTCTATACAATTTAGGCCCATGTAGGTAAAGATCAGCGGCGGAACGTTATTCTGTGGGACTGCAATGGAGTAAGGTTAAGCTTTAGGCCAATTTTGTTTGCTTGGCTTAGGCTTAGGCTTAGTAATATGCTCATTCTTAGGCTTAGGCTTAGACATAGGCTTAGGAATATGCTCATTCTTAGGCTTAGGCTTAGATTTAGGCTTAGGAATATGCTTATAATACAGTTCTGCCTCCTGTTCTTTACATTGGCCCAATTTTTTACACCCTGAATTTTACGCTTACCAACTTACAGCTAACGCAGCACAATGCTACTCGTGCACCGGATATGAGAACTGTCATGAAGGCACCTGTAGAGCGAACGCATGTTACAAATATGTCATTGATCGATCAGGTATAAAGTTTTAAACTTTCATTAAATCTGACTTTCGATTTACAAATCCGTAGTTTTAATTTGAGAAGAGACTAAGAATCCGGGTTGAAATTATGTATGAGTGCATATTTCTGAAATCCTATAGCACATATCACCAGTTAGCGATAAGAATTCAAACTGACGACCCTCGTTCAACTGCAGTTCTAAGCATTTGTAATAAGACAGGGTAAATTGTATGCTAAAAATGTGCTGAATTTTTAAGCTCATCGTTCGCTGATTCGAAAATGTGCAAATAGGTGCTGCACACATTTGAGAAATACGGCACTGGTTTGAGCGTTGAAGACTGCTAATCCTGTATAGAACAGGGCTGTAACAGTACTATAAGCATATTCCTAAGCGTAAGCCTATGCGTAAGAATGAGCTTTACCTAAGAGTAATCCTTACGCCTAAGCGAAAATAGTCTAAAGTTTAAGCTTTCTCTATTGCAGGCCAATAGAAAGACGCTTAACTCCTGATCTTTAGATGGACCATTGTTTTTATTAAAATTAATAATGCAATACCAACAATTAACTGTAGTGATCCGAATAAGAGGGATGATAAGAGGGTGTCCCCATTTTGAGTCGCAATCTCAATAGGAGTCTGTATCCATAATAATAGTCCGTAAGCGCATAGAGTCCCTAAACACTAATTAAATTCCATAAATGTCAATTATGCCTAATTGTGGAGCATAAATACCTCCAGGCCCAAATAAAGTTGAGTTAGTTCGAAACTTCAAAGTATACTTAAGTTTTGAAAGTACATTCTTATAACCCTGCATTATCGTTCAAACTTTTGATACAAGACAAATAAACGTTTAACTCAACGGATAGTTGCAATACCGGATTTATATCAGTAACGAAGGGCGGTAGAGTACGGTTTAAAAATAAATAACAGTTTGTAACTGAATAACCGGGGATGCCTTTGGAGGGGCCATACACGTATCAGTCCCCCGTCTTTTCGGGTCACTATAGCATATACACCCTATCTCAGAATGAGTGAGACCCAGCATACAGGAGCTACCGTTGACGTAAGTCAACCCGCGGGGAATGGTGAGTGTCACGGGAGTCCAAACTTATTAGTCTTAGCTACGCCAAATTCTAAAATTTGATTTGCAAAAGATGCGCAACTTTGGATATGTAGTATTATTGCGGTGTTTATTAATTTACTTGGGTTTGATATTTTGTTGTTTTTTGCTAAACTTTTATGTGTAATTTCATTGGAGCCGCATAACCAGGAATTTCCACCAAAATATAGCGGAAATGATCTTAGAAAAATGCTCATAAAACGTCAAGCGTGGGAAAACCACGCGACGCGGATAATACTTTTTAGCGCGGACATTCCCACGGGTAAAAAACAATTACCCGCACAGGGTCAAGCATCCGGTTGGGTTCGAAAATCCGGCCAATGTAGAGAACAGGGGCGGAACAGTATTATAAGTATATTCCTTAGCCTAAGCCTTAATAAAGCCTAGGCGTAAGAATGGGCGTACCTATTCCTAAGCCTAAACCTTAGCCTAAAGCCAAGCAAAAAATAATTAGTCTAAAACTTGAAGCTTATTCTTTTGTAGTCCCTCAGAACAACGTTCCGCCCCGTGATGTTTACATGGGCCGAAAATCCTTACCCGGATTATATTCTGCGTTTGAGAGAACTCGAAATAATGCATGGATCACATTAACACATTACATGAGGACACCGGGAATGACGATATCCTGGGATTTAATGAGTGGCAATTGCGTAATGATTGTTTTCAGGTGAAATCATGGTTGAAAAAGGTTGTTCGCGTACACTGAACGGAGGCTGTACGGCACAGGTATTAAAATCACAGTTTCGCCTGGACAACCGTGTCGATACTGAATGCTGCCACGTTTGTTATGATGACTATTGTAACGACGCAAATCAGCCAAAATCCTCTCAACAAATGTTACTGTTTTCTGTTGCGTTTAGTGTTGCTGTTTTGATCAATTTTGCGTTGAAATAAAATGCTTATCTGGTGACGGATGTGAAGCGCGTTTTTTGGGATGGTTGATTTACGTATTTTAAATGTGTGTTCATACACTGCAAAAAATGGTGAGTCAAATTGACTGTCTCCGAAATAGGCTTTACGGGACTACACAAACTGGGTCACAGTTGACTCGACCAGAATCAGACGTGTGACTAAGTGAGTCGAATTTGACTCTGTCGGAGTCGAATTTGACTCAGTTTGTGTAGTCCCGTAGAACCTATTTCGGAAAGAGTCAATTTGACTCACAAAAAGCCTGAGCCTAAACCTAAAAATAACACCAGTCTCGGAGTGATCCGATCTCCCTGCTTCATAAATGGACATCCCATATACTTAACGTGGGCCCTTGTTACTGTGTTGTATATCAGTTTGGGGTTGTTGGTAGCATTTTATGTTTTATTTGTAGTGTTTAATGTAGACTGTAGATATATACAATTTATACTAAAATTTGGTTTGTTTATATGTATCTTTAATAATAAAACTAGCAAACATAGATTGTATGGAATACAGACGCCGATCACAGATGAAAGTGGGTAAAGATTTCTTACCCACACTGCGTATTGTCAGCGGAAATACAAAATTTCTTTATCCAACGCTCGCTTTTATACGCCCTTGTTTTTCTTCTGTGTTCAATACAATTGTGTAGTTTTACAGTGCATTGATGTCAGTCGCTCGATTTATGTTACAAAAAACTCTTGATTAGTAACTTTGAAAACAAACCAAGTATAAAATGTAACACAGTACCGTTGTAAACTTACCAGTGAAAATTCCCCAGACTGTTAAGCAACTTGTTTTGAATTGTATTTGTATCGTATGTCGCCCTTATTTGGGTTCAAATCAACTCTCAAGACCGTTGAAATATAAACTAAAACCATATTAAAAGTTGTACTCCAAAAATATTGCTGTTGACATGTATTTGATAAGTATTCACGGGTACATGTGCCTAATACTGAGCACTGTATATATTTTTGCTAACAACATTGGAGTAAATGATATGGTTTCCCAAATAAGAAACCAGGTCAAACATTGTAACTTCGATAATGCATTCTTGTCAGAACCATAACGTTACCAACCCGTTTTAATTGTGAGGTATGCTAGCTATGTACTTTTAATCGCTGTTTGCCGTTTTTATGAAAATTTTAGGTGGGTAAAGATTAACAAATTTTACCCGCACTTTGATATTCCTTTCCAGCTGGTATACACGCATCAAAGTTTTTTCCCGGCCCGCGTTTACCCACGGGCACACGCGGGTACCCGCGGTAGCGTTCAACTCTGATGCCGATTAAGATCAGCAAAAACAATCCCGAGTTCCAAACGGATCGCTTGACCTGCTGCTTTATTTAAGATCCTTTTTTGGCGAAGCTCTACAAATTTGTGGAAATTTTTCAACATCAAACTGTTTAACCAGAATGGTGGAACTACACATGATAGAGTTCCTAAATCTCAAGTAATGTCTATAAATGTCAATTACCCCTGATTGTAGTGTATTAATGACTCCAGGACTACAATAAAGTTGAGTTCGAAACGTTAAAGTAGGTATACCTACTTAAGTTTTAAAAGTACATTCCTAAGTTTAACCTTGCATTATTGGTCAAGCCTTTGATGTACCGGATAAATATCAGTAACGAACGGTGGCGGAGCGTTGGTTAAAAATAAATAACAGTTCGTAACAGAATAACAGGGGGTGCCCTCTGGAGAGGCCAAATAAATATCAGGTCACTATAATAGAGTACATTTATTGGGGCTTTAGGTTTTGGGGTCCCCTTCAGTTATTCTATGGATTGCGAATTATAGTGAAAGTATTGAAAGTGACAACAAGTAGTGAGATGGCGAGAAACATTTTGCCAACGATTGTGTTCAAAATAACGGAAAGGGACAAGGGATATTGAAGTTTATATAAATAATTCAAAGATGTTTATTTTTCTGCCAACACAACTGACGCATGCAAATATTCATTTGACGTTCCAAATTTTTGAACAAAAAATCGCGGATGCACCGAATTTTTACGATTTTGGACAAATTTTGTAAGTTTAGTATTGTGTGCAATATGATTTAAAATAATTCTTAAAGAAATAGTTAGAGCCGTTTCGTTTTTCTAAAAATTTACAAAACTGAATAGCTAGAAGCAAGCTAACATTTATTGAGATAATAAATCTGAATACAGATCAATATTTACATATCTATTTCGCGGAATGCTAATTAAAATGGTGTGCTCACTAAGCCTTTGCCTAAACCTAAACCTACTGTAGCGATCCGAATAAGAGGGGGAATTAATATTAATTAATTTTGCCTCTCCAGAGACTAGAGAGTGCCCCATTCAATTACGGACTTTAATGAATTTTACAATTCACCCCTAAGATTTTTTGTTGATTGTCATATTCGTAAATCTTTTTTTCATGGATTTAATAACGTTTATGCGGGTTGCCTGAGTTTTTGTTACATATTTGAGCAGTCTATTCCATTCTTCTATTTTAGACTCTTTTATTTACGTACTCTAATTATGGCTTATGGACTCTATCAACTAACGGTCTCTAATTAGGAATGCGGACTCCGATTTGATTTGGTCTCAAAATAGGAACCCCTTTTTCAATCCCTGTTATGTGGATCACTACAGTAAGCTCCTAAAAGCGTAAGGCTAAACAGAAGCCTAAACCTAAATCTAAGCCTAAGCCTAAAGTCTCGGATCAAGCTTCGCAGGGACTAATTCGTCCATTATCTCCGTCTATCAATTCGCTGCTGGCAAACGCGCCTCTATTTTGAACCAATCGTAATTGCTTCTTTGACGTTTGCAGGCAATTCTTTATTCTTAGTATCGGGCAAATATTTGTACGAAACCGCCGCAGAAACTATCCCGACTCCGGTAAGGATTAGATACGGCCCGGCAGCCCAAATACCTCGCAGCAAAATAATTTGCGGCGCAACCATAACTCCAACCCGGGCAAAAATATTACAAACAGCATACGCTGTGCTGCGAGCTTCGGTGGGAAATATTTCTGACGTACAAATGTATACAGCTTCCCAAATTGGGGTCATAATCATGCTGGCACTTAATGCCAACGATGTTATAGCTATTCGTCCAGGACCTGTGACGTTTGTTGCATAAAGACATCCGATTGTTAGAGTAACAACTGCAACTACCGTTTGAGGGATTTGATGCATAACTCTGCGGTTGAATTTTGGTAGGTATGTATCTAGTAGCCATACTAATAAGCTTGCCCCAATCCAACCGCAGTTCATAATTAATTGATTGATATAAAAGTTTCCATCTAAATTTCGGCTATCAAAGCCAATTGTGTAGCTAGTAACCGCTGCTGCGAACCACATATACCCCATTACCAGCGTTTTAATAGTCATAGCCCTTGTGACAACCAAGTCTTTAACTGCAAATTTGGGTTTAGCAGTTGGTACGACAGTCTGGGGGCTAGAAACGTTTTGATCTGTACCTTTCGCACCAGTTTCAAGCTTACTCACTGAAGCATTATTAGCTATGAAATTTTGAGTTTCTTCGTTAGTTGATTTTCGCTCAGTATCAAGACACGTTAACGATACGTTAATATCAACTGTTCCCATCATGGGATCTTGTACTACACACGCAAGTTCTGCGTTGGTTTGGCTTCGTTTCTTTCGCGTCTTTCCATTTATCCAATCTATACGTGCTTGGGACTTCTGCGCTAGCTCTAGTTTTCCTAAATCTGTCGACCATTTAACACTTTCTGGCATCAAAAATATCAACACCAAAACCGACGGTAAACTGAACAGAGGCAAGATTCGTAGAGCAAGTCGCCAATTTTGAACCCAGTAGTGAAGTCCGATAATTATGAACCCGGCCGGCAAGCAAGATACCGTACTCATAAACATACGTTGCTGTGGTTTGATCATTTCCATAACGTAAACGTATCCGGTCACATATTCTCCGCCGACAAACAATCCAGCAACAAATCGACAAATTGTAAGCATCACCGGAGACGTTGCAAACGAGGACGCGACTGACGAAATTATTTCACCACAGTTGAAAAATATCAACGTGGATCGGCGTCCAAAGGCGTCCGTCACCTGGCCCATGGTAGTAGCCCCAATCAGAACCCCTGCAAATTGAATAGTAGCGATCAGTGCGGCTTGGTATGCGTGATCACAAACGAGCAAAAATTCCCAGCGCGCTGAATAAAATGGCGCTCGGAATTCAAGGAATCGCGACATTTGACGCGGTTCATTTGTAGCCTGAGCGTATTTATTCAGTACACGGCGTAGAGTAGCGTTTGAAGTGAAAGTAGCGTCCGAAACTAGGGTTGCATTAGCCGTGCAATTATAGTAGACAGGGCAACTTTTAGACCAATCGGTGTATTCTATTATTTCAACGGCGCTGTTAGAGTTGTTAGAAAAACTACTATTGCTTGTGAGGTTTGTTGTAATATCAGTAAAAACTGTTAGACATCGCCATTCAGGATTCATATTAGCATATAGCGGAAATCCCATTATTGATGAACGAACAAAAATGCCGAAAAATTTCAATACAAACATTACTAAACATTCGAATCGGTTCAGTTTAAGCGCACGCAAATTACGAATAATTATGTTATTCATACTGAAGTTTATTTTTTTTAATTTAAACCAAACAACAAAAACGGACGTCCATTTCCGGTTTCTGCCGTTATATTTAACCGCTTCTCGCATGAATATTTGTTGAAATGTAAATGTAGAACTTTGGTGTTAAACTTTTTAGAATTTTTGGCTGTGACTGGTTTACTGTCAGCGCTCAAATATCAAAACTTGACGTTCCACCTGATGGGGCTCTCTCGTGTCGTGAAAGTTTTGCGCTGTGTAACCGCGTCACAAATAACTAGTAATCCGTAGTTGCACACATGTGTAACTCTTCAATTATACTCGGTTTTGGCATATGTTCAAAAGTGTTTGTGTTAAGCAAGTCTTGCCAAACCTTTAAAACTTGAGTGACAACTTTTCAAAGTAAGATTGAGGGACATAAAGATCTTTCAACTTAAGGTATATATATCTGGTACAAAACCTAAAGTCACTTTGGTGAGTCAACCTTGAGTTAAATTAAAGCTCATCGAGAATTACTCGCATAAAAACATATATAATTAAAAATGTGGAAAAACATAACAATCGCTGAACTTTTAGTTTTCAGTTTATCTGCTATTTTCGCATGTACCCCTAGAGACCAGGGAAACGACCACAGAATACGCCATTTTCACCTTAGCGAGAGTCCCACCCACCGTGCTGGATAACCAGTTCTCATAAGGTTTATTGAGGGTTCCCATATTTCATTACGGCCCCATGTGGTGCACCAAGCCTCTTGTTGTTCACCGAGGCCTCCGTCGTGTCGTCCGCAAAGGTCCTGTTAAAATTTATCCAATTATAAATCTAGTCAGACATATTTTGAGCACTCCACCAGGTTTAGATGCCTTGCTCGACTGAAGGTTTTGGAATGGTTATTTCTGCAAATCTGGCTATTGCACTCGCTAAGTCACTTTAAAGTAAGGGCTTCAATTTGTACAGGACACCCCCTCAAGGAGGTAGGGGGTACTTGACTCAGTACTGCATGCATTCCTGGTAAAAAAGAAGATTGAAGTCAGGATGCGCCACTGTAATGGAAAATACACTTCTCAATTTGAGCATAGCTAAAGAGAATATTCAAAATCTTATAAATACATTTAACCGCATTTGTCTAATAAAACAAATTATAAAACAAAAGAGCAATGTTCTTTTTAAGAAAATCAAAAGAAGAATTTTCTATGTATATATGAAAACTTCAAATTTGAATACGGTACGTAAATATGTGAATTATACGTATGTGGATTGTTCCTGTTTTAATAATGCAGAGTATTTAACGCTGGGCATGTGCATTACTATGCATACGGTTTGTGGTGAGTTGTTCATATTTATTTAATGCACAATGTGGGAATAAACGTATGTACCATCTGAGATCTAATTTCAAGGTAGGATAGGATAAAAGACTTACCACCATCATCTTCCCTCTCCTATATACAAGTGCTTTTGCTCGATCTCGATAAGCTCTCATGCAGGACGATAGCCAGCTCATCTTGCTAGAAAGCTAAAAATTATCAGGACGGGTATACAACGGTTTTTGTTAACTTATACAACCAAGGTTAAAAAATTTCCAGGGGCGAAAATGTTTCCATGATGTGGGCTGGAGCCCGTCCTGGCCCCTCCTTGGTTGCAGGCCCACTCTCATGGCGTATGGAGATTTTGTTTTACTGCGCAGAAAGTTTTCTCGCTAACAGAGTGTTTTAGGGTTTTTATTTCTATACTTTGTTGCGTTTCATTTATCTTGTATATTTAGTACTTACTGCCCTGGAAAATAAGGTATGATGTTTTCAGAAAAAACTGTGAAAATCTGCGTTCAGCTGAAAGAAAATGTGTAGATTTTCGGATTTTCAACAGATAAAAATTAATGGATGCTAAAGTGCAAACCATTAAATCTTGCCATATTTTTGGTTGAGACATGCGTATTCTTTTTACATGTCTATGTTTTCGTTTGGTTCATCAGAACAGCCTGCAAGGCTTGACGCATATATATATTTTACCTGGGACAGCCGAAACACGTCAGAGCATATATTTTTCCTATCTGGTAAAGAATTTTGTTGCTCAGTGAGTTTGTAAATTTGTCGCTTTGATGATGCAGTTTTGAATTGGTCAGTTACTATTAAATGACAAAAAGTGCAATAATAATAATAATAATCGCAAAACGTTTTACACATTTATTTATTATTAGCGTAAAATAAGTTGTAAAATGCGCTAAATTGTGCGTTAAATGCTTATCAACGCCAATTTAATAAAAGCAACAAAAACATAGATAAAACGCTAAGATTTGTTATAAATCGCATTTGTCAACACTGAAAAGGACGCGCGTTGGTGCAAGAGAAGAGAGAATACCACGATGTCTGAAAAATATAAACATTTAACCCGAATCAAGCGAAATGATATATCACAACAATTACTGGAAAAGATTCCGGCTCAAAGACACAAGAACAACGAGAATTGAATTTCAGCAGATCAGTAAAAAATCTATTGCTAATGGGTCATCCACGTTATACTGTTTTACGCCACTGTAAAAAATTGTGCCAACATGCCAGTCCCTAAGTTACTAATTGCAGTGTTTCCAAATTAAAACATCCAAAAGTCACTCGCATCCAGCGTACACCCACCAAATAACTGGCAGACCTTCTGAACGGTGTATATACTTCGCTACCTTATCGCAGATACAGTGACTCTGTTTGGCGAGGCTTCGCGGCAATTCATAGTCCGATATCTCGTTGTCCCCGACAACTCGTTGACTCAACAACCTGTCACTCCGACAACTCGTCGACCCAGACAACTTGTCGCCCCCACAACGGGTCATCCATATAATAGTGCGCGCACTACTGTAAAAAACTGTCCAGGTCATGGTAACAACCTATATATGTTATTTTGCAGGAACTCTGTAGGAAGGATGTTATATTCAGAACTAGTCTCTTTCTCTAGAGTCCAGGCACAACGCCGGCTATCTATAAAGTACATGGTTGTCAGACCTGCACGGTCGCGACGACCCCTTCCTCCGAAGTACTGCGAATATATTTGATTTTTCTCCTAAATTTCTCCGAAAGATAGGCCACGCCGGGAATCGAACCTCGGACCTCTCGCTCGCGAGTCAAGCGCGCTACCCATTACACCACGCGGCCGATATCCTAATTTCCTCTGGTGGTATATGTGCACAAGTATGTAATGTGTTAACATTACACACTCTGCACATACACAAGCCGCGTATATACTCACATTCCCCCTTCTTTAGGCGGTCGCCCCGGACCGCGAATCCAAACTTCTCCGAATCCATGAGCCTGCAATTTACAACGCCCGTCTCGGTGGGACCTCCATATCGAGACTGCTCGGTCGGGACGACCCTTTCCCCGAAGTACTGCGAATATATTTGATATTTCTCCTACAAGTATGTAATGTGTTAACATTACACACTCTGCACATACACAAGCCGCGTATGTATACTCACAATGATGTGTGTTGTAATGAGCCACTAGTTATAGCATCGTTTTTGACACTGTTCCTTAAGGGGTGGGTTACAGCTTCCTGTAATTGCCCGTCATGTCAAGTAAACTATCTGGCAGCCAATTCACTGCCATAAACATCGGATATAAAATTGTGTTTCACTAAAAAGCAATGTTTCATTAATGGATTCTCTCCGATAAAACATACGTTTTTTGGTAGAGATTCTGGAGGTGGTTCATATAAAGACATGTCTTAACATTCATTGTAGACACTTTATTTTACGTTCGGTAGCTTTAAGTTGAGCCAGAGATTTCCAATGATGGTTTCAGCGACCTGGTGGTTATGGGTCATCCACGTTATACTGTCTACACTACTGTAAATAATTGTACCCACATGCAAGTCCCTAAGATCCTAATTGCAGTGTTTATAAATTATATATCCCAAAGTCACCCACACTTTGTGTACACCCGGCTGAAAACAGAGAGTCTCTCTGAACGTTATATACTTTATCACACTATCGCACATACAGATTCCACTTTGTCAGTGCGTAAAAGGACAGTTGTTTTGTCCTGAGTCTGTCAGAAGGTCATTCGCTTCTTGCATATCACAAAGCCTGTTCGATGGGACTCTGTTTAAGGCCCTGAAATGGCATTTATCGCACATACAGATTCCACTTTGTCAGTGCGTGAAAGGACAGTTGTTTTGTCCTGCCTGAGTCGGTCAGAAGCACATTCGCTTCTTGCATAACACAAAGCCTGTTCGATGGGACTCCGTTAAAGGCCTTGAAATGGCATTTATGAACACAAATTTCATTTGGGTGTGCCGTTTAAAATGAATGAGTTATTAACCCTCAATGGCCCGACAGTCTACATATGTAGACATAACCAGTTCGGCAATTGATTGTTCGGCAGGTGCTATAGTTAAGAATCTATTGTTTAATTTCCATCGATAATTATTCTGTTATAGTAGTATAAAAAACTTATAGCATTGTGGGAACAAAAGTTTGCTGTACAGTGAGTCATATACCTATATAACCCGACCGTCTACATATGTAGACAGATGTTGATTTGATCATAGTTTGAGTTTTGACAAGAATTGGAACGTTTTGTTCTTACACACGGTTTTGTATGGTGAGGTAAAGTCAGGGAAATGTCAGGTTTGCATAAATTATCTTTGACTGAGGTCGTACGACGTGTATTAGAACCAAGTGATTCAGAGACAGAAGATGACAAACCGGACGACAATAGTTCAAATGACGACTCAGAATCAGTTGAGTTAGGTCAATGCAGTAGTGAAGAGGCTGCTATTTATGAGCAAGATAGTGATGGTGAATTACAAAAACAATCGGACGCATCTAGTAGTGAGTTGAGCGATATGGACGAGACTTCTAGTGGAAGTAATGTGTTTTTGTCAGCGACGGGTGTTGAGTGGCATTCTACAACACCGCCTGTCCGTGTGTTAGCTAGAAATATAATTCGCTTTCGCGAAGGCACTGCAGTAAACCCTACAACAGAGTCAGAAGCATTTTATCTTTATATAAACGAGCCCATTTTACATACAATTCAGCGACTCACTAGTAGGCGACTGCGGGCGCGCAATTTTTCAACGCTACCAATGTGTGAGCTGAAAGCTTGGCTTGGGGTGGTAATCAGAGCTGGTGCAGATCGCGATAACATGTCTCCAGTGCACAGGCACAATAATGGCAAATCGCCGCAGCGTACCTCCGGTGCTAAAGTCAACAAAAGAACAAGAGGTCTATAGCACCCGATTATTATGGGACCACAATAACCGCATAATGTTGGCGTCTTATTGTCCAAAGAAAAATAAAAATGTGCTATTACTAAGTTCAGTTCATGTGAAAAACGAAGTTTGCACCAGCAGAGAGGACAAAAAACCAGCAGTTATCTTGGATTATAATTTGGGAAAAGGCGGGGTTGATGAAATGGACTCTTGCATTGATGATTTTACCTGCAAACGCAAAACGAATCGTTATCCTCTAGTCTGCGTTTTCAATATGATTGATATTGCGTTGCACAACGCATTCATTGTCATGAAACTGAACGGATGTCAAAAGTCATGCAATGTTTTCATGAAAAAAGTAGCCGAACAACTAGCGCAAGACAATATGACCAAACGTTACAGTAGTGAAAAAATTTACGCAAAATCAAAGGATTCATTTATGGCTTACGGGCTGCCTCAAAAGCGAAACGAACCTTCTACATCTGGTAAACCGACCAAATGTCAGGTCACAAGTTGTCGCAAATCTACGAGATTGAGCTGTTCGTCATGTGGAAAACAAGTGTGCAAGGACCACATGAATCGCACCATAACGTGCAACGACTGTGCTTAACTGGACAACGCGCCCGCAGTGGGAGGCTGGACGGGGAGCGGGTGGAACTCCGCCAGAACACTAGTTCTGACTGTCTCAAGCCAGTTAAAGGAGGAGAGCACCCTGAGATAAGCCAAAACTAACGCTAGTTGTGTTGTCTACATATGTAGACCGTTGGGCTGATTAAGGTGAAAATTTTGCCGGGCCGTTGAGGGTTAAACGATTTTACAGAGTCTGTGCGAAGGAACACTTACTGTATAAGACAATGTGTCCAAACAGTGTCCACATGGTCCCTACTTCCTCCGAAGGGACTACCGCCATAACACAGTAAGTATGCATGCCCTCTGCAAAGTCTACATATTCCAAAAACCACATTGATTTTATCGCCCTTCCATTCCAAACAAGTGGGTGGACAATTTTTACAGGAGTGTAGAAACGTGGATGACCCATAATTTGGATCGTGTAAATAACGCGACCTGGAAAGCGTTTTCTGCCATAAAGTAAAAAATCGACCGAAGTCAGGGACTTCATTTCATCTCGGAACGAAAATCTTTTAGCCGAGAGTTGCAAGCGGGTACAGCAACCGTGTTTAACTGCTAACTTTGCAGGGGCAACACGTTTTATGCCTCGTTACTTCTACGACGTTAATATTTTGTTAATCATTGCAAACGGGAGACATTGGTCAAAGCATCCAAACGAATAAACCTAATTAGATAAGAGAGGATTAGCTTTGGGTTGTGCTTACCACCATAACAGCATAGCTAGCTGTCCGCGTCTTCACATTTGGGAAGTGTCGATCGGAAGACGTTTGCAGCTTTAAGTTCTTGTTCGATTTCATTTCGTTCCCGTTGCAGTACTAGTTTAGATTTGTGGACATTATAGAATCAGACAAACGTTAGAGGTTATAAACTGAAGTAAGAACATGTCCGGTGGTTCTCGATCAAATCATAGTCGAAACCGTTCAGGTCGCGATGATGCTCTCGCAGGTAATGCATTTGTAGTTTACACTATTGAAACTTTTGGTAACGAAGTTTTTCATGTTATGTGACGTGCTGCTGGAGTTTTTGTATGCTTCGATTTGACCTTAAGCTGTAATAATAGGTGCTTGCCAGGGTGCAACGGTAATAATTTACCGAAATCGGAATCTGAAACATTTACAGTAAACGAAACCGGAACCGGCATTCCGGATGCACCCTGGTGCTTGCCAATTGGCAAACATGGAAGTGAAGAGACTGAGAAGCTTGGTTGTGCTGAAGCTTAGACTTGCGTTTAAGCTTATGCCTTGTCGGCAGGTCGCTGTCGTGTACACGAGAAAACTACGTATTGGTTTAAACATAGAGGTGTTTTTGTCTGTTGTATAAATAGTGAAACTTGTGTTCACTCACACGCCAGATTTATGATAGCAATGCACATACGTGGCATCGTGTTTATTTAGACAGGCTCATGGGTGACCTTGGGGACGAAGTTGATGACGCCGATGATAACGGTGCAGCTCAAGATGAATTGCCTGAAGAACACGTGGATGATTTGATTGGTAGTGGACGGGCGGAAACTATTGAAGACGAAGGTGACGGGGAAGACTTATTTGGAGACAACATGGAGAGGTCCGTTTAATTATGTTGTATCTGTTACAAGCAGGGTGCAACCAGAATTACAATTTACCGAAACCGGAATTTGAAAAACTTACTCGGAACCGGAACCGGAAAATGAAAAATACATGCCACCGAGCCCCCTACACTATTAAGTCCCCCGACCCTCATAGTCTTTTTCCAGTTGATCCCGCCAAAGTTTTTCACCGTAAAAACACGTATAGTCTGTAAACAGCGCAGCAACTAAGTTATATAACCGCATAGCAACTAAAACCTGTTTTAGAACTGCAGCAGTAGCAAATTTTAAGATGTGTCTTATGCAAAATGTAGCTTGACACCATATGGCTAAAATGAACAAAGCAGCATTACTTTTATGACATGGAAATAGACAAAATTACCCACAGATTGAACCTTGTTGTTGCCCTCAGGCTTGTCGCTATAAAGAAGCCGGTTTATGTTTCAAACAAAACTATTTGTTTCAGAGATTATCAGCGTATTGAAGAACTAGACCGCTATGAAGCGGAAGGACTTGATATGGATTCGTCATTTGCTGAATCAATGTCTCCAGGCGCACGAGCTGCAGCTGAACGGGAGATGCGTGCACGGGATCGCGAACGCGGTACACTTGCAGGTGGCCGTATTCCGAAAGGACTGTTGTATGGTATGTTTATTACATTATGCATTTATACTGTTGAATACCGCTAACAGTTTTGTAGATGAAAGTGGGGGCAGAAGCAGGGGCACACTATAGGTTACGTATATAAGACGATGTGATAAAAACACATGGGGTTACAAGTTATTTGTGCTACTGTTTTACTGTCCAAGTTGCGTTCGTCAATCGTGCTTCTTGTATATTAGTCGTATTGTTTTAGAGCCGGATGAAGAAGATGAAGACTTTAAGGCTGGCCTCACTGCGGTCAGGCGTAGGAAACAGCGTTTGGCAGAACAAGCAGCTCAGGGAGAAATGGATGATGAACCGGTAGGTGTTATGCTAATATTAAAAAGTTGCACATATTTGTCGTGGAAAGTGGACAGCTTTAATTAAAATGTTAATATACTGCACGTTACTACTGTAATGTTAGTTTTATATTGTTTTCGTGTTGGTTGGTTATGTGTCTGTCAACAACTAAATAGTTATAGGAGATCGAGGCGGTCGATAATTTGGAAGACATGAAAGGTTATACGCCGCGTGAGTGGGTTTCAAAACCCACTGTCGAAGCAACAATTTATCTCAGGTGAGAGTTTGTGTGTTTACGAATGTTAACGCTTTCAATTTTCCAAATAACCACTTGACAAACACTCCCAGACAATGAAAACGTTTTGGAAACAAATTAAAAGCGGATTTTATCGAAATATGTATTTCTTGCTGTGCCGAACGGCAATCGCTAAAACACTTTTAAACAGTAATTCAGGCTGTGCCAATTCACAGACACAAACAGGTGTTACCGAACCTTGTTGGATTCATGAACCATTTTTTACCAAACCTGATGAACAGTTGTTTTAGGTAGGTTTAAGTAAAATTCAGCAGTTATATAGTTTATATCTGTTCTGTTCACTAATTGCGGAGTGTCCGCGTCCTTGAAAAGCCTTGCTCTGCTTGAGTGCTGAGTAGTATAACACAAAGCAGAATGCAATCAATGAATATCTTTTTCTAGATGTTGTTATCAGGGATGGGCGGTCTCGATTAAATACCGAGACCGAAACCTGACTACCGAGACCGGCCAAGAAAAGTCTCGGTATTGGTTAATTTTTGGTCATCACCGAAAAAAATTAAAATTTTCAAAATAAACTATTTTTTATTACTTTTATCGTAGTTTTTTAATAGTTTTTGTATTTTTCATTGCTTTTTGTGTTGTTTTAGAATATCTGATCGTAAATGTTGCGTAACTATTGAAATTTTATAATATCACAATAATTTTATTCATAATCTGCAAAATATGTCTTTTTCTAGGGAAAACGAGAGTTGACACCTAACTCTGAATTTAATGTAGACTGTAGACCAACATTACTTACTCCTCGGACTTAAACCGTGGTAAAACAGCGGACATTATGTGTTTAGCTGAGGGCAGAGATAGGCGGTCTCGGTCAAAGCAGACCAAGACCCAACCTACCGAGACCGAGACTTTTGGTCTCGGTCTTTTTCAATTTTGAACCGCTACCGAAAGTAAAAATAAAATTTTTTTAACAAAACTTTTGAATATTTTTTCTGGCTTGAACTGCCGCTTCATACAATTAAACTAATAAATCGCCGCCAAAATTTATTTATTTACTATATTTTTCATTGGCTACTATCGCCATGCCCTTCGAATAGGCTTGGGACAAACCCAACTGCCTCAAAACACCTTCGGTACAATCCTTAAGTCAGAGCTATAGTGTTGTGTTTGCTCCCGGGCAAACGGAATAGACGGGAAATTTTTTTAACTTTGCGTGACGTTATAAATGCGGATGACCCATAATTTGTTAAACAATGCCGTAATTAATTTAATCGTTCGCTGTCTGTTGGAAGGCGAAATACGCAAGTACTTCCGGGCCAAATCTGCGATCTAAGGAAAATTTTTATGATTGCTTATCGCTTTTTCACCTCTTTGGTTTCTGTTTGCAAACCACCGGGATTGAAAAAAGCGCGTCCGAGACCATCCAAATCCTGAGACTTGCCGAGACTGAGACATTCCTGGCTGAAGGACAAAAATATTAACCAATGCATGTAATATATACGTATAATATAACATGAGACGTAAACCGCTTGCTTTTGGCTTGTTATACCATATTTTTCATTTTCTAGATTCAAAGATTTCTTGAGATCAACGAAGGACGATAAAGGCAACCCGTTGTTCAAGGCTCGAATTCAGACAATGTGTGAGGGTATGTGTTGCTTGCGCGCTTCATTATAAAAACTTTTGTTAGCCTGATAACATGACAAAGTATTACGAACGACACGACGCTAGCTTTGATGTCTATTATGTCATTTTTAAACTGTTTTTATTGAAGCTTATTAATATCGTACATATTTGTTGAATTTGTTTTGTATATATATTGGTTATTTATTTTCAGAAAACCGTGAAAGTTTGGTTGTGTCGTTTAGTGAATTGGCGACCAGAGATCAAACGTTAGCCTATTTTCTACCTGAAGCGCCCATGGAAATGTTGAAGATATTTGATAGGGTATAGCGTTTACTTGAAAACGATGTTTAAACCGTAAATTGAAAAAATTACCGGAAACGGAACCCGAACCGAAAAATGAAAATACATGCCACCGATAAATTCATTTTAATTTTCATTTTTGTACTATTATTTGTGAAATAACCCTAGTGGAGATAGGTATTAACTTTATCTGCTGTATTTTAGATTTACATAACCAACGGAAGCATAATCAAAATTAGATAGTTATTCGGCGATTGTCAAAGTTTGCATACGTACTATACTAATGAAATCTGTTTAATTTTCATCGTCCTTTTTTGTCAGATATCTTAATTTTCACCAACCAAATTTTAATACCGTAATTTTTAATTCCGGTAAAAATTTAACAGAACCGAAAGGTAAAAAAATGCCGGAACTGGAGCCGGAATTCAGGTTCCACCCTGACCCCGACGTATGAAATAGCATCCCAACTCACTGCTAACTCAACTGCAAAAAGGGTCGGCAAAGAATCGGCAATTTTTTACGCTACCGATGCCGATACTCACGAAAAGAACCCATATTACCGATGCAGAATAATTTACACGTTCCTAGTTTTAGTTCTGTTGCTTGTATTACTACGTCTACTTGTAGGGTGCAAAAGATTTAGTCTTACAACAGTATCCACACTATGGTCGGATTACAAAAGATATCCATGTTCGTATCTCGGAATTGCCATTGCGAGAAGATATTCGTATGCTAAGGTATTTATATTTTTATTACACTAGGACCCTACCCTTTGCGTTTCTTTGTGAATGCTGATTATGTCAAAAGAGACTTTGGTTTGGGTGGCAGGGAACATTGATGGCTTTTTTAGAAAACTAAAGGCTTTTGTAGTGTTCATTCAGAAACAATGTTGGAAAACTACGGCTTATATTGTTAAAAATTTGTATTTACAGACAATTGCATCTGAATCAGCTGGTGCGAGTATTGGGTGTAGTAACGACAACAACACCAGTGATGCCACAGCTGTCGTTGATCAAATACGACTGTCCAAAGTGTGGATATGTGTTGGGTATGCTACGACCAATATATTTGAAGTTTTAGATAGTCGTCCCTACCAATACATAGGTAATGAATACTGCGCAAGTGAAACAACAACGTTGTGTGGAAGAAGCTGCTGAATGCAGCCTGATTTTGAAATTAACGAAAATGAAACCGAAACTAAAACAACACATGGTTTTCTGCTAGAACCTGGTAGTAATAAATATGGCGTTCGTGCTCTTGCTGGTCCGTTTCAAAATAAACAATTTCTGAAAAATATTGTACTTTGACTTTTACACAACGAAATAATTTGCTCGAAAAATACTAGAAAATATCATGAAAGACGATATTTAATGCATTAGTAAGATAGCGTAAAACAAGATTTTTACATCAAGAAAGAAATTCCGGTTACAGCCTTGGAAGCAAGCAGTTTTTTAATCTCTAGGGATCAACGCCAGCTGAGGTGGATTTTCCGCCTAGCTGTTTACTTGAATCTTTTGAACAAATTTATGTAATATATGTTAGGTCCGTTCTTTCAAAGTCAAAATGAAGAAGCAAAACCAGGCTCGTGTCCGGAGTGTCAGTCGAACGGTCCGTTTCAAATTAACATGGAAGAGGTAGGCAATATGTTGCGATCTTAATAAGTTAGTGTTTGCTATAAATAACTTCACATAAGCGATGACTGTTGTAAATTATCCAAATGGATGTGGCAGTTGACAATTTCCGCACTTGTGTACAAAAACGCCTACTCGGCGTAATATCTGCAATTCCACTAGTCTGTCTACCTATGTGTGATAGGGAGAATAATTTCTTCAAAGTCGTGTGCTTTGTGCATTTTTTGAGGAGGTTCACACAGGGTGTAGCCGTAATTCGATACCGATATCAAAATCGTCATGTTGAAATTTGAATTTTAAATCTACGTATGGTAGATATGTTGCTTAAATTTCTGTATATATCATTTAAGCAACATTGGTTGATCTCAACTTCTAAACACACAAAACTACCGTTTTATTTTGAAAATCACGACAACGACAATTGATTTTAGGTTTGCTGTACAGAGCCATAAAGTCATCGTAATTTGTTCGTGCAACGTTTTTGAAAATTTTTGGCAGCCAACAAACACCCCAAAATAATGTTATACTACTTGATACGAATTATATTTTGTGTAGTCACAAGATTTGTAGTTCCGATCCTGATATAAATTTGGTGTTATGATTCCGTTATAATTCAGTTCCGATTTGTCCCCTGCATTCGCAATTAGTAATATTTCGTTAGTGATATTGACGACAGCGAAGTAACTGATGCGTTTCAGACCCTGTACGAAAACTATCAACGAATTACGCTTCAAGAAAGTCCAAACAAAGTACCAGCTGGTCGGCTGCCGCGTTCAAAAGATGCAATTTTACTCGCAGATTTATGTGATTCTTGTAAGCCTGGAGATGAACTGGTAAGTGTTTTCATATTGCTTTCGCTATTACTTCCGCTGTATCTTTTGGCAAGAAAGTAAATTTGGATTGTACTTTTTTGAAAAAGTTTCAGTTGCGTTAGTTTTTGTGGTATATAATATTTGTTATGCTTTTGTTTTATATTTTTAAGGAGCTTACTGGCGTATACACGAATAATTATGATGGTTCATTGAATATGCGTAATGGATTTCCAATCTTTTCCACTGTTATTATTGCTAATCATATCAGCAAACGCGAGGATAAAGTAGCTGTGAACAGTTTGACTGAAGAAGACATTCGAGCAATTCAAAGTTTAGCCAAAGACGAAACTATTGCTGAACGAGTTGGTTAAACTTTCGTTATTGATGTATCCTTAATTGTTTTAAAATGCCCAAAGAACATTTCAAAATAAGCAGACTTGTGCTAGTAGCACGTGACAATTTTGCTTTCTACTCACTCTTCTGATTGTGGTTGTTTTATACACATCTTAGATATATGTAGCAGTACTGACAGTTTCGTGTATTTATAGTTAAAACCATGTGTTTCGCCAGCAAGCACAATGCGCCCTCCAGTTGAGGTGCAAAGCATGATACTTATTATTCCAAATTTCGTTTATCATTTCAGGTATTTCACAGCGTAGCGCCATCAATTTATGGGCATGACGACATAAAGCGAGCTCTTGGGCTGTCACTATTTGGTGGCGAACCAAAAAATCCGGGTAAATTTGGCAGTTACGTGCCGTGCGACTGTTCACGAATCTTTAAAGGACACACTGTATAAAATGTCGGGTTTTGCTTTTACTAGGCACCTATTAATTTTTAAATTTTAGTAACTAAACATGTCTTCTGTTTGGGAAACTTCTAGTAAAATAAGTGTTTTATTTTCAGGAGGCAAACATCGTATACGTGGTGATATTAACGTGCTTCTGTGTGGTGATCCAGGAACTGCTAAATCACAGTTTCTGCGTTATATAGTTGCAATTGCACCACGAGCAATTTTGACCACTGGTCAAGGAGCGTCTGCTGTTGGTTTGACTGCGCATGTGCATAAAGACGCAGCGACTAAGCAGTGGACACTGTCTGCAGGTGCAATGGTTATGGCTGACCAAGGTGTTTGTCTTATTGATGAGTTTGATAAAGTGAGTTACTGAGTTTGTATTTTGTTCTTAACGCATGGATTTTGCGGTGTCAAAAACTGATGTACTTGAATTTTAAACGGTAGTACTGGCAATTTAGTGACACTCTGTATACGTTGCTAAGTGGTTATTGCTGGTTATTCACTGGAAAAAAGATATTAGCTTAATATTCTCGCCATGGATAGCTCGTTTATTTAATGAATGTTGTTCGATATTAATCATAACACAATAGCTTTGCAGAACGAGCGTCGATTTTGTAAATAGGAAGCGTTGGTGTGGCATTGGCACGGTGTTTGTAATATTTGTAGATGAACGATCAGGATCGCACATCAATACACGAAGCAATGGAACAGCAAAGTATTAGTATCAGTAAAGCAGGCATTGTGGCAACTTTGCAAGCAAGATGTACTGTAATCGCTGCTGCAAATCCGATTGGTGGCCGATATGATCCGTCACATACGTTCTCTGAAAATGTAATTTTGCCTCGAATGAGTGAAAGTGGGGGGACGAGTTATTTAACAGCTGTCTGATTCAGTACGGCGCGTAGCCAGGGGGGGGTTGGTTTACTGGTCAAAACCACTTAGGATTATTGTAAAAGATTTTCAATACTTTTCCAGTTTGAAACACAAGCAACAATGCCCTTCAAATTCTTCGTAGAACATAACCCATCTTTTTCTAAAATCTTGGCTACGCTCATGATGTTTTGTATATGGGTTGCGTTATTAGTCTGCTCTAGGCTAGTACTCAAACTCATTTCGATTTATATATTGATGGGCATTTTGAGCTGTTTTATTTGTTGCCTGTTTACTGCGGTTCGTTTTTGGTTTAGGTTGATCTTTCTGAGCCCATCGTATCTCGATTCGATGTTCTGTGTGTCGTGCGCGATACTGCAGATCCTGTTGAGGTTGTTTATACGATTATTATTGTTGTTATGAAAAACTGACATCCGCCCCCACCAGATTACTGCGGTCGTTCCATAAGCGCAGCGTTTCCTCTTGATCCGCCGCGAAGTCTGGTAGACCCCAACTATCCCGATATACAAGACTGGTGCACCATGTTAGGACATGTCATACAGGTTCCTCTATTTCACCACAGACCCTGCACTGTTTCGCTACCGTCTATTTTCCCCCGCCAATTACGTAATTCCGTATGATGACCCATTCGCTTAGCCCAACTACCATAAATAGCTGTCTACTGCGAGTGTTTAACTTTAACCTGTTTCCTTTTCAAATATCGCTAATTTTAAGGAAATTAAAAAATTAAATGTAAAGTGTTTCTGGAAGGCTTTTAACAAGTACCTTACGTTTGTACTCGTTTATGTTACAGGATGAAAGATTGGCGAAATTTGTAGTTGGAAGTCATATTCGAAATCACCCAATTGCTGTTTTGGAACGAAACAATCGTATTGAGAATGGAACTGAAAACGGAGCCAGCCAACAGGTTAGTTTTGTGGTTATAATGCTGGATCCAAACTCCAATGCTAGTTTTTCCTGCGTTTTTATAAGTTTTAATACTGGCCTATTATTTTGTCTTCACAAGTTGTTGTCTTTGTAACATATGTACATACGTTTACAGGTGTAAAAAAATTGTAGGCTTTGCAAATATTTGAAATTATCGTTTCGGTTTTATCAAATTGTGGTAGCAACTTTCTACAATTACTGATAGGAATGCTAATTTAGTACAATAATATTATTAAATTTATGCGTTTAGTTCAGAAGTTTGTATTGGTATTAATGTAAGGTGCAAGTTTATAGACGCCGATTCTTTTGTTTGCTATTGAAAATTTATAGGGAATGGAATTTTTTTATGATACTGATTAAAACCGGTAACACAAAGAAACCTTACACAAAATTAATGTTTCTAGGAACCGGAAGTTGACGAAGCATCCGGTATCGAACTAATTCCGCAAGAATTGTTGAGAAAGTACATAATGTACGCGCGTGCGAATATTCACCCCAAGCTTCACCAGGTTGATCAAGATAAAGTTGCAAAAATGTACGCTGAACTTCGTCGAGAATCGCTGGTAAGTGTATCTGACCAGGCTATGTTAAATTTAGATTAACAGTAGGAAAACGGAACGTCACGTCACCGCTATCTTTGTAATAGTAATTTAAATTTTTGGGAAGAATACAGTTTATTTTATTATCTGTTTTTTTATAATATTTCAACGCGCTTTTCCTTTACTTATGCCTAAAATATTAACACATACGTATATATTAAGGCAGTAAGGGTTTTAGCTGAGAAAATGTAATGAAACGCCTGTTTTGTTCAAAAAGCTTAAACTCAATGATTGTTTCATTTCCAGGCAACTGGGAGCGTTCCAATTACTGTACGTCATATTGAATCGGTCATTCGTCTCGCCGAAGCCCATGCGCGACTGCATTTACGGGAAATTGTTCATGAGGATGATGTCAACTTAGCGATTCGTGTTATGTTAGACGCGTTTGTCAACACTCAGAAGTATTCTATTATGAAGCAAATGCGCCGGGTATGGTCTTTCTTAAATTTGTGTTAAATTAGGGCAAGAAAACCAATGTAATATAGCTAGTTAATTTATTGGAATTTTGTAGCTGCTGTAAAATAAAGCGGTATCATTAGGGAATAAGTCAGGTAGGAGAATTGTATTTTTCTTTCGCTTTCATTGCATTTGAATTTGACATGAAACATGAAATTATATTCTTGACAGACAATTAATTCTGGCATTTCGCTAGCCCAATCTCAATTGGGGATTTTTCAGAGATGTCCCCGGGTTAAACCATGGGGTCAAGAATTACGATTTTTTTGGATTTTCAATTTTTCGAGCAAAATGTATGCTTTACTTAAACGAAAAAAGTAAAACTGATAAGCGTTGCCGCTGCATATTTGAGCGAATAACTAGCACATTCTCTGTTGCATTGGCTCCGCTCATCTTTTCCACAATTTGCGAGCCGGGTGGAATTAGCCGAGTGCGGGGATGACTTTGGTCTTGTGGGCCCTCCACCTCCATCGAAATGCCAATAATTTGGGATTGTTTCACAACCACCGGTTTTTATGTCTTCACATGATTCTAGAAAAGACGAACCAGGATGATAACACAGGTCTGTAATCCTATAATAATAGTCTCATATGTGTGAGTTCAAGAATATTAGAATCCCTACGTACAACTTAATCTGTGCACGTTTGTAGAGTTTCCAACGATATTTGGCATATAAACGCGATAACAACGAATTGTTGTTGTTTTTACTTCGTCAGTTGATGAGTGAACAACTTCATTTTCAACAACAACGATATCGTGACTCAGATATTAAGTCGGTATCGATTCCAGAAAAAGATCTCAGTGATAAGGTAAATCAACAGTGTGGGCTTTTTGTTTTTTTTTGTCCAGAGTATGCAATTTGCTGACCAACAATTTGTGTGAAACAAAATGTACTAGCGCGCGTTGTGTCTTCAGGGACCTCGTTTCCTGAGGCCACGTTTTGATGCAATATTTACATGCATCAGTGCCTCTTATTTAGTTGAATAAGAATCTGGTGTTTCTACCCGAAAAACTTTATAAATCTGTATCAAATTGGAAACTTTGATTAGACTGAACGTTTCATTTTTCAGCAAAAATGTGTTTCTTTAACAACAAGAATGTTCGTTTCTGTTGGTTCCATCTTCGGAAAACTATAAACCATGAAAATTTTAATGTGGTCCTGTTAAGTATCCGTAGAAGAAATATCGCCTAATTACCAGTTACTCTGCACCACCATGGAAGTCAGAATATTTAATTGGTAATTAATTTATTGTAGGCACGATCTCTGAAAATTACGAACTTGCAGCATTTTTTCCGCAGTGAAGTCTTCCGTGCTAATCGTTTCAAATATGACGCTCATCGAAAGTTGATCAGTCAGACGTTGTAAATGCTTAGGCGGAAACACGTGTATGTGATTTGTGAAATTTGAAATATGTTTATTGCTTTCTGAGTGTTGTATGTTGATTCTAAAGCAGATATGTCTCTGGACTAGGCTCCTGTATCTGTCTAAGGAACCGTGCTCAATAATTAATTTGGCGCGGCCTTACTGGGACCAGGCTTAATGCAACCAGGACCAAATACTAAGCCGTTTTCGGACCTAGTATGGATTATGGCGAACGGTTTGTCATGGGTCTGTTTTGAACTTTTTGCTTATGCTTTAAGTGTAGGCTAATATTACGCTTAGGCTAAGGAACATGCTTATATACTGTTATATTTTCATATCATGTATTACAGTAAAGTTTGTTGTTTTCAAACAATTTATGAGTAAAGGGCGAAAGTTGGTGGTCTGTTTCAAGCGCCAGAGTGTAATTGGAGGCGGAAAACAAATGTACCTACCAAGATGCAGATTGAGGTGAAAAATACCGGAGCCGGAGGTCAAAACTTGCCTTAGCCGGAGTTGAGGCGAAATTAGGTAGTAAAAATGATGGATAATTAGATAATTTTAGTCAATATCTGCAACATGATGTTAAGTTGTTTCGTTTTACGCTATTTTTCTGCGAGATTTCGGAACGTCTTTTTTGAAAATTGTGTCAAAATAAAACGAAACGCACTAAGCAGATAAATTTTCCAAAACTGCAAAATTTTACAACCGAAATTGCCGGACTGTCCGGCAAAAATTCCACCGGGGCCGGAGGCCGATTTTCTGCCGGAGACAGACCTCTGATTGTACGCTAGTACCTAGGTTCTGAAATGCGTCAAATTATACAAATCGTGATAAAACGTTTAAAATTTCTGACAATGCCGTCCGATTGTCCTTTCTAAGTACTAGTGATAAACTACTAACGTTGGGTATACAATTAAACGGAATTTGCAATCGTTATATATAACAATGGATTATTTCCCCAAAATTCCGCCGATTTCGGTAGAAAAATTTTCCTTAGTGTTACAAAAATGGTAGCGTTCGGTGCGTTTGGTTTGACTTAGTCAGGGTGTAGCCGGATATCCATTTCCGGCAAAAATCGGTGTCTGTTTTCATTATAGAAATAACGGAAATATTGTATTTAGGTTTAAAATTGGTTTGTTATCAATCGTGTATATAGGTTGCAGTTACTATTTTTCACCTCATCTCCTATTCCCATAAAATGCAACCTCCGGCTCCGGCAGAAAATCGTCCTCCGGCTCCGGAAAAATTTTTGCCGGAGGTATCGGCAACTTCGGTATCAAAATTTTGCGTAATTTCGCAAAATTTATCTGTTTAGCACGTTTCGTTTTACTTTTGTCACAATTTTCAGGAAAGAATTTCCGAAATTTCACAGAAAATTTGGCTACAAACTCACCATGAGGCATATTTCTGTATAAAAATACAAAAAGATTCAGTACCGCAATTGCCGGAATTTCTGGTAAGATATCTACCGAGGCCAGAGCCGGAGGTTGATTTTTTGACGGAAACGGAGGCAGCCATAGGGTTGTATTCTCCTGGTTTTGTGTATCTAATTTTGAGCAATAATTGTCGGGATTTCTGATAAAAATAAATCTAAAACCAAAACTTTTTACAATGCTTTATAGCAGGGTACAATTGGAGGTCTACACCGACTCCGGTAGAATTTTTGCCGGAGGTTCCGGCAATTTCGGCAGTGAAATTTTGCAAAAGTTTTACAACATTTATCAGTTTTGCGTGTTTTGTTTAAAATTTTGGCAGAATTTTGAGGAAAGAATTTCCGAGATTTCGTAAACAGTTAAGCGTAAACCAAACGATTTAACAACACGGTACAGATATTTAATTAACAAATTAAACATCATTTTACCTACCTAATTTCGTCTGACCTCCAACTCCGGTAAATATTGTTGACCTCCGGCTCCGGTACTTTTCACCTCCGGTTGAACCTTGCTTTATATTTAGATATTTGCTAAACATTGACAAATTAAACATTATTTAAACTAGCTAAATTTCGAGTGTTTAAATAAAAATTAATTTTCACCAAAAAAATCAAAATTAACATAAATCGCTACACGATGACAGTGTTCGTCTGCGTAACTTGAATTCAAATTTGAATTGGTTTCAAAAAGTAGCCGTATTTGCTCCCTATTCGCAATTGAGTTATTCAATAAAGCTTCCGTTCGAAGTTTCAACGGCACATAGAACAATTTTGACGAATGTAGAACAAATACAGGAATTAATTTGGGCGCTCGATGTTTAAGATCAAAAGAAATCACTGCACTGCTGCACGATTTATTCATTGCGGCACTGGGTAGTGGATTCAGATGAGACTCAAGACAGAAAGCTGTAGAATTTTCAGAATTGTTGCAACCAAAATTGCTACTGCAACGCCGCTGGTCTGAAATTGGTCTACAAATTGCCGTATTATAGCGATCTCGTGGCGGACTGCATTCGATGCTATCTTCAGAGCCACTACTACATCCAGAAGATGACGAAACTAACAGAGAATGATGTTGAAATAATTGCGAGCCGTTTGGCAAATGGTTGTTATTTGTACTTTGTTTGGGTGCTTGAGCAAATGAGATCACAGATTTGTCAAGTTTGGCTTCAGGCTGGAATTTAGGACAGTTTGACTGGCCAGATTTATGACCTGATGTTTGCAGCATAGTTTCATTTTTTATTCTTTTATCGTTTTGGACGGAGGCGCTGTTTGTAACTTGCTGTTCAAAGATTTGAGTTTTTAGGTCTACTTCGTGTTTTGTAACAGCGATGATTTCTTTGGTTGTCGTCGTCGGGATTATAGTCGATTCTGTGTTTACTTTAGAGCGACAGGATTGCTCCGAAGTGCTTTCTGATCGTGACAGGAGGGGCTTTAACGGGCCACTGTCGCTGAAATTATTTCGAACTCGTCTGTTATATTTTAGGTTGTGATATTCTGGTTTAGATCCTTTCCTCAGCAGTGCTTCAAGTAGAACATTTTTGCCTATTCCTGACGGGGTTGCCGCTAAATTAGGCAGTTCAGGGACGTTCGCAGATTGTGACCGTCCCATGTACCGGTACCTTACCGCGTCTGCCAGCTTAAAATCATCATGGCTGTTGCTAACGCTAAGTCTTGGTTTATTATTCGGGCCACAGACGGGCTGGTATTGATCTGTGGCACTGGATTGTAAAATTTGAACCAACTGTGAATTTTCAGAAAGTTGTGAATTGTGAACTTTGGAACATTGTTGTGATGGTTGAATAAGTTTCGGTTCATTTTGTGTTTGCTGTTCGACTGCGAATTCGAAACGTTTCTGCGAATGCCGTGTCGGTTTTAATGACATGTCAACCGGTTGCACATCGAAATTAGGGTATTGAAGATTTGAGCAAGTATTTGTGGTGGACGTGGTGGTTGGAATAGTCACGGTTGAATGCCAATGATTTCCAATATTATCATTTGGTTTAATGACGTCATCAGGGCAAAGGTTGACGTTTGGTATGGGTAAACTCGCGTGATCTGAAGATTTGTCCGATTTGAGTGATTTCTGAATAATTTCATCGTTACGCGAAAGAGAGAACTTGCTTAAAAGTTGATTGAATGCTGAAATGTTGATTTCAATTTTTAATCGTGCAAACGACATTAATTAATACAAGAGTCTATAATGACTCTCTATGGACAAGAGTATGCAAATTTTGCCCTGTGGCGTGAAACGTACCCGCACGCGTTCCATTTTTGCCTAACCCACCCATCTCAACTACGGGGGTCGATGTTGCTTGGACCGTTGAAAACAAGATTATAAAAGCAGGAACTACTCCGTTTGAAATTAATTAACAGGCGTAAAAATTCAAGAAACCTGTAATATTTACGCCCCCCTAATTAGGGAGTAAGACAAAAACGCAACGTGCGCTGGGTACGTTATTTTGTACACAGAATGTACACAGTTGCTTAATTTTGTTAAAAAACCAATCATTCGTTGTTGATTAACCCTTTCTCACATGAATATTTTCTATTTTCCCTGAGACTTACTTTTATGCTAGGATTCGAACTCCAGTGACTGGAGTGGGAGGCGTATACCATCACCACTCAGCTATAGGAGCTTGACGCTCGAGCCCGAGGGGGCTCTCATGACTTGTGGTGACTTAGTACTATGTATACGTGTTGCAATTGTTAAACACGGTGCAATATATATTATTTAACGTATATACACTGCGCTGAGTTGCTTATAGGCAACTCAATGTGAGAAGGGGTTAAGCTAAAAGAGTACCTAACAAAGCTAACTGGTCCTGATGGACATTTGCAATAAGATACGTATGAACTGGCATTCGGTAAGTTTTTGATTCAATGCAAGTGTAAAAGCTAATGTTAGAACCAGGAATCGCCGTAACCATAACATATTATTTGATTCCATTTGGAGCTGTGTTCACAAGTATATAATTGTTACAATTTGTGTAACGAAAACTCTCGCAATTGCAAGCTGTTACAGATGATTTGGCCAATGTTACTTTAAGGCGCGTAACAGTAGATTAAGCGTATTCACAAGCCTAAGCCTAGTCCCTTAGCCTAAGCAAAAAATGTAATCCAGAATCTAAATCTACTCTTTTATGAACCCACCAGAAACCTTGACGCCCCTTAAAGTAACATGGCCGATGTATGCGATATCACGCGTTACTCGTATTTTAAAGTTTACTTACTTATTTCGGGAAATCGAACTGATACATAAGTGTTCAGCTTTTGAATAAATCCCATGTCGAGTTTTAATTGATCTAACGTGTGAAGAAATGATGAAATCGTGTCGAAACAGTCTTTAACCCCTAAAAACATTAATGCAACTTCCACAATAACATGCGTACACCAGGTGACTGTTGAGGGGGTAGTGTCATGGACACTGAAGCCAAAAAAGCTTCAGTATCATAGACGTTGAAGCAAAAAAGCTTCAGTGTCCTGGACGTTGAAGTATTTTTGGCTTCAGTATCCTGGATACTGAAATAAGCACAATGTAAGTTATATACTTTGCAAGTAGAATTAATTAGATAGCTGGGTACACTGATAATATATAGGTTATGTTTGATATTTGTTGCAGTCGTCTACATATTATTCATATAATTTGATGTCATGATTCAGAACGAAAATCATATTTCTTTGCAAATACTGACACCTACAACTTGCTCGTGTAAGTTGCAGTTGTGAGTTCTCGCTGCAAAAACTTGGCACATGTGACATGCAAATCGGGCTTCAGAGGTTAATTTCTATGTGCCTCATTAATTAGGAATCGGATAGTAATTTGTTTATGGCCATACATCACAAGGTCATATACCCAATACAGTGTAATCCGATGCAAGCATGTGTTTTACGTTACTGGTTCCTACTCATATCTGAAAACAATGAATAAATTAAGCAATTAAAATTTAAATTGTAGCCTTAAAAAGGTACATCATACCTTGGTCATATCGGTCGTTGTTTGTTTTTAGTTCTTGGTTTTCAGTCAACTGCGTACCTGTATGCAAACATTAAAGTTATTTAAGCCCCGCAACTGTATCAGAATATAGCTGTCCGTTAAAAACTGCTAAGACGTTTACAAATCATGCCATGTTCTATTGTATTTAGCTCGTTGTATCCTCGTATCGAGCGAGGCACGCTTATTCTTCATTACAACAATGCTTAGTTTAGTTTAAAAAATGTTTAAATTATCAGTGAAAACTGAGAACGTTTTATGTACACAATTATTATTTTTAAAATTTTAAAAGTTTAACCGACCTGCTGCTTTGTCTTCCGTCTGAGTGGTCTGATCTATTGCGAGCTCGTCGCGAAGGTCTTTCACTGAAAATAAATTTTCGTGCAAATGTGTAAGTATACAGCGGTCTGGGGCCGTAATCAATACGTCGTTGGTTCGAGGCGCACCGCCGCATCAGCGGCTAAATTTTCGTGAACGGCTCTATATGGCACTGCTTAATTGAAAATATCAAATTTAAGCAGAAAACAACACGTTTAGTTGTTACGCTAAATTAGGCGGCTATTATATATATGTTTTTGCATTGAAGTCTAGGCCCGTATTCTCAAATGTGTGTTCCACTTATCGCCAGATAGTGATAGGTATTGTAACTTTTGCAGCATTAAATACCGAGGCTAAAATTCAGCACATTTTCCGCATATGATTTACTCTACTTCTGCGACCAATTTTGAGTTCAGCAACTGCCATAGTTAGTGAGGTTGAAGTGAGGTTGAAAACCTATTACTAACTGATAATAGTTGCTATATACATTTGAGAATATCTGCCCTTATCTTCAAACTCACGAATGTGTAGAATACCTAATGCCACCGTATTTTTTCACTGGATAAACTCAGGCGGTTTGGCCGCATATTGAAAAGTACTTATGTGTATTTTAAAGTTTTGTGCGGCAAAACTTTTTTTTCAGACAATGTATTCACCCTTAATATGCTTAAAACTGAATTTATAAACAACAGCCAAAATATAAACGTGATATAATCAGAGCGAGAGCCTGTAAGCTGAATAATATATAGAAATTTGATCGTAAGAAATTTACAAACTGACAACTGGAAATATACAAAAATTTTCCATGTCTGACTAACGTTCGCAAACGCGGCTCTGTAAATACCAATGAGCTGATTAATCTCAATTGAGCTAGAGAGTTGGTTATTTCTGAATTAATATCAGTTAACATTAACTCACTCTGAGTTGAGGTGACTCTGGATGACTTGATTAATTAACTCAGTATGAATTGAATCAACTCAAAATTCTGAGTTCTGATAGAACTAACTCAAACTGCGTGATTCAACTCATTCTGAGTTAAAGTCAACTCACTGAAATTTACAGTGGGTAATAACCATTATGAAAAGAGTTATTCGAGAACAATTAAATTAAACACATTTAAAAAATACTTACCGTTCAACTTTTGCCTTCTTTCAAGCTGCATCTGCTTCATGTATCTGATAGCCATTTCAATTATTTCAGTCTTTTCAACTCGTCCACGACCCTAAAAGTAGTATTAATACGTTATACTTTAATGTAGAAATTGAACATCAATAGCACGGTAACGAATATGAAGTAGCTATTTCATTTTAGCAAGATTAGTTTTAAAAATTAAAATCTTATGTGTTCAGTGGCGGATCCAGGATCTCAAAATGGGGGGACTAAAATTTCACAGGTACTAAACATATTTTTGACCCGCACACAAACCATGAACTATTGCCATAAAATTGGCTTCCTTACCTTCGTTCAATAAAGGCTCGGATTCGGAAGCCAATTCATTTTTGAAAAAGCAAAATCCAGTCAGCTTCAGCAATATCCGTTTCTGTTTTGTTGAATGAGTTAGAACTGCCTGCTATTTTCGGAAAATGTTTTAGCATTAGCGGTTATGGATTTCATTTTATTTCGTAGAACAGCAATTGACACTATAAATTGTTGTCGAGATGCTATTGGGGGGCCCACGACCGGGGTGGCCCGCCATGGATCCGCCATTGTATGTGTTTACTGTTAGCTTGCGGTTTGCACAGGAAGGGTATTACCTTTATTTAGCAGTCATCGAGAGAGCGGATACTAGCGCAATTTAAGCTCCTAAGGCCAACCTAAAACGAGGTCAGAAAGCAAATTATGACGACATGTAAATTTGTAAGATTATTCTTGTAAAATATTATAGTAATCTGAACATTGATCTAAAACCTTTGTCTAATTTTGTTTCGCCTTAAACTCCGTCAAAATCTGATGTTAAATACTTGAATTTACTAACTATAAAAATAAAAAAATTATTAAATTGATTGAATCAATCTATTTCAGTGCGGGACCATAAACGATGCTCACTTACTTTTTTTAAATAAGTTTGCGGAATGAGTTTACTTAAATTTGATAAACAATTGTTCATACGATCACGACGCCGTTTTTCAATTATCCGGTGTGACAACGGATCCTAAAACCGGTAGCGGACGACAATTTCAATTTTAAAATGTCAAACGTACTGAGCACTGTCGCTCAAAGGTGGAATATTTTTCGAGGAGATACAACAGAAGATTTCTTTGGTGGAGAGACTTTCTTATCAAGAAACGTACAAAAAGCTTGCAATTTAAGATATCAGCTTTGATGTGTGTATATAGAAAGGGCCGCAAGCGTAAGTTTAAGCCAAAAAATTGATCTAAAGCTTAAGCTTACTCTAGGTATTGTAGTCCAGCATAGAAACGTTCCGCCCCTGACCTTTAATACATACATGGGACACTGCTTGAAATTTATTAGACTTGAACGCCAAAGTTCAATTCCAAGCAATAATTCTAGGCTGATTCATTAATAAAAGTTGTCTAAAAATATTGTGAGACAACTTAGAAAAAAGTCGAATTTTAGCATGAAAAAAGTAACGATATATAGCTTGCGCTAAACAAGGGCACCAGCCGTCTCTTTTTACCCTGTTTGGTCTCATTTTCTTTGGAGTCAATCGGTTATCGTCATCACAAGGCGAGATGCGGTCATATTTGTCACAATCGAATACAGTGGCATTGGTCGTTGATACATAGCTAGCGTCTTGGCATTCCATTTGTTTCGTTGACCTGAAAATTATACAAAGAAAAAATGCAAATTTAGTTTCCATCACAACCGATAACAGCTAGCCAGTAGCCAAGGAGTAGACCAGGTTTGGCTCATCCGCCTGTAAGAATTTTGCCTTCCCCTAGAAAACTTTCAACCTTGCTTGTAAATCATCGAAAACCCTTGTATGGCTCTCCTGAAAATTGTTTAGCCCCACCGTCAGGATGATCTGGCTACGTCCTGACTAACAATGCTCATTTTTTCAAACAAGACAACCACTTCAGGGGTACATAGTTTTTACGCCAATCCTACAATAACTTGCTCATGTCATGTCAGTTTTCACACACCTGTGAATATTAAGTTGAAATAATTCGATACTTTTCCGACACAAGCTAGTGAACGTGTTCTAATCGGAAACAAATGGCCACTTCTGGCCATCAAAATTACGTTCTGCATCTGTTGATCTGCTATGAAACAGAGAATCTTATGTCGCACCAAATTGTTCCTAAAAGAAATCGGGCGTCCCTAAAGGCGATCGAATGCTGTAAGCGTAAAGGTAAGTCTATGCCTAAGCTTTCCAGCCTCTTCGCCAGCGTTTCTGGGTGCCAGTGAAACGCCAGTATAATTATTAATTAACATCGGACTTAGGAGGTGCGCGCTATACTTTTGATGACGTCCGGCGCTTTCCGTCGCAGTTAGTCACCGTACGTCACCATGCGGTATTGTACTTGAATTACTCATCTACGTCGATAGCGTTTGGTTACGGACGGCGCCTTGCGACAAGTGTAACGCCACCCTTAGTAAGCTTGAGCTTACTTATATGCTTTTGCTATTAATTGCGTTTCTCACATACCTACTTTTTAACCGTTTACCATATAAAATTAATCTTACCCAAAACATTCGGACGCAGTGTTTCGTCTGATATCAACTGTGGTTGAAACATTTGAATTCGGCAAATATTGAATTGAACCTGCGTTGAACAAATTTTGAAACCGAATCGTTTCGTAGCGATCAAAAGCACCGCCGACCATTGGTGTTTTTTGTGCCTTAGAAAATGCCGAATCCGCGGAAGTTATAGTTTGCAACGTGGACGGTTGACGGGGCGCGCATATATCGAGACTTGCCATTTATAAATGTTTATTTCTTTTTGATTCTTTTTGTGTTAACAGAATATTTTTATTATGTTTATAATCAGTGCAAAATCTGAAACCTATTTGGTTTGAATTATAATAATCAAATAAGTAAAGATTCGTCGTAATATTTGTGCACTCGTAAGATAACTTTTAATTGAAGTTACACCATTCCAAGCTGACGGGCCTCGCTGTGCCCCACCTGAACGGCTGAACTGGAGGTGAAAGGTGAATGACTGGTGTCAAAAGACAAACTGAATTTTTATTTAATGTAAAAAATAATTAACTACAACCAATATCTATGTATATATATGTATATATATATATGTATATATATATTTAAAGCTGCAATTTCAGTGTGAATGACACACGAGTTTACAGAACAATATATATCGGTTATAAAATACTGATTTTTTTGAAGATAGAATTTCTGAATGAAAAATTGACATTTTGTGCAATTCTACTAACTGACACTACGCTGCGGTTAATGCGATCACAATGAAAAACGATAGAAAGCGAAAGAGGAGAGACAGAGAGTAACACATGCTGTTACTATAAATTTTAAGAATTTTCCGACAGAATACAACATTTTTTTGCGTAAAATGTTTGTGTATTTTCGCGATGTGGATTCATAAAGTTTAATCTTTTTGAACTTTTATACGCGGTTTTATAGTATAACACGGTGTACGCATCTTAGCCACGTTTTCGTTTTTTTCAGTACGCGGTGTTCAGAGGCGTTTAATATATATGGCAGTACGAAATTTGAAATAATTTAGCAATTTATGATGCGCAGTCAGAGAGTAAAAATTGAATATTTGTGAACTTGACATACGATTAATAGACGTGAAGATTTGCAAAACAACCGGTACCGTATTATATGAAAACAATAGAAACAGCTACAAATAAACAAACATTGACACATACAAGCAAACAAACAAACAAATAAACAAACAAATAAACAAACTAACAAACAAGACTGGGAATAGTCTTACGGGATAAAGTAGTTTTTCTATATTATATTTTCCTAAATGCGATAAACAATAAAAGTTCTCAGCAACGTAATTGTAAAACTAACAACACTAACAAAAAAGCACCATACGAATAAACCATTTTCTCACTTTTTTATTAAACACTTTCAGAGTTCCCAAATAGTGCCAAAATTGAAGCGAACTTACTAGCACCACTGAACCACTCAGAAGCTATCATTCCATCTTCAAGAAGAGACAAGTAGTCTATTTCCTATTGGGTATATACTTGCAACAGACAGTTCGAGTATCGCCAGACCAACTTAATGCCAACCCGCTATAGGTTTCAGATGTGTTTATAGCAAATAGTAAAAATAACGCAAACGGATAATGATCGAGATAAAGTGAACACAGATTGCAACGCTTTAAATTAGTTTTATACTAAAAAATTTACAAAAAAACAGCGAAATCACTCAAAATTCTTGAGATTGCAGCATATCTGTAAATAAACACTGAATTATGTTTTAAGTGATTTACAGCTATGATCACTTAAAAATATATTAACATAAGTTTCAATTTAATAACGGAAACGAAAAAATAAACAACGATTATTGCCATAAAAAACAAAACGAATATCCGGTTGCACCCTGCACGATTGTGCTAGCATGAAAAAGTGAATTATTTATTTTACTTGCAAATAAACTTCAAGTATAACTTGATATAGGTCTCGTTTACCGGAACATCCGAAGACCAAAGGTGACAATCAAACATACATTTAGGCCAATGACCCATGCCATGCAAGTTATGGGTGTTATACCGCATAACGCAAACCATTAAAATAGGCTTTTTGAGGTTGTCTATAACGACGCATAAAGTTTAGTATTTACAGCACGCAGATTCCAAACGTAGGTATATTTAGTCAGTTGCGCTGTCAAAAAATATATGTTTAGCTCGGATAAGGTTAACGACCCTACAGCCGTAGTTGATAATTTAAACTCACATGCGATCGAAACGTAGTGCGTGCACTATTTTCTTGCGCCGTGGTACAGGCGTAGCGTCGGATTTTAAATTTGGAGATCAAAATTGCGGGCGGATTGGTACGAAAAACTCATCATCAAAACGAGCAATCCTTAGTACGAGTTGCTCTACTGGGGGGCGGAGAGAAAACGGAAGGAAATTTTTTGAGTATATAGAATATCAGGTCTAACAAAAGGCACAGTAATAAATTAAATTATAAAATTTGAATAAAGTGATGTTTAATACTCGAGATTCAGATTGAATGTACCGCAGTGGCGTATTGTGACAACATTAAAGGGGTCAATAGTGTTTGCACCCACGAAAACAAAATGCCTCTAATGCATCTCCCTGCATCCGCCGCCGTAGCACTTAGATACGAAAGTTGAAGCCTATGGCTGGAGCAATACACCGTTATGTTAATATTGTTCCTTAACCGGTACATAGTGAGCGATATCGCGTATGTATCGAACTGCAATTTGATTTCTGACGCAATTCGTTACCTGTAAGGCAAACTTTCATACAGTAAGAAACCGTTTTAAGGTAATAAAGTTATATCCTCATGGTATCAATTAAAGTACCTCCATCGGGTTCGAAAAAACTCTGATAATCCTAAGATTGTCGCTTGTGTTATTTCGGGTATGTGAAGTTTTCACTCTGGTCCACATAGGCGCTGTGGGGGGCCTCTCTTTGGGGTTGGGACCCTTAAATGAGTGGTATGGGTTGTCGCTGCTCCGGCACTGTTCTACAAAGCTCCAGCCGAAACAAAAACTGAAGGCAACAACTGCTGATAAAATTGTGAAACTTAGTCAAATTTTGTTTCAAAATCACAGCTAAAAGTTTTAACCTTCAAAACGCTACGAAATGCAACGCGATTTGCGTATTAATAACACACGTCGAAATGTCACCACGTGATATGCACAAATTGTGTACATATAAATAGCAACAACAACAACAACAACAATAATAATAATAATAATAATAATAATAATAATAATAATAATAATAATAATAATAATAATAATAATAATAGTAATAATAGTAATGCCCATTACTTATACAAGAGTTAATGTAAATTCCATTATTACAACCATAACCTTGTGTACTACTCTGTGCGAGAATGCGCAACATGAAAAAGAATCATTGCAAAAACATGAAGTTTTTGCAACTGCAAATAAACTCTATTAATAGTTCAACACATGCTATATGAATTATCAACTTTCACGTTTGTCACATGCAGTTCCTGACGCTACTTTGGTCATGATGCTTCTATAGACGTGCTTTTTATCGGTATAAATACTGTATACAAACTAGTGATATCGGAATATGACCAAAAGAAATTTCTACAAAGACGAGAAATAAGGTAGTTTTACATGCTTTCTGCTGAATTTTTGAGTATAAAATTCTCGCGTTCGGCTACAATAACGAATAAAACAGTAATAAAGTTATGAGTATTGGGTAGCTCACGGTATTAATCCTGTCGGACGCGTAGGGGAACCGAAATTTGGTTGCTAAAATGAATGTGAGTTCCATTGGCTCCGACTACGGCAAAAAAATTTGCTGAGATTCCGGGATTTTTAGTCTCCGGTTGCATCATGGTATATACACACTGCAAACAATGGTGAGTCAAATTGACTATCTCCGAAATAGGCTTTTCCGGACTACACAAACTGAGAGAAATTAGAATTCGCCAGAGCCAAATTCGACTATTAACACGAGTCGCTCAGTGAGTCGAATCTGACTCTGGCCGAGTCGATTTTGCCTCATTTTGTGTAGTCCTGAAAAGCCTATTTCGGAGACAGTCAAATTGACTCACCATTTTTACATGTTGATTTCTCATTTTTTGGTTTCATTTCAAACTTAATATATATTTACTCATGTTCGCTTGTGAAAAATACACTAAAACCATTTGCATTCGAATTGCAAATATAAAACACATGTTTTCATGCATTACACAACGTTACGTCCTTCAAAGTATATGTCAAGGCCGACACAATTCTGCATCATACGATGCCGTCAGAGCGAAAAGAATTGAAAAACAAATTTGTTTTATATTTTGAAATTTTCACTTTCATACCCCGATGGAGCGTAGGTCGCATGTTCATACTGTACTCATCGGCAGATCTCAAATCGGGCCTACAAGGCCACATATCGTCAACCAGGAATCAAAGGTAAATTTTTGAATTTACATTTACTACTAAAATTGCGTTTGGCTTCTTGCTGACTTCGCTTGCGAAATGTTTTCACTGTTGTATCGCACGATTCCCCTGTTAGAAAATTTCAGACAACGACCACTAATTGCACGCGCAACTGCAACAAAGGTTGTTGCTCTTTCTGTGTCTCATTGTGTGCGTGCAATAAAAGTATAAACATGATGTTTCAGACTTGGGTGAAAATTTTTGCAATACCGCTGCCTCCCACAAAATTACGAATTTGCAAAGTTCGATTGAAACCGAAAGTTTGGTAAACAAACATCGAATTTAGCGCAAATGAATGATATGGCCCAGGGGCGTATACAAAACGAATACGGTCACTAGCGAATATAGAATGAGGGTGGTTGGCGGCGCACTCCCCCGTCAGAAATTTTTTCTGGGATAAAATGATGAGGTCTGTTTACAGTTTGCTCCCATTACAAAATTGGCACATGCGTATATAGGTTAAAATTGCTGGATCCGCCGCTGAATAGAAGAAGAGACATTTCACGGAAACTACTAAACTAAGTCAAAGAAAGGCATTTTTGTTGTTTGCAAAGTATAACCTGAAAAGGTCAAACAAATTTATCACTCGCTATTTTCGCTCTCAAAAAATTGTTCGTCACGGTTACCCCTTTCGGAAATAAAATCTTCGCTAGATATCTTGATGTAGCTCCAGGGAGGGCTGATAGGAGGGGGCAAGACACAGTACAACTTTGAGCGATTGCGTACATAAACGTTAAGTCATGGGTCAATGTATATAAAGAACAGGGGTGGAACAGTATTATAACCATACTCCCAAGTCTAAGCCTAATCCTAAGCGTAAGAATGTGCATATTCCTAAGCCTAAGCATAAACCTATGCCTAAGCCAAGGAAAAAAATTAGTCTAAAGCTTAAGCTTACTCTATTCTGGTCCTACACAAAAACGTTCCGCCCTTGATCTTTACATGGGCCAAGTCATAGATGATAAAGGGTGGATGTGTAAAATTTCATACTGTTGTAATTTGTTCAAACCGTAAAATTCTCACCAAAAGTAAATCAAATCACTAGTATTACAGATTTAGGAAAAAATTTTGGCAAGACTTATGTATAATATGTAGTTTTGTATCATCTAAGCAGAGACCGAACGAACTCCAGTAGCTTATATAACGTCTAGCTTACTGAAAGTCATTTTTACAAATGACAGACCCTGGCCGAATTTTCGGAATACGGCCGTAGGGTTCCTACCTTTCGTGTATTTCAACCCTCGGTATAAATCCATTGCAAAAATCGGCCCATGTAAAGATCTGGGGCGGAACGTTTTTCTGCGGTACTCGAAAAGAGTAAGCTTAAGCTTTAGACTAATTTTTTCACTCTGCTTAGGCTTAGGCTTAGGCTTAGGAATATGCTCATTCTTAGGCTAAGGCTTAGAAAAAGGCTTAGGCTTAGGAGTATGCTTATAATACTGTTCCACTCCTGTTCTTTACTTACATTGGCCCAAAAATCAAAGGAAAGAAAAATTAGTGAGATAGCAGCAAACGTACCATTTGTATAACATTAAGGTTTGCAATGGCAATCCTAAATAAACCACGAGAGCAAAGCAAGCGATAAACAAAAACGTATTAAATCAATCAGCAACAGTTGTAAAACATTTTGTGGTTCATGGATTGACGGGACATGACAAACCAGACCCTTATCTGGGTTTGTATCCGGTAGAGGGGTTGCAATAAACCTGTTTCAGTTAATTGGAAATAAAAACCCACAGAATTTACTGGTACGGTCTGTAAATGGCTAACACGACAATTTGACAACCACTGTCAGAGCAGGCAGGGGCAGGGGCTCCCTTTAAACTTTATGGTAGGAGCCGGAACGCAGTGGTAGATTGAGGAGTTGTTGGCGAGAGATACGAGGATGTCCGATCACCCCTCCGAATTTTGCTGTGAAGACCGACACGCTTCCGGAAATAACTATTTCAACAAAAGCAGCGAAATGTTTGAGTTTTGATGTGAATTCAAACCACAGCGCCACGGCCAGGGCATTAAAGCCACTGCCCGTCATGGGCGTAGCTGTGATTTTTGTTTGTGATGCACACAAATACCTTAAATATATAGTGCGTTAATCATACAAAAACAGTCATTAAACACACAACAACGCATGAGAAAATAAAGTTTGGCATGTATACCACTGAAGCAATGAGGACAGTTTTTGTTTAAAATAGTTGGCGTGCAAACCGTCTCTGATGGTCAGGGTACATCCGGAGGCTGCGTTCGGCTCCAGCCAAAAAATAGACTTCCGGCTGCGGTGAAATTTTTGCCAAAGGTTCTGTTAATTTTAGGTAATGAAATTTTTCGTATTTTTGTAAAAGTTTTGGCCGTCATCGACTTGACTTCTAAATTTTTGGGGCTATTTTGAAAGCTGTAATTGCAACGAAGTTTTGACCTCTGGTTGTACATTTGTTTGTGAGTGACGTGCAATTGTTCAATTTAAAAGCGAATCATAAATTTAGGTTCCTAAACTTAAAATATTAAAAAATATCTATTATTTTTGATCAAAATTTACAGCATTAGCAAGCAAAACGTTGCGTATTCAACTGTGTATGGATACTGCAATATTAAACTTTGAAGATGCTGTTGTGTCATGCGCTTTGATCGCTATTCTAGTCAATTTCAGCTTATATTTTTACAATCCGTTTACGCCCTACTAAAGTCTTTTACTTCGGATGCATTACACGTTCATATTCATAGGTATGTGCACCAATTTTGTTTCTATTTATTTTACTCGCTGTTTTCAACGTTAGCCATAATTTAATTTCCTAGAATTTACTGCGAAATTTTCATACTTTTGCGTTAACAAAGCAAGTTTCTAGAATATTGCTAATCCATGTAAGCTTTATTTTTAACGGAGTTTTTTTCAAATTCAGTTGAGGAAAATGTTTCGCTTGAAAATACATGATTCACTTCTATGGTGTTTTACGAGCTTCATTTTGATTGGAAATGCAGTGAATTATTTTGACAAAGGCAACAAAGACGTTAACAGTCCAGATCATAACACCAGACGACGATGTTTCGGGCCTGCCTGTGATCTTTATTTCGAAATATTTCAAAAACTTTAGCGATTTGAAACCGAGTAACATGGTGCAATTCAATGTGTATATTTGTTCAAACTGTGAGTCTCAGTTACGACGAGGACCGTAATTTTTTGCATTGGATTCTGAAGGGCCTACCGCTCGCTGAATCCCTCTCGATTTCAATTGACGCTATGCTGGACGGGAGGCTGTCGTGCAGTAGCCTCCAAATCCTCCACTGTAAATGATTCTTTAAGTCTCTTTTCCCCGCATTTCGGTTGTGTGCGGTGGAAGTAAAAAATATGCCAGCGTAGGATTAGGTATAAGCGTAGGCTTATGCCTAGGTTTAGGCTTAGACTTAGGATTAAACTCGTGGCAGAAGAAACGGACTTACAAGTAGCGAACACTGCTAGCGCTGTCCCAGAGTCCCAGCTGATCTGATGTCTCTAGCGAGCGGTTATATCGAACTTCGATGGAGGTGGCTTTGGCTATAGACTAATACAGGCTCACATTTATGATTTAACTTTCATGAAGAAACTGTAAAAATTCATCTATTTGTTTTCAGACTATGTCGCATTGAAATATGAAACCAAGCGAATAGGTATAGCATATATATTAGCACAGTAATAAGCCGGTTTTATGTTTAATGTTGCCATGAAAAAGTTACAAGTTTACTCAGCAATTTTCGTACTACTGGTATCTATCAAAAGGGGTAAGTTCCAAGATCGGGCCCATGTAATGGATCAGCTGCTTACCGTTTTTCCGCGGGCTGGCTTATTGGAGTAAGCTTAAGTTTTAGACCACTTTTGCTTACTCATAGTCACAGGCTTATGCTTGGAATAGGTATTTCCTTATCTTTATCGTTAGGTTTAGGCTTAGGCTTAAGCTTTGGTTTTTAAGAACATGCATTATACTCGACACCGTATTTCACTGCAAACCTTGAAATGACGTTTTCATATATATATAAAACAAATGAATAAATAAAAAAGGTACATTTAGGTTTGGTATACAAAAACAAGCTCTTGAACCAGAAGCCTTTGCTTATATAATAATACAACATGTTGAGTCTAAGCCTAATGCTAAATGTGGTGGCAAAGTGAAACAGAAACAGAACTCAGAGCTATAATATGTTGATATTGAATAAATATTGCATGATTAAATATAAGACCTTTAAGGCAAAATTTGGCAAATATGCGACCGAATACTTGTTACGGTTAGTATAAAAAATGAAACTTTTTTCAAAAAGATTATGTTTCTTGCTGATTTTTCCTCAAAATTTTATTTAATCTTCAATTTTTGAATTCAGAACTGACCTTTCAAGCATATATATCGAACTGCTGCCAGCGGCGGATCCAGAAATTTTGTTACAGGGGGGCGGGGTCAAAAAGTTTCCTGAGGTGGAAAAATTGTAAGGTTGAAATCTTACCATTTTATCACAAAAAATTTCTGATGGAGGGGCGTACGCCCTCCCCCTCCGCCCTCTACCAATGGATCCACTAGTGACTGCTGCTTTTGTAGTAAAATACACCTTTTTTACCAATTACCTAAATGCACGGAATCAAATACGCGCATTATTTATTCAACCTTTGTGCCGCCCATGTGCAAGTGAAAATGGTCTGGAATAAAATTGTAGGCCTAGGCTTTCTTTAGGCATAGGCTTCAGTTTATTGTTGAGCTAAGACGTACACTTAAACATAAGCTTATATATACTCGGGTTTAGATACATACTTAGTGTTCGGAACCTATTCTATACATAGACGTGGTGCGGTTCATTATTAAACATGATTCATGTAGGACATTTGATCCCTGTCTCGCTGACCCTTTGCGGGAGCTGCTTGTTACATTTCAAAATTGGTACCAATTTCAGTATCGAGTTTTGTACACGGGTGTGGTTACGGTGAAACGTGGTACGAATGCCGTCCAATTGACAATATTTATGATTTCAACGCCACCGATGAATCTGGTGGCTCACCTCTGTTCCCAGGCGACAATTTCTCGCCGCAACAAGGGTCGAATAGCATCCCTCAAGACTGTGTCGCAGGTTGCGGTTGTTTGCCAGGATTCATTCGCCAGTATCGACCATTTTATCGATGCATGAATATGCGAGAAGCGAATTCGTTAGCAGTTGTGACGGAAGGTAAATGAAAATTTCATTTTCGGCTCCTGTACACAGCCTTATAGACCTACGCTCAGGCTTACATTTAGGTTTAGGTGTCGCAAAAGGCTTGCTCGCTCGCTTTTCTAGCTCTACCTGATTAGCAAAATACAATTTAAACTTCAATATAAGCGCTGTTTTCCAAACCGGGAAACGGGTTTTATAGCTTTGACACGATTCGTTTTTAAATATACTACGGTAAGCTATACATTTACTCAAATACTGTTCACCGATAACCAATAAAATTCCTGCACGGTTACAACCCGACTCGTAGGGTGACGCTATAGTTTTGACTGACGTCCGGCGCCGTCCGTCGCCTCCCGTCAGCATACGGTATCACACAAGAGTCGGGGCCGTCCGTCACCGTACATCGCAGTGCGACATCGTACGTGAATTACTCACGTGCGAAACCGTATGGTGACGGAAAGCGACGGACAGCGCCGGATGTCGCACATGTTTAGAGCATCACCCTTATCCTCAAAAAATTACTAATTTTCCCAATTGTTTTTGCAGACTGCAGCATCGATGAAGAATTTGCACTGTGCCGAGCGTGCGATTCGTATTGTTACGATATGAGCCCACCGTGTCCGTACGTATGCCGTAAGGGATGTTTCTGTAAACCAGGTTTAGTCCGAAACGATACTGGCAGTTGTGTTCACTTAGAAGAATGTCCGCCTCCTCGCCATGGTAAAGTTCATTTCTACATTTTCAAGAGTTCGCTTTTGCGCCTGGTTTTGTAGCGAATTTCTGATTATTTTTTTATTTGTTTCATTGTTTTTTGTTTGTTTGTTTGATTGATTGTTTCATTGTTTGTTTGTTTGTTTGTTTGTTTGGTCGTGCGCTTTCTTGTTTCTTTCATTATTTGCTTGTTTGTTCTGTTGCATGTTTGTTTTTCAATTTGTAAATTATAGTATTGCAATTTATAGTCCAAAGGCAGAGGTGGTTCCAAAAATTTCTGACTGGGGAGCAGGTTGGCAAATGTTATGAAACGCAAAAATTGTTAGGTAGGGACCTTATCATTTTATCACCAAAACATTTTGAGGGCAAAAATTTGTAAGGTAGGAACTTACCATGTTATCACAAAAAATTGTGCGGAAAAAAGTGTAAAAAATTGTGAGGTAGGGACCTTACCCTTTTATCACAAAAAAATTGTGCGGGAAAAATTGTTTTTTTTACAAAAAATTTTCTGAGGGGAAAATTGTAAGGTAGGGACCTTACGATTTTAACACAAAAATCTTTACATTTCTTCAACAAAACCATAATTCATTTTTAAGCATGCAATGCAAATGAAGTTTGGTCAAAATGTGCAAACTGTGAACCGACGTGTGACCAACGGCATCCGCAGTGTGAACCATCAAAATGTGTCGAGGGTTGCCGATGTCGAAATGGTTACGTTCGACCGAAGAATTCCATTGAACGATGCGTTCGCGAAAGCACTTGCAATAGTAATCCTGGTAAGAGTTTTCAAATTTGTATCGATAGTATACTTTATTGCACGAAACGCTTGTCGTCATTTCGTCAGAAAATACGGCCAATGTATAGAACAGGGGCGGAACAGTATTATATCTATTGCAGTTCCACAGAAAACGATCTGTCCCTGATCTTTACATGGGCCGAAAATGCCAAAATCCATCGCTTCAGTATATAAATCCGAAATTGCGTTTAGCATATTCAGCTCCGCAATTTCGATTTTCTAAAAGACGGGGCAAGAAAAATTTTCCTAAAACACAGAATTATTTTAAGATTTGCAAAAAATTTTAGACCAACACGTGTGAAACTGTCCGTAGGCGGAAGGGCAGCGAGCTCCACATCTGGGTTGTCTATAATTGCGGCGTTGTGCATATTACTTTTAGGCTGTGGTCCAAACGAACGCTACTCAACGAAACTCGGCTGTACTCAAACCTGCGCGTCAAACACAACTTTTGAATCCGTCGTTCACTGTCCGGTTCGCCGATCGTTATCCGGTTGCGAATGCTTACCCGGGTACGTACGAGACCCACGTCGTAACGGCGCTTGCATTAGCTTCAAAGAATGTGCCGCGTATCGTGATCAAAACGTTTTAATCCCTGTCCCAGAGGCAATCCATTGTGGGTCGTCAGCTCTAGAGTATTACGATTGTGCCCCGTGTGAACGATATTGTTCAGATTTACTGCAGTCTCAACTACAACGGAGCGCAGCGTTAGCTTGGTGCAGCGCTAATTGTATTTCTGGTTGTTTTTGCAAGCTTGGCAGTTTGTTTGATCCGATTCGCCAAAGATGTATTCCGAGAGCGGAATGTCCTCGCTCGTATAACGAATCGTTAGCGTCAGAAACGACACATTCTTCAAATGGTAGCTTGGGGTCACTTTTGGAGACAGGAAGTGGTAATAGCGGCGACAGCGACGCGCTGGGGATATTTAGTTTTTTAAGCTTATTTGCGGCGAACACCAATTCGCCAGGGGACAGCAGTGATTTGAATAATATATTTCGACCGAAGAATGCGACACTGGTAGAAAAACAAAATTGTGCCCAAAATGAAACTTTCTCACAGTGCCTGTCGACTTGTCCAAGCGCTTGTGATACTCGTGCTGTTCCGTGTCGTCAAGCTTGTATTCCTGGATGCGAATGCAAACCGTTGTACGCAAGAGATGGAACGAATCGATGTATTCATGTTGACGATTGCCCGATGACATCCGGTAAGCACTGTCGGAGCCATAGAGGGCTTACGCAGGCCTTCCAACCTAAAAACTTTACGTTAAGATTCCGTACTAAATTTCGCGTTACATATCGCATGGCTTCAGGCAACTCCTCGGACAGAAATGTCTGGATCGTCGACTGCCGGTTAGCGTAATCTGAATATACGACAATTCGTCGCCAGACTTGTCGCCAAACAGCGGCAAAAACAAGAGCAACGAAGCACAACAAGCGAACGAAGCCAAGCCAAAGAAATGAAGCAAAAGAAGCGAAATACAAGCCACTTATGGCAAAAATAATATAATAAACAGTTCTCAAAAAAAAAAAAAAAAAAAAAAAAAAACAAACACAACCCCCCCCCAACCAAAAAAAAAAAAAAAAAAACACCCCCCCAAAACAACCCCCCCACAAATGTCAAGCGTTAGTTTGTTTGTGATTTTAATTAGATTTTTTGTTGTTTATAGCAATTACACCGTCATGCGGGGTGCATCAAGTGTACAGCGATTGCGGTAACGTATGCCAACCATCGTGCAGTTTGCAACATCCAGCATTATGCAACTACACATGTGAACAAGGCTGTTTTTGTCAGCAAGGATTCCGCATGGATTTCTATGGAAACTGTGTTCCTGACTATGCAAAGTGTCCTGTTCAAAAAAGTAAGTATTACCGCAGAACTAACGCCTAGCAGGGTGCAAGCGGAGGTGAAAAATACCGCAGCCGAAGCCGGAGGTCAACAAAACTTGCTGGAGCGGAGCCGGAGATAAAGTCGGATGTGAGGCGAAATTTGATAGTTAAAATATTGTTTAATAATAATTTTAGTAAATAGTAATGTGTTGTTTCAATCGTTTGGCTTTTACGCTTAACAGATAATTTTTGTAAAACTATGCACAATTTTACTTCCAAAATTTCCGGAACCTCCGGCAGAAACTCTACCTAACCGGAGCCGGAGCCGGCGGCAGACCTCCGGTTGCCCATGTATAGAATAGGCCCGTAACAGTAATATAACCATATTTCTAAGCCCAGCAAAAATGTTCTAAAGCTTAAGCTTACTCTATTGCATGCCGCAGAAAAACGTTCCGCCCCCGGACTTTACGTGGGCCGCTGAATGCCTCGATCATAATTTTTTATTAAATTGTACAATTATAAAAGGTTATTTAAAATGCTTTGCACAGCGTGGATCCCGCGATATATGCCGATTTGACACTTCACCTGTCAAATTTAGCCAAATCATAGAGTTCAATTTAAATTTCGATCTGTGATTAAACGAAATTCACAAAATGCGCGATATGACTCGGCAGGAAGTCGACATTTTTTCCTGCACTGTGGTATTAAGGTCCTTTTGCTGAACGGTGATAGTAAACGCCCACCATCAGAAACGTTGTCGATTCGAATCCTCCGTTGAAAATACTTGTTCGACGCCACAGAAAATATTCATGCTGGAAAGGGTTTACTGAAAATAGCGACAGATGTTTTATTTATCTTTACGCTGTGCTTCTTAGATTAACCCCGTTAAGTGCCCGATTGGTGTTAACTGTAAATTTACAGCACAATGCCCAGTGTACAATGAATGGCACGACTGCGCGCCGCCGTGTGGTGATTACTGTGAACCGCGGACGTGCGAGAATCAAACATGCGTCCCAGGATGTTACTGTATTGCCGGTTATTTACGAGACGAAAACGGCGTGTGTATTCCAGAAACAGACTGCCCAAATTACGGTATTGCGATTTTAGTTTTTTTTCTAAGTTGAACTTTCCGTCGATGTCATTTTAAAAAACGTTTTTTGACCTTAAATTTTCATTTTTAATTTACGGCTATAGATAATGAAGATATCACGGTTTAGCTTACAGCAGCGTTCTGAGGGCTGATTCAATACGCTGCGTTCTGGTTTGTTGTTATCTGGGGACAGTGGGCCGACCATCAGCGTAACGGCGGGCCAATGTTACTTTAAGGGGCGTAACTGTAGATTAAGCGTATTCCTAAGCCTAAGCTTAAGCGTGGCAAAAATGTGTTCCTAAGCCTAAAACTAAGCCTAAGCCTAAGCCTAAGCAAAAAATGTAATCTAGAATCTAAACCTACTCTTTTATGGACCCACCAAAAACCTGAACGCCCCTTAAAGTAACATGGGCCGCATAACGTATGCCCCGGTTCTAGTACGCGTCCAACAAACGTCAAATCATTTATCGTATCTGGTCAAGGTTAATTTGAGCGATGTAAAACAGTATTACAAGCATTTTCCTACGCCTATGTGTATTAGACTATTAAGCCAACGCAAGAATTATTCTGAAGCTTAAAGCTTATACTCTATTGCAATCCCGCGAAAAAACGGTACGTTTGACACATCCAATCGAAGACGTCTCGAACCAGTGTGGACGGCCGCTGTACTTATTTTTTTCCTGTACCGAAACACTGACAAAAATATAGATCAATTGGCTGTCTTTTCAGAATCCTAGCCTAAGCCTAAGCCTGAGCCTAAGCGTAGCTTGTGAAGAGAAGTGTCCAAAAATCAAAATATGAAATGTTTCAGATCCACGGATGGAAATTCATTCACTGATTCAAGGATTGACATTTTGTCTACAACTAGATGATAATTATCCAGATTATTGCGCAGACGTGCGGCTAACTTATGATCCAGCACGATTTTGTTACTGGCGTGGACTTAAAGACGCGTGTGCATTATCATGTTGTACTATAATGCTGTAGTAAATATGGAATATATTGTCTGCGAGCCGGTGCTAAAATTTCACCACGTTTATGCGGGGTTCACGTTATAACAGGGGCAGCCTGGAACACGTTTTGTCGACAACATGTAATTCAAAATTTGGTCGACTTCACAATTAGTCGCGCAGGCTTTTAGCCGGAAGCAGATATAGAGCTTAAGTCTCGATGTGTTATGACTATAGCTGGTAACATTTTGTCTGACCGTTTGTCCGCTATGAGATTAAAAAAATTTGAATTGTCTGCTATCCTGATGTGACATCTACTGTTTGTACTGCAATATCTTATGATATTCCAAATATTGTCTGCGAGTATCATATGATATGTTTGAAAATGTCTGCAAAGTTGTGGTAAACTAGCTTGATTGTACTGTAGAATGTCATATGATACTAAAATTTCAAATTTGAATTATTTGTACTTAGGAATATATTTTGGGACAAACTTAGCGAGAAACAGAACGGTAGAAGCTAATTCAACTTGCGAAATCATTTAATGCTGCATTATCCGACTTTTTACTGTTTTATTTAGCGTGCACAAATTCCATTGTCCTGTATAAATATCATATGATATTTAGTAGAATTTTGCAATATCATATGATATTCGCATAAATGTCCCGCAGTATCATATGACAAATGGTTATTTGTATACGATGATCGCTCGACATCAGTGATTTGTAAGCCAATGTCATATGACATTCACATTTGGTCTACATAACCGCTATTCGGATCACAGAATTTTATGTTGACGTCGAATCAACATTGGACAAAGCGTGTTCCAAGCTGCCCCAGTTATAACGTGAACGCCGCATTATATGTCAATTCATAGCTCGTAAGCTGTTTTTCCTTTATGACTTTTATATATTTAATTTTTAAGCAACGTTTTAAAGCTGCGGAAAAACCAGGACATTTTAGTTTCTCAACTTACAAAAAATTGTCACGAAAGATGCTGTTTGAAACGTCAAAGGGTTGAGCTATACTTGACGGCCGGCGCTGTCCGTCACCGTGCGTCACTCATACAGGCCGTCCGTTACCGTGCGTCACCCGTACAGCGTCGTCCAACTGCTCTCAGGTTACGCACATGAGAATGATCATTCATTTGAGCTGTAATCACGTTTGGGAAATCGTCATAGACCAGTACTTTACAGATTTGCATCGGGTTCTTCAGAATTACTACACTCACAGCTGTCAGAGTGCAGCCTGAGGTGAAAAATACCGGAGCCTGAGGTCAACGAAACTTGCCGGAGCCGGAGGTGAGGCGAAATTAAGTATTAAAAATGATGGTTAATTAGTTAATTTTAGCCCATATCAGCAAACTGTTGTTAAGTTGTTTGGTTTCACGCTTATTTTCTGCCAAATTTCGGCAATTTTTTCATGAAAATTCTGACAATAGTCAATCGAAACGCGGTAAACAGATACATTTACGAAAATTATACAAAATTTTACTACCGAAATTGCCGGAATGTAAGGCAAAAATTCCACCGGAGTCGGAGCCGGAGGCCAATTTTCTGCCGGAGCCGGAGGCAGACCTCCGGCTGTACCCTGGTCAATGTCGCTCGAACAAAAACATACTGCACAGTGTTATAGTTTATTTCATAATAAAATATAATATACACTTTCTAAGAAAATTGACTAGAGCCACCATCAATTAAACATATATATGCCTACCAGGGTACAACCGGAGGTGAAAAATACCGAAGCCGTAACCGGAGGTCAACGAAACTTGTCGGAGCCGGAGGTGAGGCGAAACTAAGCCGTAAAAAATGATGGTTAATTAGTTAATTATAGCCAATATCTGCAAAATATTGTTAAGTTGTTTGATTTCACGCTAATTTTCCGTCAAATTTCGGCAATTCTTTCATGAAAATTTTAACAAAACTCAATCGAAACGCGCTAAACAGATACATTTAGGAAAATTATACAAAATATTACTACCGAAATTGCCGGAACGTCCGGTAATAATTCTACCCGAGCCGGAGGCCGATTTTCCGCCGGAGCCGGAGGCAGACCTTTGGTTGTACCCTGATGCCTATGATCTGGCTAAGTTCATGCTTTAGGATTAATCACGGAATGAGCTTTATACCTCAGTTCTGAGTCGACGAATTTCGTTCGCGGCCAATGCTATGGCCGGAAAAATTAATCAGACGCTCATATACAAACACCTATATTTAGCACTTCATTGGCGGTATGCTTGTTTTTACCACACCAAAGTCATAAGATTTTTTGTTTACAAATTATTATGCGGTGCCATACGGCAATTCACATACGTTGCCGTACAATAGCTGAGGACACTAAAATAGTGAAAAAGTATACCGCCACCTTTAATCTAGACACTGACTATGATTCCTCGTAAAAATAGGAACATCATCAATACGAGCAACAACCTGAACCGAACACGGCCCCGCAATTTCCCTTGGAACTAAACTGCCACGCCAAGATCCTGCCGGAAAATATACCGACCTACTGGTAACACCGGGTTCAAGAATAGGCGCCACCATAACAGACTGTCCAACTAAATATTGTGTATTACACTTCAACGCTTCTGAACTTGAGTCGATGCTAAATAGAGGTCTTATTATTGGTTCTCCACTTACCGATGAATGCTTCATTAATTTAACCAATAAATCAACATAAGAAGCTCGTATTTCGAGCATATTTTTCACAATCTTTAACGTTTCTTGGTCATATACCCACGGTGGTATTGAAAACTGGATTGCCGGAAATAGTATAACAGCCTGAAATTATATTATTAACGAATTGTGATCATTTACACACCACACGGAAGTAGTTCTTTGAATTTAAATTTATAAATTTTTGTGCCCCCCAAAAGTCAAATTTATAATTTTCGAATGCCATTTTCGCGATGAACGGCGCTAGACGTAGGTTTATGCTTACGCTTATAGGTGTAACGGATAGATCCTTATTGCTAACATGGTCACACTTTGATTTTGGCAAAGTTTGACAATTTTTAGCAAAAAAATCCCTTCTTAGAACAGTTCAGATACTTACCTGCAACCAACGAATGTAAAGTTCTTTTGAAGGTAGAACATTACCATATCCATTTCCACCAATCATATCAGGAAGCACATACGGGTACCTGTATAGCAAAATACTACATTCACATAATGCAACTTAATACATTCTTGGGATTTTCTCAGCCAAATCGGGGCTCTTGTAAACTTCGAAATACAGGCTTAGGCTTCCGTCAAATTTAGCAAGCGGCATACCATTTCCGGCCAATGTAAAGAACAGGGGCGGCACAGTATTATAAGCATATTATTAAGCCAAAGCTTAAACTTATGCCTAAGAATGAGCATATTTCTAAGGCTAACCCTAACGCTAAGCCAAGCAAAAAATTCTAAAGCTTACGTTTACACTATGCAGTCCCACAGAAAAACGTTCCGCCCCTGATCTTTACATGGGCCAGTTTTCGTAAACCTAATGCTAAGTACGAGTCTTAACTTTAATTGTGAGCGAAATCAAGGTACAACCGGAATTCCGGTTGCGGTGGGGAATCTGGTACTATCACTATCCAATTCCGGTAATAAATCCGATATTTTTTCGCCGGAATTTTCCGGTCGGTATTGAAAATTTATCCTATTCCAAAACTTAAGAAAATTGGCATATTATTCTAACTTATTTTTCTAAAATTGTCTGAGCGTGTATTGCCAAATTTTTCAATTTGTACCATACTCCATAACTGATCATGTCTCCAACTACTGCATTTTGCTTCATGATTTTGGCATTCTAAATTGTGTTTACACCATTGAAAGCGATAAAATAGCGTTGAAAATAAATTTTTCGGTAACAAGAATTTTTGTTTTCCCGCCCGGTTCCGGTAGTTTGTGAACTTTTCGGTTCCGATATATTATAATTCCGGTCGCGCCCTGTGCGAAATGTACAAGAGCCCAATTTAGTTCATATAACTAAGCAAGTAATGTTTACTGGTACCTTTGCGGCGCTTAGCAGATTAGCTCGGTTAACTAAAGTCTCTTCCTTGCATCACTGCCAAAGAAGCGAAGGGCACTGCCATCCAATTACCATCTATGGTCGTGTATACTTTTGACTACAGGCTTTGGCTTAGACTTGGGAAAATTATAAACCGTAGTGTGGGAATGAAAACAGTTACTTCCTATCAAATTACATTAGTACGGGGAGACAGTAAACAAATGCCAACAGTTTCATATATTTCCTACAATATCATTTATAATATGTAAGTAAATAAGAGCGCTAAGCAGTCAGTCTCAAGGCTACAATTTAGTCTTTAAACCCTATTAGGCACAATAAGGACTTACCCTAAAATTCCCAGCGTCAAACAATTTGGTATCACTGACTTCAACCCGTTATTCCAACCCCAATGTGAATCTCGATCAGACATCCGTAGCAACGCTGTCACTCCCTGACTTCTCGAACCAGTCCGAACTTCACTCAGGCATCCAAACCCAGAAGTAAATTTCGCATATTGCTCTGAATAACAATTCGGCGACCGACAGTCTGGTGGAAACGAAAATGTTTCCGGAAAGAAACTTCCCACCTCGCCAGCGTCAAATTTAAACGCGTCAATTCCTGTTTTCACTTTTAGCTGATTTAGCATTGCCGTTAACCACTTCCTAGGACCTTCTCGAGTGATGTCGACCACATACGCTCGTCCGTTCCACCATTCTGCCACCTGGGGCATCCCGCAGCTATCCGTAACAAAATATCCCTTATTCGTTTGACTTTGTCCAGCCTGGCTGTAAACGTTCACAAACGGATGCACCCATACCGCAACTGCGGCACCAAAATCATTTTGAATCTTTGAAAGTGTTTGTGAAATGTTCGGAAACTTTTTCGAATCAAACTCGAGATCTCCATACGCCATCTCCCAGCGATCATCAATACAAATCAACCCACTAGGAAGACAAAACTTTCGAATACAGTGGACAAATTCTAGCAATGACGTTTCACAAATATCAGCATGAAACTGGGCCCAAGTTGACCATATTGGTAGCCGAATTATGCGTTCGTCTGGCATCCGCGATGGTTTGGCGAAAACCTGCTAAAAGTCTAAAGTACCTCGCATGAACCACGATTTCACTTCGGTACAGTATGACCTTATGCAACAGAAAATTTTGATACTCTAGGATCCGGAACGTTATTCTAAAGCTTGTTAAAGGTGTTTCTTTATGTCCCCCAAAAAATTCGGATTTTGCCAATAATTGCGGATGTAGCACGCTGATATCATACAATTTTTAATTTATTCTTATGAAAAAACTCATAATTGCATTTAATTACACAAATTTACTTTTTACCCCATAAAATTGTGCATATACCAAGTGGCGATACAAGGCAACTTACTAATAGTGATGCACCAACTGTTTGTACAGCATATGTAGTAACATATTGGCTGGGTTGCAGAGACGCAACTTAAAACGACCACTCATTTAACACAACTTTCGACTTAAGTCAAAGAGTAGAGTTAAATTCAAAGGTTGAAAGTTTCTACAGAATAACATTTGCCTCGAAACCAGGATATTTGCGTATTTCAACCGTGGAAAAACATAATACTGTCATAGGTTCATTTATCAAATGCAAGCAAACGTACCTTTGAAACCATTTGCCACAACTTCCACAACACAACGCCAGGTTGTGCAATCCATATAGTATATCTTAAAGTTAAACCATCTTCCAGTGATTTTTCAACATTGCTGTACACTGTACCATCAATTTTTGACAATAACATTAAACGTTTTGAATTTTTTTCGTTAATTCCAACATGTAACGGGGACTCTGGGTCCGCTGTGAGCACTATTCCGTTGCTAAACAACCAAAATCGTTCGCATACGTTGCCAAACGCTGGAGTCTGAAATTTTACCGAACCCGTATCAAGAGCGTTTCTCAACGTAAAACAGCATCAATAATTTTGCTTTTAAATTTGTATTTTTGTTTTCAGCAATGAGCTATTATGACAATATATAATTAAGTAAGTCGACCCACGTTCGCTATAAAGGCCTGCCCACTAAGCTTAAGCTTAAGACGTTTGTTCTCCACGTCCCACAGTGGGTCAACATTTTTTCAACATTCACTGACGAATATATGTGACAGTGGTAGATTTAATTACGAGCTCAGGAGTAAACACTCTTCACACGTCGTCAGACCATTCCAGCCATCGAACCTCGGGGCCCTTTACCGTCTCAGCCAAACACCCTAGAATTACACCATATGGTCGTTGCAACAAGTTCTTATTCCTGCATCTGGGCGTAATATATGTTATAGTTGCATCAGATTTAAAACGCTCATATTTCGACTTACCTTGTATGCATCTGTTGTGACCAACGAGGACAATTTCCATTCTTCACTATTCAAAGGCCATGTATCTCTAGCAGCTTCACCGCCCCCATAAACGAAAGCGTTACCTTAGCAAAAAATGTATTTACATGATATATATTTACATTTCAGTGTGCGACAGGATATTCAGCTCCGGTAAAAAATCGACATCAGGCTCCGGTGTCACGAAAAAAACTGGCCCCTCGAAAAAGTGTCTCCTCAGATTTTTTTCGACAATTTCTGTCGTCCGAGACAGTTTTCTTATAAAATCCTGCCCCTTTGACAATATTTGCCGCCCTTCAAAAACAATATTTTGATAAGTTTTAGCCAAACAGATGAATGTTTTTACATCCATACAGTTTTTTTACCAGGATGTGGGACGTGTCAGTTGTTCATGTTCCATACTCGGTCATACGTGATTCATCAGACGAGCTTTCACATTTTCATTTAAATATCTTTCGAAAGTGACCGAATTTTCAAAGGTTCGTTCAAACGAACACAAAGGTTCGTTCAAATGATCATAAACAGTCACACGTGATTGCCAAATTATACACTTTAGGTTGAACTTTTCAACAAAAGCTGTTTGTCATTGATTAGTTGGCAAATTAAAACTACGAAACCAACTTGTGATTGCAAGTTTACGTGCCTAGTTCAATTTCTGTACCTCTTGAACTTTGCCATATCCAGGGTCACGGTGTCACTTGTAATGTCACGCGACGATTTTAGGCGCTTTATTGTCCCCTCAAAACTGTCTCAGGTTTGCTGCTTTTACTGAAATGTGCTCACGCCTATACATGACACTAAGCGGATGCATGTTCGTCAACTCCTGCAAGCAATGTTGCTTCTGCAACATATGGAGTCCCAGTTATGTTGATCTTTATCTCCCAGAAAATTAAGCAACATTTTTTTGCAAAGCTTGATTAAACATTTGACTATAATGTTGAGATTGTGGACGAAATGCTGAGGAAAAAACCGTTGTTCAACAGAATTTTGAGTCGCCAAATTTTCTTAAACACTGTAAATAAACTCGTATTCCTGGCGCTACCGTTTTTCCAGACACATTTTCAATGAGAACGCTTTCGTCAGTATGGAGCTGATTTGAATTACTTTTACATATTTTTCTGTCATACAGGTAATCTGATTATTTTTTGCATGTGCCAGTGTATGTTCACACTCTTTATTATTGGGTTACATTAACGCTGAAAAACCTGATACGATGACCATTGTTATTTTAGCAGCGTAACAGTACAGTATATATTTCAACGTATTCCTAAACCTAAACTTAAAACTAAGCCTAAGAAAAAATTATATCCTTGATCCTAAACCACCTCTATTTCATACTACCTAGGAAAAACGGAATATCTTTAAAAGTAACATGAGCCAAACCAATTTTGTAACTGAACGAAACGCGCTACACATACACATAGAAAGAATCGGCAAAATTTTGGTATCGGCACATCCCTTGTTTCCAGCTTACCATAAGCAATACAATCGCATATCTGGTTTAACTTTGTAGTCCTCCAATCAATTTCGAATACTTCAACGCTATCACACGACCACTTGTCATTTTGTGATATTTGTAATGTTGTCCCTGTCTTTAACCATTTCGCTGTTATCTGGTTCTTATTTGCCGTAACAGAAACATTATCATGAAACGGTTGCAGTAGACTAATGTCTATATAGAAATCGTCTAAAATTAAAAATAACGGCCAATATATTGAACACGGCCGTATCAGTAGTATAATCATATTCCTAAGCCAAAGCCAACGCGTAAGAAGGAGCTTATACCTAAATCTAAGCAAAAAATAGTCTAAAAGCTTAAGCTTACTCTATTGCTTTCCCACAGAAAAACGTTCCGCAGCTGAGCTCTACATGGGCAAAAACAATTATGTATACGGCCTATGTATAGAAAATGTGCTGTACAAATCTTGGAGGCATGATGTAAATTGATACTAAGACAGAACCGAATCGTAATCAATGCAACGGAACCCAATAAGTAAAACTAAAACGCTTGAGATACACAAGTAATGGAGTAAATTTACTTGATTTTCATTTCAAATCAAATAGTTTTTTGCCGACTGCAACATAGCTAAATGAAAAACCGAAATGTTTACCCTAACGATTCACAACCAAGTATGAAGCATAACGTAAATTCCAGAATTTCCGCCACAGAAACTAACAGTATTTTTACAGACAACAAATATCCTGTTACACCCTGCCTAGAGATTTAGAAGCCTGAGCGTGAATGAAACACTAATCATACACGCGGAGTACCGATCAGTACAGTTCACCGTATTAAATATACGCAGATAACAAAACCTAAGCCACTCATATCAATTGAACACCAAAGGGCAACGCTAAACTAATAAAAACTCGGTTTTAAAAATACCGTTATGCTAAAAATTACAAAAGAATCATCTACTGTCTTGAAAACTTACCAGTTCTATTGACCGTAACACGCTTTAAATTGTCTGAAATCCTGAGGCTAGAGCCAATGCCTATACTCATTGAACGAAAACGTGACTACATAAGTAGTCCCACAACTGCACAAATGTGGTAATATCACAGAACCTGGAATTGTTAAAATTAAAGATAGCAAGCTTAATATCAACCTAAGTCTGAGACCACGTGTAAAATATGTTCGCAGTACTATTATCTTACAAAAGTGTTTTACACAATGTTTGTGCAGTTGAAATTTTTGGTTAGGTTAACCGAAACCTGCATTTGCAACAAAATCTTCACTGGGAAAGGTGGGCTGAACATGCTGGGCTTATGCAAAGACCAGGGGCGGAGAGTTTTTCCGTGGGACTAGAATAGAATAAGCTAAAGAATAATTTTTTGCTTGGTTTTGTTCCGCTCCTGTTTACATTGGCCATCTCCGGCCACTTTTTCATTCCCTGTAAACCAAGCATTCATTTCCGGAGGGTAAAATCCTCATTTTTAATTTCTAGAGCCCAGGTTATTCTAAACATGTAACGGTGCTTTTTGTCTCGAGATTGTCAAATGTGCCAGCAATCGTTTACAGCATAATTTATTCTTAAATATTGTTTGTTGGTTGCAGTAGCCTTAATTAGTATTCACTCATTCCACGAAATAACAAACAACATCAGTTATATTTACTACATAATACAACAGCTAACAGAAAAACTAAGATAATATGCAATGTGTGGAATAGAAAATAGTTTCAACTGCACAACAGTGTTGTGCAACTACTTCTTCCACTAGCGGCCGGCCAGATATACAAATTTAAATTATCAAGCATTTTTATGATGAACCGGAGAGCAACAGTAAAAACTCATGTTACTACATTTGGCGGGGCTGTAGTAGAGACAGCTTAAGCTTTACACGAACTTTTTTGCTTAGGCTTAGGAATATGCTTACGAATAGTCTGATCCTTACGCTTAAGCTTCGGCTTAGGAATACGCTTATACTAATGTTCCGACCCTGTTCTATACATGGGCCATTTTTACTATAGCAATATGTCTGCTCACGACAGCAGAAACTGTTATGGCTATGCAAATTCCACATCATGCGTACACCAGGTGACTTTTGAGGGGGTAATGTGCTGTGCACTGAAGCTTTTTTGCCTTCAGCGTGCTGCAGCACACTGAAGCATTTGAATTCAGTGGCAGCGCGTTGAAGATTTTTTGGCTTCAGAGAGCCGCCCACTATTCCCTCAAGACACCTGGTGTACGCACGATATTGTGGAAATTGCATTACCACAGGATATAACTTGTCTGCGACCCATTGTTGATAAATTAGCTTTTATGAAACAGACTATGGTAACTTAAAACACTCATCATAAAAAATTATCATGAACTCAGTCCACGTTAGTTTTAGAGACGTTACATTTTTAGACTATATTTTTTAAACTTAGGCCTTGCACTATTCCGTCAACAACAAGACAAAAACACCATATCGCCTATTAGCATTGTCTTTACGCTGTTTAACCTAATTTCATCCACCGAACCAAAATTAAATACCTTATATATGTCAAAAAATATAAAAAATCGTTCCCTGAGGTTTATGATTTTCATGTAGATTGCACCTGCTGTATTCACAGTCACCTATCCCCATCCATAAAATCTTGACTGACTGCACTATCGATATAACTAAAAACTTGTTTCTATTTTAAATTAGTTAAACAACTATTTTAAAATCTCCGAGTTCTTCCTCAGTCGGCAAATGTGATTTCATTTTTTCAGGGTCGATCAGATCAGGACTGATGTAGGGTAAACCATATTTTTCACGTCGAGCCATTTCGAAGTATGCTTCGCGCATAGACCACTCTTTCAAATCGGGCCTAAACAGTAATTGACTCTGGTCCACTTATCCTCATATTTAAAATTATGACTTAAGTTTGGCTTAGCCTCAGGCTTAGGTTTAGCATTGGGTAGCCCCTTCCGAATCCTAGGCCTAAGGATGTGGAAATAAGTGTACGAAACCCATAATTTAACACACAACAAGTTATATATTTCGTATAGGTATACTAAATTTTGAAAACACCATCGCTTTGAAGGTGTTCCGGCCCAAGTCCCTGTCCCCATAGTCAGGCAGAGGCCGCCAGGACCATACGGTGTTATGCACAAGGCCAGAAAAAAATCAGATATTCAAAAGGTGAAACATGTTAAGCGAGAAGTGGGATAGCTCTAGGCTAGTTGTCAAGTTTCAAATCGACTCTTCGATTAATCTTTATGTATGTAGTTACTGTCCAACAACATAATATCAACAAGTATGCCTAGCGACACGATTTGTCTTACATGCTTTCTCGAACAACTAGACACTAGACAGTTATAAATACTTAAAAGATGCTAATAATTCCATAAAATAAAAGGTCCACAACAAGATGTGTATTTCGGTTTGAAAACAAACTTTCGGACTTCGCAGATCTACTATATATGTTCCTTTATGTTTAAGTACTGCTAGCCGTTACTTTTAAACAATAATGCAAAATAATCATTCCGAGAACTGGGAACGCACTTTTCCTAATAAATATGTTTTTTATTTTCTAATTTACTATATCATAATAAAACCAGCCGATAACAAATACTTACCAATCTGAATGGTACCAGAAAAAGAACGTGAAAAGCGAAACAACTGTAAAATAAACGAAGAACGATACTGAGTGATGATACCACCAGTCGGTATATTCGTCTGTTGGATGATAGCCAAACCAAACCCAATCTTCTCTCTAAACATAGTAGCCGCTATATATTTTAAATACACATTAAACAAGCACATGTTGTATAAAAATTCAGCACCATCTATAATCTGACATCTACGTATTAATTTGTTTTCGATAAGTTAACCTATCAATGATTTATTGTCGCTCAGATTTACAGAGACAAAAAAGAATCCGATTTCGATTCCGGTATAATCCAGTTCCGCTTTGCTCCCTGATATATACATATATATACATATATGTATTAAATATTTTGAATACGTGTTTAAGCAACTAATAACTTCTGTTACGATTATGCACAGCAACATATCTGCTATTCAAATATGAATATGCTTAACGTATGAGGAAGCAATAGCTGCCAGAGAACGTTAGCAACAAAACTTACATATTTCATTTCATGTGTAAATACGCAATAAGGGATAATGAATATTACCAGTTTTCCTCCTTCTTCTCTGCGCAAAGGCCGCCGATAACCGTCATCAAAAAAGTACTCGCCCCATGTTTCTTTCTTTTGGTCAACAACCGGTAACGACGTTGACGGTATATCTTCAGTTTTTGAAACCGTTGCACTTGCCTTGCTGCGATAAAACCAAAACGTATATATAAACAACAAATAGAGCACTCCGATTCCACATAGATGCATTAATGCGAACTTGTAAACTACAATGTTTTTGTTTTGTTCACCGAATAAAAATATAAACTGAAAGATGGTTTCGGTAACAATGTATATATGACCAAACCAGCCCTATGTTTTACATTATTTTCGAAAAAATACGAACCTCTAACAATTAAATTTCCTGCTTTGTTTCCAAAGATAATTTTCGTTATCAACACACGTCTACTCATAAGTCTTACGTACGTTAACACACACATTTATATATGCACAAATAAATACATTTGAGTCCCACAATTTTCACAATTGTGTTCACGCACCTTTGTGAAGACGTGACCACCTTGCGCTGCAATAACCACAATCTTTGCTCTTTACACAGACGAAATAAACTGTTCCGTGTTGTTGGTAAAAACATTATGTTACCATTCCAAATTTCAGATACAGAACTACTAAGATATCTGAAAAATTAACTATTTTACTATACCATAAACGTAAAAACTATGCGCTCCATGTAACAGTTTTTAAGTCGAGGAATGTGAAGAAATTTGTTTTTCCTGTCAGATAGAATAATCATACACGATCAGAACATCAAATAAATTAACTAAGTAGTGTCAACAGCAGTAGACGGGGTGTTCGCGTTCCAACTTTCAACTTTAAAACCTACAGATACTTAATGAAACGGTCTAACACTGCGTTACCGAGCTCGATCTTCCAACGCGTTTTCATAATTAACTATATGTTTGACAGGTATACAACCGGCAAGCACACATTATATATAGCTCAATGCATTTTATTACCGTACACATAATGAACAAAATATAAACATATCCGGGTGCAACCGGAATTACAATTTACTTGAACAGAAATTTGAAAAAATTACCGGAAACGAAATCGGAGAATGAAAAATACATGCCACCGAAAAATTCATTTTAATTTTCTTTTTGCAATATTACTGGTTAAATAACCCTTCAAGGTTTATGTGCTATATGAATAAACTCGACTTAATTTTTATCGTCATTTTTTAGCTTAATTTCAACCGACCAAAATTTAATACGTACACAAATTCTTAATTTCGGTGAAAATTTAACAGGACCAGAACCGGAAGGTCCAAAATTCCCCGAACCAGAATTCCAGTTGCACCCTGACACAAATTCCTATTGCAAACAACATACTACACACAAGCTAAGTACAATGCATAATCTTGCTGATAACAAACGCACCCAACTAGAACTTCCTAGCTATGTAGATATCTTGAATATCTGCGCATTTATTTCAATCTTCAAACGCAGTCTGCTAAAATAAATCTCATGGGCTGATCATAGCAAAAGCCTGACAGGCTGATAAGTTAAGTTCCGCGTTTTGAAGTGATTTATCACCAATTTAACAAAAATTTTGTATGGCTAAATATATTTTGACCTGCGTTCTTCATCATCCCTCATGCGTACTTCGCAACACTAACTGGCCACAGATGCAGATTACGTCATAATCGACCCAGGTTCATAACTTTAGCCAATTTAAACAACAAGGGCGGAACAGTATTATAAGCATATTTTAAGCTAAGTCTAAGCCTAAACCTAAGCCTTGATGAGTTTATTCCAAAGCCTAAGCCTAAATCAAAGCCTAAAGCCAAGCAAAAAAATAGTTTAAAGCCTAAGCTTACTCTATTGCAGTCCCACGGGAAAACGTTCCGGCCCTGACCTATACATGGTACATAACTGTAGTAGCACAATAATAAAAACATCGTTCAAACTCTCGAATACAAAAGCGAAAAAAGTAATATTTTTGTGTTCTGCTTTGTTGTTTTCTAGTAACTCTTGATCTGAGATCTTTGTGTCAAGTAAGGAATATTGGCACATCCAGGATTGCCAATGAGGCCTAGGCCCATACAAAACAGGGATCAAAAACGAATTACTGTTTTCAGATTTAGCATTTTATAAAGTCGCGTTTTTCTTCTCGCTCAAGAGATGCCTTCAGTGTTATGATTTCCATAGAGGCGTCTTTCACGGTTTACTAAACCTATTAACACTCGAGCACAGTAAGACGTACACATTTTAACTATAGATGCTGACCTTGGGTCTATATCAATTTTCGGGCGTTCTGTTTTCCCGTGGATCTGTTGGCAGTACTTTGGATAATTTTTTAGTTATGCTTGGCCATATTAAGCTTATAGGCTTAATTTTTAATAGTATGAGGCTCGTCCTTATGCCGAGACAGAAACATAGGCATTGCTTTAAGTATAGTATCAACAAGATATTTGCCTGATAAGTAATTATGATGTCGCCGCGTGTCAAAGGAATAGCTTTATATGCTGGTGTCAGCCAGTTCAGGTATTTTAATATTTAAGTTAAACATTTGCTGCAGAAAAGCCCAAATGTACCTTGCTACTCACTGCGCCGAGAGTACGACTGCAGTTTTGGTAGTCCTTTGAAGCATTACTTGTAGCTTGGTTTGCCATAGGCAGCAACGAATGTCAGTTTTGACACATGAGAGGGCAAACTTCTTGTCACAGTACACTGCAAAAAATGGTAAGTCAAATTGACTCTCTCCGAAATAGGCTCTATGGGACTACACAAAATGAGTCGAATCCGACTCCGCCCGACTCAAATTCGACTCACTGAGTCGCACGTTTAACTCTGGTGGAGTCGAATTTGACTCAGTTTGTGTATTCCCGTAGAGCCTATTTCGGAGAGACTAATTTAGACGCACAATTTTTTGCTGTGTAGCATACTAACAGTTGTAACAATATAATTATTACAAATATCATTTATATTTTGCCCCGATGACAGTCAGTGACTTGCAAAGAAAATCAATATTTCTACAGACAATATAATTATTACAAATATCATTTATATTTTGCCCCGATGACAGTCAGTGACTTGCAAAGAAAATCAATATTTCTACAGACGAAACATTGTAGAATTTTATACCGCAAATATGTTTAAAAACGTGCTTACCGCATATACAACACGTATTTTTTTCATGTTTGCCGCTAGCGAAAACAGATTTACCGCCCGAGGGCGGTGACAAAAATACGAGCTGCATACGTCCCTATTAAAAGCAACATTTTTTATGCTTAGGCCAGGGTACAACCGGAATTCCGGTTCCGGTAAGGAAATCCGGTATTGTTCACTATCCGGTTCCGGTAAAAAATCTGGTATTTTTTCACCCGAATTTTCAATATTTTCGGTGTTGAAATTTTTTTCTCATTCGAAAATTTAAGAAAAATTGGCATATTATTCTAACTTATTTATCTAAAATTGTTCGAGCGTGTATTGCCAAAATTTTTAATTTGTGCCAAACTCCATAATTTATCATATATTTCCACCTACTGCATTTGTTTCAGGATCTTGGCATACCAAATAGTGTGTTTACAGCATTAAAAGCGATACAATAGCGTTTAAAATGAATTTTTCGGTAACAAATACTTTCTATTTTCCGGTTCCGGTATTTTTTAACTTTCCGGTTCCGGTTCCAGTGTTTTAAATTCCGGTCGCACCCTGGCTTAGGCTTGATAGATTGGTTTTAGGCTTAGTGTTGACTTCACTAAGTCGCGTAGAGGCTTTAAGCTTCATGCGCTAGGCTTATGATCAATATAGTAGCCTAATGTAATCTCCATAAAAATAACATTTATCATTTTTATCAGATGCGTAAGAATTGTTAAACGCTGCGCAGTCTTCATCGGTGGCAGAAGCCCTTTCCTTTATGGTTTTATGGCCAAATCCCAGGTTTTTGTGTATTGTCATTTGAATCAAATTATGAATTGCATCAACATTACGCGCAAACGTATAATTCGTGGAGCAGAAAAGCCAACCCACTGAACAAAAGTCGAAGCCTAACCGGAAAATTTTAGAGTAAAGCCTAAACATACCTACGCCTAGTGTCCCTTTCGGACTCACGGAGTATACGGCCACCGTTACTTTTAAACCGTAAACAGTAGATTAAGCGTATTCCAAAGCCTATAAGCCCAAGCCTAAGCGTAGCAAAAGCGAATTCCTAAGCCTAAGTCTAAGTCTATGCCTAAGCAAAAAATGCAGTCTAGAATGTAAGCCTCCTTTTTTACAGACTCACCAGAAACCGGGACGGCCTTAAAAGTAACATGAGCCGAGTATACTAAAGACACAAAATTGCGTGAAATTTCAGAAGTTTTTTTGAATATCAGAAAATTTGTTCTCTGTGTACATTTGTTCGCGGTTGTTCTTTTAACATCAATTGCAAACAATCGTCGACATTGTATTAATATTTGGATTACCTTCGAATGAGCATTTTCCTGGGTTCAAACGGACACCAAGAAAATGCCGAACTAATGTTTGTTCCGTAATTGGAGAAAAGTAAATTTTAGGAATCGTATTAGACACAAAACGCTTTTCTGGCCTTTCCAAAATGCTTATATATAAGTCAATGCTAAATAGCGTTCTAACGTGCACAAAAAGATGCTTTCGTTAGGTGCGTTTTGATAAAATTCTCTGCGTGCAAAAACATTTTGCAAAATTCTGTTCGTAGCGTAAAAACATCTGAAACTTTTGCAAGAATCTGCTCGTAGCGTAAAAACATCTGAAACTTTTGCAAGAATCTGCTCGTAGCGTACAAACATCTGAAACTTTTGCAAGATTCTGTTCGTAGCGTAAAAACATCTGAAACTTTTGCAAGATTCTGTTCGTAGCGTAAAAACATCTGAAACTTTTGCAAGAATCTGCTCGTAGCGTAAAAACATCTGAAACTTTTGCAAGATTCTGTTCGTAGCGTAAAAACATCTGAAACTTTTGCAAGATTCTGTTCGTAGCGTAAAAACATCTGAAACTTTTGCAAGATTCTGTTCGTAGCGTAAAAACATCTGAAACTTTTGCAAGATTCTGTTCGTAGCGTAAAAACATCTGAAACTTTTGCAAGAATCTGCTCGTAGCGTAAAAACATTTGAAACTTTTGCAAGAATCTGCTCGTAGCGTACAAACATCTGAAACTTTTGCAAGATTCTGCTCGTAGCGTAAAAACATCTGAAACTTTTGCAAGATTCTGTTCGTAGCGTAAAAACATCTGAAACTTTTACAAGATTCTGTTCGTAGCGTAAAAACATCTGAAACTTTTGCAAGATTTTGTTCGTAGCGTAAAAACATCTGAAACTTTCGAAAATTCTCGTAGCGTAAAAACATCTGAAACTTTTGCAAGATTCTGTTCGTAGCGTAAAAACATCTGAAACTTTTGCAAGATTCTGTTCGTAGCGTAAAAACATCTGAAACTTTTGCAAGAATCTGCTCGTAGCGTAAAAACATCTGAAACTTTTGCACGAATCTGCTCGTAGCGTAAAAACATCTGAAACTTTTGCAAGATTCTGCTCGTAGCGTAAAAACATCTGAAACTTTCGCAAAAATCTGCTCGTAGCGTAAAAACATCTGAAACTTTTGCAACATTCTGCTCGTAGCGTAAAAACATCTGAAACTTTTGCAAGATTCTGTTCGTAGCGTAAAAACATCTGAAACTTTTGCAAGAATCTGCTCGTAGCGTAAAAACATCTGAAACTTTTGCAAGATTCTGTTCGTAGCGTAAAAACATCTGAAACTTTTGCAAGATTCTGTTCGTAGCGTAAAAACATCTGAAACTTTTGCAAGATTCTGTTCGTAGCGTAAAAACATCTGAAACTTTTGCAAGATTCTGTTCGTAGCGTAAAAACATCTGAAACTTTTTGTAAAATTCTGTTCGTAGCGTAAAAACCTCTGAAACTTTTTGTAAAATTCTGTTCGTAGCGTAAAAACATCTGAAACTTTTTGTAAAATTCTGTTCGTAGCGTAAAAACCTCTGAAACTTTTTGAAAAATTCTGTTCGTAGCGTAAAAACATCTGAAACTTTTGCAAGAATCTGCTCGTAGCGTAAAAACATCTGAAACTTTTGCAAGATTCTGCTCGTAGCGTAAAAACATCTGAAACTTTTGCAAGATTCTGTTCGTAGCGTAAAAACATCTGAAACTTTTGCAAGATTCTGTTCGTAGCGTAAAAACATCTGAAACTTTTGCAAGATTCTGTTCGTAGCGTAAAAACATCTGAAACTTTTGCAAGATTCTGCTCGTAGCGTAAAAACATCTGAAACTTTTGCAAGATTCTGTTCGTAGCGTAAAAACATCTGAAACTTTTGCAAGAATCTGCTCGTAGCGTAAAAACATCTGAAACTTTTGCAAGAATCTGCTCGTAGCGTAAAAACATCTGAAACTTTTGCAAGATTCTGCTCGTAGCGTAAAAACATCTGAAACTTTCGCAAGAATCTGCTCGTAGCGTAAAAACATCTGAAACTTTTGCAACATTCTGCTCGTAGCGTAAAAACATCTGAAACTTTTGCAAGATTCTGTTCGTAGCGTAAAAACATCTGAAACTTTTGCAAGATTCTGTTCGTAGCGTAAAAACATCTGAAACTTTTGCAAGAATCTGCTCGTAGCGTAAAAACATCTGAAACTGTAGGTGGCTATGCCACACTTAAACCTATTTCAAACTAAAAACTAAAACTAAAAATAAAACCCTATATCAAAACCACACCTTAAGGGAGTTCCTGGCTCCACCTAGTCTCTCTTAGAACTTAAGTTAGGCTTAGGCGTTGCTACAAAGCGTAGAAAATGTTAAAATCGATGCTATGGCGGCTGTGTCCGCAATGTCAAACTTACCTGGGCCCTGCGTGGCCGTATAATGTGGCTGATTAATGTTGTATTCAGAGTTGGCTATATCTGCTAATAACGACATAGCTAGGCTATGTCAGCACCGCAATGGTGCTTGGTTATTGGGTGTTGTACCGGTTATTGTTGTTGTTGTTGTAGATGGAGTGTTGTACAGGATGTGTGGCTCTCGACCTCGACCGCATTGCGGACACCCAATTGTGTGTGTCGGCAAAAATGCAAATGAGGTCGAGATGCCGATATGGGTAGCCAGGACCGGAATCAGTCTTGGTTTAGTTTCGCTACAACTCGGTTGTGTATTTTTCTGGCTGGTGAACGGACTTTTACATTGTTTCTTAAGTTTTGGTTTTGCGTTGAAGGCGGAATTTTAATAAGTAAGGTCGAACGGAAGTAATTTAAGATTGTCACGGTGGCATAAGCATGTGAAGGAAACTACGGGATATTGGTTTAATCGGCGTTGCGCAAGGCGCGGTATCACCCAGTATAGAATACTGGTGGCATGTGTTAAAGGAAACTTGGGGTATTAAAGGAAACCTGGGAAAAAGTAGTCTAATAAATCTAACGGGGTTAGATTTATTATTCTACAACGGCTGGGCCAAATCTAACGGGGTTAGATTGGTCGGAAATTTGGTGTAACTCTAACGGGGTTAGAATTGCACGGATTCTGGAAAACGGCAAAAGTATTGGGTACGGTAAAGCCAGTGGCTGGATTAAATCAGATTCAGACGTCGGCTTTAAGGATTCCGGCTCGGGTTACCAGTTAAATTGCATAACCTGTGATTTGCTGGCCTTAATTTTGGGTATTTTGTGTCATACGGGTTGCGGGTTGGGATTTATAATAAACATTTACCGGCCGCGTTTTACTAAATCAGAGCGATACGCATACATCGAGGAAGGAACTATACAGGCGATACAGGATACAGGCTTAAGGCAAAATCACGAACTTCTCACAGAAACTTTTGCAAGAATCTGCTCGTAGCGTAAAAACATCTGAAACTTTTGCAAAATTCTGTTCGTAGCGTAAAAACATCTGAAACTTTTGCAAGATTCTGTTCGTAGCGTAAAAACATCTGAAACTTTTGCAAGAATCTGCTCGTAGCGTAAAAACATCTGAAACTTTTGCAAGATTCTGTTCGTAGCGTAAAAACATCTGAAACTTTTGCAAGAATCTGCTCGTAGCGTAAAAACATCTGAAACTGTAGGTGGCTATGCCACACTTAAACCTATTTCAAACTAAAAACTAAAACTAAAAATAAAACCCTATATCAAAACCACACCTTAAGGGAGTTCCTGGCTCCACCTAGTCTCTCTTAGAACTTAAGTTAGGCTTAGGCGTTGCTACAAAGCGTAGAAAATGTTAAAATCGATGCTATGGCGGCTGTGTCCGCAATGTCAAACTTACCTGGGCCCTGCGTGGCCGTATAATGTGGCTGATTAATGTTGTATTCAGAGTTGGCTATATCTGCTAATAACGACATAGCTAGGCTATGTCAGCACCGCAATGGTGCTTGGTTATTGGGTGTTGTACCGGTTATTGTTGTTGTTGTTGTAGATGTAGTGTTGTACAGGATGTGTGGCTCTCGACCTCAACCGCATTGCGGACACCCAATTGTGGGTGTCGGCAAAAATGCAAATGAGGTCGAGATGCCGATATGGGTAGCCAGGACCGGAATCAGTCTTGGTTTAGTTTCGCTACAACTCGGTTGTGTATTTTTCTGGCTGGTGAACGGACTTTTACATTGTTTCTTAAGTTTTGGTTTTGCGTTGAAGGCGGAATTTTAATAAGTAAGGTCGAACGGAAGTAATTTAAGATTGTCACGGTGGCATAAGCATGTGAAGGAAACTACGGGATATTGGTTTAATCGGCGTTGCGCAAGGCGCGGTATCACCCAGTATAGAATACTGGTGGCATGTGTTAAAGGAAACTTGGGGTATTAAAGGAAACCTGGGAAAAAGTAGTCTAATAAATCTAACGGGGTTAGATTTATTATTCTACAACGGCTGGGCCAAATCTAACGGGGTTAGATTGGTCGGAAATTTGGTGTAACTCTAACGGGGTTAGAGTACACGGTTTAACGGGGTGTAATTCTAACGGGGTTAGAATTGCACGGATTCTGGAAAACGGCAAAAGTATTGGGTACGGTAAAGCCAGTGGCTGGATTAAATCAGATTCAGACGTCGGCTTTAAGGATTCCGGCTCGGGTTACCAGTTAAATTGCATAACCTGTGATTTGCTGGCCTTAATTTTGGGTATTTTGTGTCATACGGGTTGCGGGTTGGGATTTATAATAAACATTTACCGGCCGCGTTTTACTAAATCAGAGCGATACGCATACATCGAGGAAAGAACTATACAGGCGATACAGGATACAGGCTTAAGGCAAAATCACGAACTTCTCACAGAAACTTTTGCAAGAATCTGCTCGTAGCGTAAAAACATCTGAAACTTTTGCAAGATTCTGCTCGTAGCGTAAAAATATCTGAAACTTTTGCAAGATTCTGTTCGTAGCGTAAAAACATCTGAAACTTTTGCAAGATTCTGTTCGTAGCGTAAAAACCTCTGAAACTTTTGCAAGATTCTGTTCGTAGCGTAAAAACATCTGAAACTTTTGCAAGATTCTGTTCGCATCGCAAAAACATCTGAGACTTTTTGTCACAATTTCTCCAATATTCATTAACTAAAACGAAGCGTATCCTTTACGTTTTGATTAATAGGTGCGATTTGGTGTGACCGTATAACTTCTACCGGTAGAAATAGTGTCCGTTCCCGTTAAATAAATCAGAAGTTTCGCTGTTTGCTCATATTTAATTGTAAATCACTAACAAGCAGAGTATATTCTGCTGCCAAATTAAGGTAGGTATGCCGCTATTTTTCCATTTGGTCTAAAAATAGCAAAATTCATGCAAACTCAACTATATATATGCAATAGAATTTATAGACGATTCTCGCAATAATACACTGCAAAAAATGGTGAGTACTCACTCAGAAATAGGATTTGCCAGACTACACAATCTGAGTCAAAATTCGAGTCCGCCATGAGTGAAAATTCGAGTCCTCCAGAGTCGAATTCGACTCCGCCATAGTCGAATTCGACTCAATGAGTCGCTCGCCAAAGTCAAATTGGTTTCACTGAGTCGCTCAGCGAGTCGCATTTGACTTTGGTTGAGTCGAATTTGACTCAGCTTGTGTAATCCAGAAAAGCCTGTTTCGGAAAGAGTCAATTTGTTTGGCTCACCAATTTTTGCAAAGTACCTATATCAGGTTATAATACTGGAACCGGATGTTGATTTTCTGACTCAGCCAGATATCCGGTTGAACGTTGAAAAGTGACATTTTCCAACTTGCCCTGAAATAAATTCTGTAGTTTAAGCCAGTTTTAAAATTGTTTTTATAAACTGCACAAATTAACTAAATGTTTCACGTGTACCGAAATTGAGTCTCGCAAAAACGCGTTGCTGTTAGGTCGGGCACTGCGTCAATGAAAGAAGAGATATCATTATCGGATGTTCGTTTTAAGACAGATTAAAATTTCCAGATAGGCGTTTGTTACATCGGCAGTTCTATTACAGTAAAACTAAAATTGTTTTCAGCTAATTAAGACAGTATTTTAAAAAATTTCCCACTACTGTAGTGACTCGAATAAGAGGGGGGAAATAACAGGGGTCCCCATTTTGAGTCTCAAACAATAGGAGTCCGTATTTCTAATAAGGGTACGTAAGCGGATAAAGTCCCTAAACCCTGATTAGAGTCTATAAATGTCAATTATCCCTAATTGTAGCGCAATAATGAATCCAGGAGCAAATGAAACACAGTTCGAAACTTTAAAGCGTACTTAAGTTTTGAAAGTACATTCCAAAGTATAACCTTAATACGTTATCGCTCAAGCTATTGACAGCAGACAAATAAACGTTTAATTCAACGGATAGTTGCAATACCGAATATATCAGTAACAAAGGGCGGCGGAGGGCGGATTAATAAAAATAAATAACTGTCCGTGACCGATTAACAGGAAGGTTCCGTCACGAGAGGCCAAATAAATATCAGTCCCCTTGTACTCGGGTCACTTCAGTAAATAGTTATAGTTGAACTTAAAATGCAAAGTTTGGCCGTTAGTTTAATGATCGCAACATTTCCATATTTATTATTATTCAACGAAACATCACATATAACGATGACATAACATCGGCGGCAAATAAAACAAGCAACTAAAACTCGCACATGGTATAACAACCAACTGGACAATTTACGATATTATAGCACAAGCCGAATAAGCCGGCACAAGGACGCTCTATGAACAACGAAATATAGCAGCTGCTGTAGCAAAATTTAAAATCGCTATGCGAATTTCGGCCAATGGCACTTTTAGGGGCGTAAACAGTAGATTAAACGTATTCTTAAGCATTGCTTCCTAAGCCAATAGCCTAAGCAAAAAAATGTAATCTAGAATCTAAACCTACTCTTTTATCGACCCATCAGTAACCTGGACGCCCATTAGTAATATGAGCCTGAATTTCTGTTATTTTTTATAAGAAAATGTCATGTGAGAAGTTTTGCTGCGTAGAAATTGTTGAATATGGTCTAAATTTATTTACGTCAATCTACAATTATGTTTCAGCTTAGGTTTAATCAAATAGACAAATACATTAGTAGCAATACCCCTGCCGTCCACGGCGGGGGAATTACTACTTACATTTTTGGCTAATGTTTACAAGTTTCAACTTAAACTACGCTGAGGTTTTAGTTCCAGGATTAGACTACGACACTCAAGGTAACACTAGGCTGTGTTAGGATTATTTGAAAGTTTCAGGTTTCATAGCTCTTTTATGATATTGCATAAATTTTGAAATTTTTGTAAACACACACCACTATAAATAATAACTAAGCTCAATGGCGGATCCATGGGGGGCCACCCGGGCCCTGGCACCCCCTAACAGCATCTCGACAAAAAATTTTGAGCGAAGCGAAGAAGCAATCTAATTTTAGCATTAAAGGGTTTTTGGGTGCGAGAAATCTGCGTAGACTGTTTACAAACCTCCCAAACCGATAACTGAGCAGTTAGCTAGTAGATAATTTGCATATTATAAGTTTATTACCTGTAAAATTTTGCCCCCCCATTTGGAGATCCTGGATCCACCACTGAAAGCTACAGTTTTATTTGTGACAAGAATTTAAATTTCCTACTTTGAATTGAGTTAAAATTTGTGGAATTTTTATATATGTCAGTCTAGGTAGGAAGCGGGACATCAGACCTTTTTACTAAGCAGTTGGAAAAGCGGGCTAGAGCGGGGATCGAACTCTCAGCCTATGGATCCTTAAGCGAGCACTCTACCACTGCGCTACGCAGCCCGCCTCTCCAACTGTTTCTATCGTCGACTATATGTGTCGACATTGTGCTGCCAGCAAGCATACAACACAGCGTGCATTGCATTTATTGCATATGCACTAGGACAAGCATGTCTCACATGCTTACATGCCCTTATTTTCAACAAGGTCGTCCCTTGACCGTCCATCCTATTTTCGACTGGATACCGTGTTAAAGCGCGGCAGTTTACCATTGCGTCCACGGAGTAGCCCCCATGTCAGTCTAGGTAGGAACCGGGACATCAGACCTTTTACTAAGCAGCTGGAAGAGCGGGCTAGAGCGGGGATCGAACTCTCAGCCTACGGATCCTTAAACGAACACTCTACCACTGCTCTACGCAGCCCGCCTCTCCAACTGTTTCTATCGTCGACTATATGTGTCGACATTGTGCTGCCAGCAAGCATACAACACAGCGTGCATTGCATTTATTGCATATGCACTAGGACAAGCATGTCTCACATGCTTACAATACATAGCGAAAGTGAAATATTCTAAAGCCTGAACCGTGTAAAAGTTTAATTCATAAACCTAAGCTTGATAACAAATACACAAACAGAGACAAAGAAACTTATTACGCATATCAAACGCCAATGCCAAATATTTTTCGAAATAAAACTTCAACTTTAGCCAATGTATAGAACAGTGCCCTAACAGGTAGTATAAGCTCTATCAGAAAAACGTTCCGCTCCTGATGTTTACATGAACCGCAACTTTTAAATTATTTAACTACTTAACTGGTTTATGTTTACCGAGTTATCACTTATTTACCTGCCCCCTTTTCAGTTTTCAAATATACCGCAAAAACCTTTCCCAAACGGGGTGTACTGCGGAAAAATACTGCGCTAATTGTGTACGTGAAATACACAGCTTTTAGTTGGAGATACCTAATCCATCGGATTGTTATCGATTGATTCAGTCACAGAAACGCCATCACCAGGTTCTGGTTCGTCAATATGGGCGGCGTAGCCTTCGGGCATTCGGGCCCATGGCTGAATGGATCCGGACGCCAATGCTGCGTAAACAACGGCGCCGGCAATGTATACCGCCGCTGAGATCCACCATACTGCTTCCCATTCAACCATTTTTGATGCACGAGTCTGCAAATATTAAAATTTTAAAATTTTAATTTTTTATTGAAATGTTTCTGGAGCAATAGTTTATTTGAGAGGCATAAACCGTGGTCTTTGATGATTAAGGGCGGGACTAACGCTTATGTACACAATACACTTCGTTTACAAGGCTTTCATCGTGTTTCTTTCTGACCAAATTCCTGGTTTAGCTAAATGTGCAAAAGAATGCTTTACAGAGTCATAAGAAAAACATTTTTAGAAGATCAATATATATATTAAAGCAGGACCGCCTCACATGCGTATTTCGGGCAACGTTAAAGCACAGTAGTAAACTTTGTTCTTAACAACATATGTATTGTTCTTCGAAAAAATCACAGTACTAATAAATCTATGGCTGGTAGTCTAAATTCTGTTAGTGTAAAGCGTGTATTGGTTAATGATTGCCTTTTTTGACATGGTATATATAGATTGTGAAAGCGTTTGAAACCCCAGCGTAAAGTTTGTCGTTCGACAAATCTCGCGAAGGGATAGATCCCGTTCATTCGTCCCGTTGTGAACGTCCCTGATTCTAATCAAAGACAGCAAACTGTCATAAATAGATGAACTGTGTTTGTGATTGAAGAAAATTGGAATGTAATAAAACACTAGAAACCGGTAGTTTACTTTGCTAGTAACAATTGCGCCAGTAACCACTGGACTTAACATGCCAGGGATCGTTGCCACTGTGTTCGTTAATCCCATCAGAACGCTAGCATACTGAAATGGAAAAAAATTTCTCAAATTTTGATAAAACATGAAATAGAAAAATTTTCTCAAATTTTGATAAAACATGAAATAGAAAAATTTTCTCAAATTTTGATAAAACATGAAATAGAAAAATTTTCTCAAATTTTGATAAAACAAGAAATAGAAAAATTTTCTCAAATTTTGATAAAACATGAAATAGAAAAATTTTCTCAAATTTTGATAAAACAAGAAATAGAAAAATTTTCTCAAATTTTGATAAAACAATAGAAAAATTTTCTCAAATTTTGATAAAACAAGAAATAGAAAAATTTTCTCAAATTTTGATAAAACATGAAATAGAAAAATTTTCTCAAATTTTGATAAAACATGAAATAGGAAAATTTTCTCAAATTTTGATAAAACATGAAATAGAAAAATTTTCTCAAATTTTGATAAAACATGAAATAGAAAAATTTTCTCAAATTTTGATAAAACATGAAATAGAAAAATTTTCTCAAATTTTGATAAAACAAGAAATAGAAATATTTTCTCAAATTTTGATAAAACAAGAAATAGAAAAATTTTCTCAAATTTTGATAAAACAAGAAATAGAAAAATTTTCTCAAATTTTGATAAAACAAGAAATAGAAAAATTTTCTCAAATTTTGATAAAACATAGTAGCGAGCAAAAATACATTTTGAAAAAAGTCAAAAACATTTCAACAACTTATCATTCTTGGAATGATTATTAAACGACGGTGTCAATGTGTAGTAAAAATAGCGGAAACGGATAGTGAGCAAAATAACGGATACGTAAAGACGTATATTAACAGGACATCAGTTTACAAAACGAGCTATTTTTAGCCTGGACAATTTTTTGAGGCGTGCAAATATTCGCCGAGTTTTCTAAAATTTTAAACAAAATACAGCTGACCAAACGGTAATTTTTTAGGATTTGGACGAATTTTGTCATTTATACTTCATGTAGAATAATGCTTCGAATTTTTAATGAAGAACTAAGGGAACGTGTTTTAGAATCAATTTTGAGCATAAAAATAGGGGCCATGTTGCTTTTAGGGCCGTTCCGGTTTCTGGTGGGTCTGTAAAAAGTAGGCTTACATTCTAGACTACTTTTTTCCTTATGCATAGGCATAGGCTTAGGCTTACAAATACGCTTAATATACTGTTACGGCCCTAAAAGTAACATTAGCCAAAATAGGCAACGCAAGCTGCGGCATTTCTGTGTTCCTATTTTAGCCGGAAACGGATATCCGGCTACACTCTTACTTTAACGCATGCATACAGATTACATAATAATAACGTTAGGATAGCCTAAATTTACCCGTGTCTTTATCGTCTGATAAACTAAAACAGTATAATGTTTACCTGAGGTGCAATGTCTAAATGATTAACGCTAAATCCAGACCACGCGAAACCACCAACCCCAACTGCAAGTGTAACACAAACCATTGCGCCCGTGACCGTTTTGACGTACGCCGATGCAACAATAAATACCGCTTGACACAAGAATGCTTAAAATTAAACAATTAATGGTTAATAAATTAACAAAATTAATTAAAGACATTCATAGCCTAAACTGTACAACTAGACAACCTCAAAGTGAACGGGACTTAAAATCAATGCAAGGAAGCTGTAAACCTTCCCTACGTTTAAGATTAAGGTTTAGACGTTTGCCACGGCTTGCGCTTATCATCATTCTGACATAGTAGATTTTACTAAGACGGATAGCGTGATGTAAAAGAAAATTTTCCAACCTGTAAATTGCAGAATGACGCTTCTAAACGTCACCAGAAGCGGTTATTTAATTCGTTCTCTTCAAAATTTTCAAGCGAAGATATATCTACTTTATCCCTGAACATCAGACGCGCAGCCGGGAGAGGGGTGGTGGTCTGGCTAAGCTATAGACCCTATTTTATCAATCAAGAACCGTATTGCGAGTGTTACAAAGAGAATTAATGCTAAATTTGTTCAGGTTCTGTCTCTCATTTCGCTCTCGAAGTTTTCTTTATAGTTTTACACGTACAGTAAGGACAGATTTGGAACTCAAGCTATCGAACGGCTCTTTTGAACCAATACAAAAGTTAAATTTTTCATTTGGACACATGAAATTTAAAACTGTGTCAAGCTTTCCGTTCGCTTCGCTCAAAATTTCTTCAAAACTCAACGTCATTCTGTTACCCAAGCGTGTCCAAACCTCTCCCAATTGCCAATTTTGGTTACATGTCTGCCCTCTTTATATACATACACTCCTGCTTACCACCACAGTTGAACGCCTTTCGTACAATAACTGTTTCAATGTTACGTTGCGTACGTAAGTAGTCTGCAAGCCTTCCGCCAACTTGTACAATGATTCCCATGACTAGATATGGTACTGCAGCAAGTATGGACGCCTTAAATGTTGAAACGTTACAAAATCGAATTTTTCAAACAATCAAATTAGATTGGAGAATGATCACGAGCGGTCATGAATAGCTCAAATATGCAAAAATTTTCAAAATTCAAACATTTTTGTGCAAACTCAAAATGGCTGCGCGATAACCCAACAGACGCAGTAAGACAACGGAATTTGCAAGTAGGTGTGGTGTTAAATGAAGACATCACCGTAGAAGACGTGCAGGTCTTCTGTAATGGCGGTTCATTTTCTCGGGGGCAACAGTAGAATATTGTAAGAATTGCGTCATTCTCATCATGTAGCGCCGTCCATCGCATGTCAGAGTATACCAAGTATTGCGCTGTCCGTTGCTGTACGTAACCGTGCGTTATTGTTCGCCAGCAATTCGCTTGCGATACCGTACGGCGACGAACGGCGCTGTAGCGTCGAACAGCGACGGAAGTCGACGGACGGAGCAATACGGTATATAAGTTTCTAAAAAGTATAGCACCATCCTTAAGCCTTGTTTATCTTCAAGCTTAGCATGGTGCTATAGATTATTTGAAAATATTTTAATTTTAGCAAATAATTTATTGAAAAGTATAATTAGTGAGTAATCAGTTTAATTGTTTACCTAATAAAGTACACTGTTAGCTTTTGATTAAAAAAGTTCAATTTGAATTTTAAAGATACTAACTGAGAATTTTTCAATTAATACCCTTTCTCACATGAATATTTTCAATTTCATATGAGACGCACTTTCAACTGTAAGATTCGATCCCCAGTCTCTCGGGTGGCAGGCGTTTACGATGCCCACTCAGCTATAGGAGCGCGACGCTCGAGCCTGAGGAGGCTCTCGCGTCTTGTAGAGATTTTGCGCTGAACATATATGTTAGAATTGTTAAACACAGCTCAGAGTGTCCGTGATGTTCATATATTACTTGTATTTAGTTGCTCATAGTATACTCTACGAGTTAAATGGCTATAGATACTAATTGAGAATTTTTCCATAAAGACTAAATCAAAAATTGACTACCTTTTTGATATGATAATTTGGATTCAAATCTTGAACATAGCTTGGCAGCTCGGTCAGCATCGTATAAAATCCCCAATTTTCTGCAAAATGAGCTGCTGAGATTGCCCATACTGGTGGCGATAGAATTATGTCGTGCCATGGTGGAATAAGTGCCTGAAATTAAAACGTATATACCATTTAATTCTTTCAACTAATAAATATATAACCTCTTACATTCACTAATGTATATCTATAGTTTGCATCAAGATCTGTATTCTCAACTGTGTATAGCAACTATCACCAGTTAGCATTAAGCTTTTTTAAACAAATGAACGGCGTCGACGGTCGATCTGAAAATTTGTGCCGTGTCAGGGCAACCGAAATTGTAGAGTGTGGTCAGTTTGGAAGCTGTTCGTTTTTTATAAAAAAGCAACAGGAACTTTTATCAGCAGACAATAGGCGCCATACACGCATGAGAATATGGGCCCAAATATGATTTTTGATTAACAGGCCTGTGCTTTATCAAGCCTGATGTATTAGCTATATGAAAATATGAAAAATTTCACTTCGATATAGACGGAACCTCAGGGTAAAAATACAGAACAGCCAGTGGCTGATTTTGTACCGAAGCCGGAGGTCGACTCTCTGCCGAAGCCGGAGGTCAATTTTCTGCCGAAGTCGGAAGTCGATTTTTTGCCAAAACCGGAGCTTAATTTTCTGCTCAAGCCAGAGGTCGAAATTCTGCCGAAACCGGAGGTCGATTTTCTGCCCAGGCCAGGGGTCGATCTTCTACAAAAGTCTCAGGTCGATTTTCTGGAACCAGGAATAGACTCCTGGCTGTTGAGTAGCGGCTACTATTCGATGAATTTCATACATAAATCTTATTAATGATAAATGTTGAGTAAAAAAACTAACGGAAGATTGAGTAAATGACGTTCCAACGCTAGATTGAATATATTTCAGTTCATCTTGACTGATGTGTTTGTCTAAACTTGGATCGTCTGCGACACACGATAACCACAAAATACACCATAGAATGCAAACAACACCTGTAATCAAATATAGCTTGTATATTCAAATCATAATACATAGAAAATTGTTTTTCAGAATTTTAAAATTTAAACCCTCACCCCAACTGTTAAACGAGCTCTTGCTTTGAAATTGTGTCGCTTTTAAAATAAACTAAATAACTGGAATCTGTAACAGTCTATTGAAACCTTTGATGACTACTACTTTTAGGGTTTTCGTAGTTGTCGTTTGCCGTTTTAAATTTCAAAATAATACTAATTTAACCAGCGCTACTTGCTGTTTTTGAAATAGCAATAGTCGTCGTCTATACCTGGGGTATTTATCTACACCGAGTACACGAGTTAAAACAATCGACGCAATCGTTAGCGAGTGATAGCGGACGATAAGACTATAACCGATAGGAATGTTACGCTTGGACTAAGCAAGTCAAGCTTGCACGCTTTTATAAGTCGTTTTCTTGTACCGTAAAATATTCTCTTTTTGTTTAATGTTTGCGATAAGCAAAAAAATATTCAAATTCTACAATTGGCTTGTGTACAAATTCTCCAGATTTAAGCTGAAGGCTTTAGGCTTAGGCTTAGGATTAAGTAACGGTTTATAGTCAAATGTTTAGGATTAGGTTAATAAAACTAAGACTGAGCGTTAGATTAAACCTAAGTTTTTGCTTGCGCATGAGTCTAAGCCTGAGCCTAAGCCTTAACCTGACCGTAAGGCGATGCTTGAGTCTAAGCCTGAGCCTCAAATTTGAACCAAGCCTAACTTAAGGCTAAGGGCAGGAATAGTGTACATGAGTTCTAGAATAATACAACCAATTATATAGTTTTACTAAGACCAAGAGTGTATAATAGAAGACTGTGCAAATTTTAGGGTCAGCATGGTATAAAATGTACCACCGGCCGTTGCGTTTTTAGTCGACCCCCCTTCTGTTTCAGAGTGATGTCACTATCAAATTCAATAACCCTGAATTTAACTAAAAGCGGAGCAATTTTTGCTGCCGGATACATAAAGTGTCATGGTTCGCACAGGTTGTACCTCCCTCTAAATAAAGAGGGTGGCGTAAAGCAAAAACGCAACGCGTGCCGAGTACATTATTTTCTACACAGAATATGCTCAGTTGCGTACGCTTGTTGAAGTATGCACCATCCACTCCTGCTAACACTTACCGAAAAATAAAAATACAGCTTTCCATCCTAATTTATCCGCGAGGACTCCAGAGATCGGTAGCGCGATTACAGTACCAAAATAAGATCCTAAATTCAGGAATAACAATGGTGTTGAATTTAAGGTTATAACCGAAACTAAATTGTGTTAAGTAACGAAAACTTATGACTGCTAAAAATTAAAGTAGATCTCTAATTACAATGTACATTTACTCATATTCTCAAATGTGTGTAGCATCTATCACCAGTTAGTAATAGGTTTTCAAATATTCGCGAACTGAAACAGATGTATATATCAAGCTATGCTTACATGTAGAACCACGCCAGTGTTGAACATGTACCAAATTGTGAACCTTTCCAGTGGTAGTTTCGAAGCTGCAGGACCTATTCCCAACTGGTGATAGATGACATATGCATTTAAGATTATGGGTAGAGGTTAAGGGTAAAAGACATCAAGAATCACAGACATGATCACATTGCTATTCAGTATATAAATTGCAGATAGTTCACACTGAATAATAGAAAATGTATGATGTCCCGAATCATAGAATTAACCTTTCATGTTACTTTCAGGGCGGAACCATTTAATCTTGCGGAATTATACTGGTGTAAGCTAAGGTTTTACACTAATTTTTGCTTAGGCCCTGGCTTAGGCTAAGACTTTGCTATTGGCTTATTCTTACGCGGAGGCTTAGGCTTAGGGTTTATGTTTAGGAATATGTTTCTACTACTGTTGCGCTGTTCAAAGTAACATTGGCATAGTAAACCAACCCGAAAACGCAATAGTTGCTAATTTTGTTCGTTCTTCAGACGGTGCCCAGCGGCTCCATACGGCATGAATTGACGGATATGCGACACCCTGAAAATCACGGCTTATTGGCGATTCCGCGCAAAAAAGAATGGTCAAATTCCAGGGCAACGCTAAGATTTGAGACAACGGAATTAAGTTCTCTGTACAAAATATCTAAGAGAGGTTTCATATGTTAGCAAAAGGGTCATAACACCTCGGAACAACTATCACGATGAGGGATTTGAACCCGAATCTCCCTTGGCGGTACCATGAAACCAAGCTCGACTAAGATGTCGTAGGTTTTAGACTCGAATCAACCAAATTAATTTGTGACTCTTCTGAAGTTATAATCGCAGTGCTTTATCCCAATGATATTCAATGCTTGTATTCAGTGAAAGTCTCCAACTCTAACCCTTGTTTAACCCTTATGACCACAGACAAACGCAGGAAATCAACTTATGAGGCTATAACTTTAAATATAGAGCTTTTGCGAGCGAGGAAAGGTTTTTGACCGCCAACAACCAAAAAAATTGATCCAATGCGCTTTAAACGATAATTAGTTTACCGTTTCCCCTGAAAATTGATGGTAAACTTCCATTTTAAGATAATCGTTACCTGTGACAAGCCTTGTAAGATCCGCATTAAAATCAAAAAGAACGCCCCCCACGGCGTTACTAACGGGATCAAAAGTGTAAATATGCCAGTGAACAATAAGCCAATGCCGAATACTAAGCGACCTCCATACCGGCCCGCTAGCCATCCTGTAAACCAATTAAATTCGCTCATTTGAACTTATTTCAAAATTTGTTTCAGCGATAAGCGAACGCGAAACGAACGTTTCTATACTCTACAAACTCAAACTTAAAATTATAGCTTAACTAAACTCGAATATGAGTTTAAAGTAAAAAGTAAATGGCTGGACGGACAAATTTAACCAGAATTTTAAGTTAAAGTTAATAGACTAACATAGTTTTAAGCATCGGGCGAGTTTAAGCTAAGCTTATTTTTGGTTTAAGATATAAGTGCTGCTCAGAAACTACGTAGTTTTTAGAATTCGTCAAGGTTACATAAAATTAACAAATATGCCAGAATTCAAATGAGTTTACGAGCATCCTACCAGTTAATTTACTCAATCTACAAAGTTAGTTTAATACTGCTAGATTAGCTTAAGCTTAAATCGAGTTAAAGGTTTTAAAAAGTAAAGTAAGCTTAAAGCTCGCGTGTCTACGAGTTAATTTCTTCAACGTATAGCGTTATGAGTAGGAAATTTGAACAAACCTAGCGAATACGATATACATTTTGTTCTGAAAAATCACTGACGCTCATAAACATAATATTCGAATACTATTGTACCAAAATGTAGCTCCTATACACTTTCAGCCCGGAAGTTTAGGCTTAGGTTTGAAAATGACATGCCTATACCTCAGGCTAAGTTTTCAAGCCGATACCTAAACGTAAGGTTTTTAAGCAGTTTCCTAAGCCTAAACCTTAACCCTAAATGTGTGCAAAGTGTACGAGAGCCCAAAATGTTCCGTCACAGTGCAGCATTTGCATAGCGCATATTTGCAGAAAACATATCAAGATACGGGGCAAATCTGAACGCAAACTTTTTAAACTAAAATTTTATATTTCAATAATTTGTGCCGTTAAGCAATCCGGACGTTGCGGTTGTTTTTTGAAATTTGAATTTCAAAAATCTCGTAAAGACCCTGTGATCACTTACCACCTACAATTTGAGTCACAATGTATCCGTAGAAAAATGAACTCAGTATCGCTCCTTTCGTCATACTTGGCCAATAATAAAACTCGCCAAGGGTCTAAAAGTAAACCAATAAATTGCGTGAATTTTAACCGAAATGTTTTCAAATTCCGAGTAACAACATTTCAAGCCAAAATTATAATTTTTTGGCATGAAAAACGTCCAGTTCAAATTCTACATCTCAGCCTACACTGTAAATTACAATGAGTTAATTAGCTAACTCAAACAACAAATTAGTCAATTTTGTGTTTTTAGTTAATAACAGCGAACATTAAACTGACTCTGCGCTGATTTGATTCAGGCTGAGTTGATTAACTAACTCAAAATGATTTCAATCAATTCACAATTCGAAGTTATAAAATATCTAATTCAGACTCTGTGATTCAACTGATTCTGAATGAAAATCAATTTACTTTCAAGCGACTGCTTTATGCCTAAGCGTGGGCGGACGTTTAAAACCGTTTTGTTTATGCCCTATCTCACTTTGGCCGCACCAGCATATTACAACGGTGACGTAAACTTACGGTCACTTTAGTTTTATCGCTTAATTCGTGCGTGATATTTTTTGTCATTTCCAGTATTGCAACGCTCAGATTGACACGAATCGCATACGCATTACAAAATCCGAGGAATGCAAGCGCAGCAACATAATGCCTGAAATTGCATAGTTATTTTATATTTCGCTCTGTAGTATTGGCTTTAGTAAATTTTAAAAATTTTGGTTCGTGGCTCTGTTGGAACAACACGGTCTTCACGACTCGTGTTCGAAGTTTTGCCCAAAGGGTAAGAACCACTCCGAGAATCGAATCTTGGTCCAGTTGCACTAGTGTTAAGCATGCTACCGCGACACTGATGTGGTTGATTGCAACAACTTCTTATACCGGTATATGTGCATATGTGTGGCAATGTTTTGGCTTTTACATACGCTTACCGTGAACATATTTCGACAAGCTCTATTTTGAGGTCATGGATATTTTTTGACTACATATTATGAATCTTTGCTTGGATAACTATGTATGCCCAGAGGCGTCCGCAGAAAATTATGTTTGGGGGGTACCGAATAACGTTACTGCGTCCCTGCAATTGCAACACATGATTGCTTACTTTTCAACAGAGTCAATTTGGGGGGCACGAGCCAAATGTGGGGAGGCACGGCCCCCAAATGTCCCACGTGGGGACGCCGGTGTGTATGCTTCTTCAAGACGTTTCCTTGCCGCATTTATTACCCTGTTCGGCTCATGTTACTTTAAAGCTCGAACCGGTTTTTGTGGGACTTATAATTGTCTAAGCATATGCTTCCGACAATTCTTGCTTAGGCTTCGGTTAAGCTCACGATTAGTTATAGGCTTATCTACACGCTAAGGTTTAGGCGTAGGCTTAGGCCCCGGGATATGCTTGCTACGCTATTCATAGTAACATTGGCCTTCAGTAATTTTAGTTCGTTGCCCACATTGAACAACATTGGTATAGCAGGGACATTTCGACCACCGTGACACGTGGACCTGTTCTGATTCCTTACGGTAGGGTGATTTTAGCTACTTACACAATAGGAAGCTTAATTTTGACAGCTATAAATCCATGACTTGAAGGGATCCGGATTGGTGAGCTGTTTGGCATTGCTGAGGTCGATATCCAAATACCATACCGGAGTGAAAAGACAACGCAGCGCTGGGAAGAAATGCCTTCCACGGTGGTCGAAATGCCTCTCCAATACTACTAACAACATTCAAAAAATCTTATGTTTGCAATAGTTTATTTGACTCTTCAAAGCCTCATTGGACCATATCCATCCTATTAAAAATTTCCGGTTCCACTATTGTGCCTAACGCACCTGACGAGAGTGAATACATGTACACTAACCGTCTGGCAAAATTGCAGCAGTTTGCTGGCAAAGTAATCTGCATTATTACGTTTGAAACGTTAACGCAAGAACATTGTCAGATATTAATTGAATAAAGTCTTCAAAGACGTATCACAATTGTCACAAGTTTGTTAACCCGTTGGGTTTCAGAAAACAAACTTTTCAGCGTTCTGTGTAGTCGATCAGCTGATAACTTGAAATTACGTTTACTCACGGTAATATTTACCTTCTAAAATGATATTGTAAAACGTTAATTTTGTTTTAGACGCCGACACATTTTCAACAACGGTTAAGTGCTCTTGTGGACTATTTACCGTTCACAAGCGCAACGCCACAAAGTCGAATGCAAATTCCACAATATCATGCGTACACTAGGTGATGTTTGAGGCGGTAGCGTGATGAACACTGAAGCCAAAAAAGCGTAACGCAGTATAAAACTTGAACAATGTTTAAAATCATACGAGCGGTTGCTAAAACATTACTGAGGTTGAAACAGACTAACTAAACTTTGTACTTATAAGTGTTTTGCTTCGTATACTTAGTGAATATAAATTCACTTTTACCAGCAGTGTGCGGCAAATTGAAGCTTTTTCGCTGCAATATTTGCTTCAGTGTGCTACATACCGTTGCAAGAAAGCTTGAGTATGCAGCACATTGAAGCCAAAAAGCTTGATAATGCAGCGCACTGAAGCCAAAAAGCTTTCAGTGCGTTGCATATTGAAGCTTTTTCACCTATATGTGCTCCATGCTGAAGTCGAAAAGCTTCAGTATGCAATACACCGAAGCCAAAAAAGCTTCAGTATCCATCACACTACCCTCTCAAATGTCACCTTGTGTGCACGCGTGATAGTGTGAAATTTGCATAACACTTGCCTTTAAACTTGAGCTTAAGCCTAAGTTATGCCAAAATATAAAAAAATTTAGTGATCGTTTTAAGATTTAGACAGAGCCATACGGTTTTAGGCAAGGCATAACCTTATCTTCAAATTTACAGCCACGGGCATGGGCATAACCAGGATTTCGTTTTGGGACGGACCACACCAATAGCATACGTCTTAAGTATAGTTTGGTAGTCACTGAATCATCTTAATTAACCAAAATATTTTTTTTCAAACCATTAAAGGAGTCGATAGCCACTTAGCCAGCCATTTGGCAAACTTGAACTGCCAGATTATTATTCAAGACCTGTTCTAAGTATGAGATCTGGTTGATGGGATAGGATCGGACAGCCGACCGTGCGAATCGGAAGGTTACTGAAGATGATTGTTATTTTTAGTTCTAGGAAAGCCTAAACTGAAAAAGCTTTATGCCAAAAATTCCTCGACAGAATTTATCGGTTTTGAGACATTCAACAGAAATAAACAAATGTAACAATTTAATAAAGCTTAAAGTTTTGAATTACAGTTCCCGGTTTGGTGTAATCACCGGTTTTTGATGGCCAATCGTTGGCTTATAAATTTAATAAAAGCTCAATGGTTCACATGCTGAATTGCCAAAAGGGACGCCTAAGTGATTTAATCTTCATTGGATACAAAAAATTCTTTGACCTGTGTACATTTTTCATTAAGAGCTATTTCTTGTCAAGAATTAACCTTGAACTATCTAATTGTTTATATCCAGCCGTTATGGTTGTCATTTGCACCCGTTCCAAAACATTTATCATTAAAGCTTGCGCTCAGGTCCGTAACCAGCTAACCTTGCTGGAGGGGGGGGCTAAAAATTTTCAGGAGAGACATACACGGGTTTTCGATGACTTGCAAGCAAGGTTAAAAATGTTCCATGAGGGCCAAATTTATGCCAGAACGCTGAACCCCGCCCTCTCTTGGCAGTGCCTGAGCATGCAGGGGTGGGCGCTCCATCAAATTCCAGGGTGGGGACCCCCAATTTCGTGAGCGAAGCGAGAAGCCAGACGCATTTCAAAAGTTGCAGTTTTTGTTTCAACCGGTTAGGGTAAAGGCCTCTTTAGGGGTGGGACCCCCAAAATGAGGGGCATGGGGTATGGCTGCCCCGGCCCGCCTCCTGGTTACGAGCCCACTTGTGCTCTGGCTTTACGTAAAAGCCAAAGCATAAACCTCTGGCCTGAGCGTTAAGTCTGTGGGAGAATGTGAGCAAAGAGGCCTAATAGTTGAATAAGCCATAGAATAAAAGATTCACATCGTTTTTTAATAGATACCACTAGACACATAGAAATAGCAAAAAACATCATAACCAGTCTAAAAACCAACCACATATGGGTAGATATTGTGCACAAATGGCATAGAGCCTAATAAGGGCGTCTCCACGGAGCGGTTTTGGGGGGGGGGGGCGTGCCCCCCCCCTCAAATTCGACTGGAGCCCTCGCAAATAGACTTGGTGTAAAAGTAAACAATGTTGAATTGCAATTGTAGGGGTCCACCAAAATTATTCGGAGTCCCTCCAAATAATTTTCTATGGACGTCCGTCGATCGTAACACCAGAAAAATTGTTTTGCTCGTTTAAAATGAAATTTAGCAAAAATTATACAATTTTTGAAAAAATGTGATCTTCAAATTTTAAAAATTACAATCAACTGTAAAACCGATGACGATGTTTTGGTGAGAAAGATTTATATAAAAAGTTTAAAAATGTCATTAAGAACAGCGTTGCGGTGCGCATTCTTAAATACCAATTTTCTATCACTTCGATTGAAAACAACGTTTTGGCTTGAAGAATTTTGCCTGAGTTAAACTGTTTTAGTCGAAATTTTTCCATTGTCAAACGAACATTTTATTCAAATTTCGCTGAATTCAAGCTAGTTCGAGTTTTTGCGTTACGTTAAAGCAAACTCATAAATAATTGTGGAATTAAGTGATACGATTAACGTTATTTTAACTATTCAGCTTCTGCCAGCTGGTGATATGACGTACATCTATTTGAGAATACTATGCCTAATTTGTGGTCAAATTTAGCACCGTAAAATACGAAACTCAAAGCGCACGGGCGGCCGAAATGAGTGACATTGGCGAGGTATTTGGTACACGTACCCTTGTACTTTTCTGCTTTAGATCGAAACTGCAAAAAATTAGCGTACACTTTTACTTTATAGAATATTCAATAACAAAGGTTCGTAGAATTAAAAAACTTTTTTTCGCTGATTAAACAAGCATGCCTCAGGTCACGCATGGTACAATGTGGACTGTATCTAAATAACCTTACATTCGTCTGTAGTCGTTCAATTTTTCACAATATTTTGTATTGCCATTGCTCAAAAACCGGGTCTAAAAATAGCTGAATTTTTCAGCTTATTCTTGAACGTCCAAATGCTTTATCTTTACATTTTTAAAAACCGGATCGCTCACAGGCACCGTTTATAGACGCCAATACAATTTTAGCAAACAATTTTTAGGCCCTACTTAAAAAATGCCTACACCGCTTCACGTATACCCGTCAGGTTTCAGCTGAACAAATTTAAACCCTAAACACAGCATCAAAACATTAAGATCACACTGATCTAAAAATAAATGAGATTCCAACCCAAACTACTTCCACAGTTGCAAACAAACCAAAATATTTTAGTCTTTTCCCATTAAATAAACGAAGATATTGAAATTCTTGTCAAAATTACCCTCAAGACAAGACATAGCTATCCAGAATGCAGAATGAATTGAATGTCTTGGGCTTGTGGTAAATCTATAAATTGGAGGTCGAGCGATATATATTAATAGGAAACAGAACTCGCAACGCGAAAGCGACCGAGAAGCCAACGGCAATTTTCGCAATAAATCTTAATACAAAATTTTGGTTTTGATCTCTGTTGGGGCAACTTAGGCCCGCATGCCGCCTCAGCTCTGCAAGTGCTTTATGTTGACGATGTGGAATATTGTCCGTCCAAGGTTAAACTTAGGTTATCCAAAAATATCTCTAATGAATTTGTGAGAACGTAGATTTCATCCACAAGTCTTTAGAGCGACAAGTTAAACTCGGAGTATCTGCCTTATAAAGTTAAGCAACACGGTGGGAGCCGGTCAAAAAGGTCCTGGTGTTGAAAAACAACATCAATTGTAAGAGTTTTACTGGGCCATTTGATAGTTTTTGAGAATTTTAACACAGAAAATTCGGCTGGCTTCAGACATGTTTCGCTCGCAAAATTTACTTCACTACAGATGCCAGTTGTGCCATAGGTGCTAACAAACTGAACGAATCACAGTTCTATTTGTTGCATTAACACCAAAGCCTAATCCCAATTTCTAATGCACAGACAGAGATAGCTTGTGACAATAGCAAAAAATACCAAGCAAAACCAAATAAACACATAAACACTATACGAATAACCAGAGTACCAACTCGCATATGCTCTCGTTTCTGTCTCTCATTCAGTCGCATTTACGCTCACGTACCCGTTTGTATGTGTGACCGCATGTGATATTTGTTCATAGGTTCGCCTATATGAGTCCTCATTGCCTCACAACGTTATAGCGACCAGGGTCGTATATATGGTCGGCGGCAAGGGGATATATCCGTTTTCGAAATTTATGAGGACACGAAAAAGCAATTTCTACATGCGTGTCAGGGTTTTGGGCAAAATTAAAGATTTGAGAGGTCAACAAATATTTTCTCGCTCGCTTGCAGAAAAACTGTCACGCCCGGAGGGCCCATGTTACATTAAGGGGCGTCCAGGTTTCTGTTGGGTCTATAAAAGAGTTGGTTTAGAGTCTAGATTACATTATCTTTGCTTAGGTTTAGGCTTAGGCTTAGGCTTAGGAACACACTTTTTCAACGCTTAGGCTTCGACTTAGACTTAGAAATACGCTTAATCTACTATTACGCCCCTAAAAGTAACATTGACCCGCCAGAGTATAGCCGCAAGAGTTTGATGCTTGGCTACGTCTTTGATAGCAGCAGCATATGGTCATGGAGGTAACAGTTGGCGTCCCAGAAAACCGGAATTGGTGGGTCTGGCAAACTGAAAAAATTGACTAAAATCTTAGTTCTTAAATTAAAATTAGAAATCGTTAATAATGGTCCAGTAAAGCAGTATTTCTACCCGACACTGGTAAATCCAGCACTGAACGAGGGGGTCAGCTGTTTACCCTCTTTCGCAGTACCGTTGACAGGTAGGTTTCAGTCAAGCAACCCCCCCCCCCACGACTTTGTGTAGTATATCGAAACTGTAACGATCACAAAATGTTTAGATGGGACGTGAACAAATAGCAGGTGGGACCGCTAATAAACAAATTTCGGATTACTTTGTAACCAAATTTACAATTAAGGCGAAAACGTTTTTGAGGAGGAACAGGTATGCCGGTTTCCCCTCGGGCTCGTGGCTTGTGTAAAGGTACAACGTTCTATAATGAATCTATAAACCTTTAGCAATAAGTAATTTTTGACATGCATTTATCACATATGTTTGTTTTAGCTAAAAAATGTGTAGGGTATTTTACCGAACGACGGTGTGTAATGGTAATAAGCATAGCCAAAAGCGAAGCCGGCGGAGTTTCGAGGATCAATTACCTCAATTGGCCAATGACATGTTTGTCCAAGGATTTTTAGAAACTTTTTCAGTTCGGAACACAAGAAACCCCCTTTTGTAATTTTGGCTCATGTATAGATCAGGAACAGACCGTTTTCCCATGGAACTGCAATACAGTAGGGTTAAGCTTTAGATTAAATTTATGCTTAGGTTTAGGTTTGGGCGTATGATATGATTGTACTACTGTTCCAGCCCTGTTCTATACATTGGCTGCAATTTTGATATCAAGGTGCCTGCGCGTAGGGAGACAGAGACACTGATTGACATAATAAGGGGTGTACTCTCTGGAGAAACCAAATAAGTATCTGCCCTCCCTTATTCGGGTCACTACAGTAGGCCTGAGATTAGTCTTATATTCATGCATACGCCTAGGTTTATACTTATGTATGTTCTTATGCTATGCTTATGGGGTTAAAGTGAGTAGGCTTAAACACGAGTCGGCCATATTGTAAAGCTATATCAATGAATAGAACAGGGTAACTGATGTAGTATAAGCATATTCCTAAGCCTAAGCCTATGCGTACGAATGGGCTTATACCGAAGCCTAAGCATAAAAATTAGCTTATACCTACGCCTTAACAAATTAAGTGAGTAACGAATTCCATCACTTTGGTATCACGGCAATTCGTCGCCCGACAACTTGTCATCTGTGCGTTTGTAAATCGAAATTTCATCCACCTGACAATTCGTCGACCTTCATTATTTTTAGGTTTAGGCTTATAGGCTTATGATGCTCAGGTTGACTTTTAGGGTTTAGGAACGACACTGTTAGGTGACAAGAAAAAGCATTGGTAATACGATATTTAAAAATTAGCAAAAGAGAGTATGCATGATGTGCAATGTTTTTGAAAACAGTACACAAGCATACAATGAGACGTTTGACCTGTATTGGTTGCTTGATTAAGAGCCGGCCATAAAAAATGTTACTGGTTTTAAACATGAATTTGGAGAATTGTGGAAAAACATTTAACCAATGGCTTGGCTCCGGCTTAGACTTCAAGTTGATTTCATAGATACACTGTTGTTCGATAATTCTACATTTGACACTGTTTGAAAATAATGTAAACTTTTTGATTAATATGATATAACGGGGCTTTGCCTCTGGTTTCGGTTCATCGTAAACCAAGCGGCGTAACGAATGGATTTAACCGCGTAACGCTACATCGGCATTCTTTTGGATAATATTGCCTAATTTATAGATCAACAGCGGACCATTTCTCTGTTGCACTGGTATGGAACAAAGCTTAAAATTTAGGCTAATTTTTCTTATGCTTAGGCTTTATAGTATAGACTTATCCTTACGCATAAGCTTAGGCTTCGGCTTAATCTTAGGCTTGCGAATATGTGTATACTACTGTAGCTGCCCTGAGCTGTGCATTAGCCCTTCTACTGAAGAAAACGGGGTGACCAAAATCGCTGGAGGGTAGATAGGTTATCATGTTGCTAGGCAACCAACATTAAATCGTTAATTCTGATGTAGTTTTCAATTATAATGATTATTATTTAATTTGGACCGCAACGGTATAAACATGTAAACTGGGAATTTATACAGCGTCGCCTCTGCGGATTAGTGCACGTAGCCAAGGTTTTTTTGGAAATACGAAGAACACTCGAGCGAGCTGAGCGAAAAGCCAGACACAATTCTAAACATATTTCAATGCAAAGTTTTAGTTTTTGAGTCTGGAGGACAATACGATTAATAGAGTTTACTAATCCACGTATATGCATGTGAATAACTGTACATCACACCAAGTTTTAACCAAAATTTGGATTTAAAGGTAAAATGTAATTCAAAATTCTCAAAAATTCCAACACTACAGTTGTGTCAGAATAAGCGGTGGTGTAAGAGGGGTCTACATTTTGTGTCCCAGTCGATAGGAATCGGAATCTCTAATAAGAATTTGTAAGCGGATAGAGTCTTGATACATTAATTAGAGTCCATAAATGTCAATTATACCTGATTGTAGTGCATAAATGACTCCAGGACCAAATAAACTTTAGTACGAAACTTTAAAGCATACTTCAACTCGTTGAATTAAACGTTTGAACTTACAGGTTGTTCTGTGCAAGCGATTTTGCAGAAATATAGAGGGTCGAGTTAAAACGTAAACACTCATTACCCCAGTTTCCGCTTCGTGTGCGAATGCAAAGCTCGAATAAATTTACATGACTTCCAAGCCATGATTATACTTTGCTATGGGAGCGAAAATGTTTTCAGGGAGCCTAAAGATTTCGTTCGCTTCCCCAAATCCGACCCTTCCGGTTACGGGTCCAAGAAAATGAAACCTAGCAGAGTTCCAGGAAACTGACCATATTTTAACCAACAAAGTTTAGTTTAAGACAAGTCAGTTATGGTTATAATTTTATTATTAAATCCTTTTGGAACAATCAAAAACATTTTTTTGGTCAATGGATAGTCGGATCGAGAAGCACAGGTTTATGTCTTTCTGTGTGTTCCATTCGTTTGGTTTATTTGGATACCAACCTAATTGTTCTTGTTGGGTTTAGGTTCAAGTTTGACCATATATTAATAATGTTTGTTGGCTTAAATATATTAATTAAATATTAATAATAAGGCTATTAGTGTGTTCGATCAATGACCTCGAATATTATGCCACATTGCCATAACTGGCACTTAACGTTACCATGACGTTTTGATGAATACTTATACTGGTGTTTTGAGTTTTAATTATACAAACACCGGCCAATATTACTTTGAGGTTTCGTAACAGTAGTGTAAACTTATTCCTAAACATAAACCTCTGCGTGCCGATAAGTTTGTGTTAAAGTCTAAGCTCAAGGAAAAAGTTAGCCTGAGGTTGTTTAACCCTTTCGCTCATAGAGTATACTATGAGCAACTAAATACAATAATGTACGAGCAATACACGCATTGTGAGCAGTGTTTAACATTTATAACGTATCTACGCAGTGCAAAATCTCCACTAGACGTGAGAGCCTACTCGGGCTCGAGCGTCAAGCTCCTATAGCTCAGTGGTTATCGTAAACGCCTGCCACCCGTGAGACTGGGGATCGAATCTTACATTGAAATTACATCTTATATGAAATTGAAAATATTCATGTGAGGAATGGTTAATACTCTATTATAGTCGTGCAAAAACGATTCGCCCCACAAAGTAACCTTGGCTAAAACAACCGTACGCAAGACCGCAATTTGCAACTCTCATATAGAGACTGTATGGCGCGATCTGGCTTCTCCACAGCGGGGGGCGGGGGGGGCCCAGCACTTTTCGAAATTTTCATTTTCCCCCGGCGAAAATTTTGCCGCCTCCAGGAAAGGCCCACCGGCGAATTTTCGGCCGCCCCCCAGCAAAATGCCCCCCAACAAATTTTTTTGCTGGGGCCCCCCAGGACTTTTCTAAGCCAAAAATTTTCAATGTTAAAACATAAAGACCTGGACTTTTTTTGAGGCGGAGATTCGGCAAAATGTGATTTATATTACGCTGAGTACTCATAACTTTTTAGTAGCGTTACAAATACCGGCAGTAACTAGTGCAATTCAATAATGAACTGAAAAAAGCACTATTATCTAAAGACCGTTTCAGGGCATACAGTATTCGAAAGTACCTTGCAGCAACAAATTCAACCCGCCTGATCCTTATGATAAACTGAAGCTGTGACTAATATATAAAATATATGTTAATCACAGTTAAGCCTAAGCGTAAGCCTGAGCAAAAAATGTATTCTACAATCTAAACCTACTCTTTTATAGACCCAACAGAACTCGGGACGTCCCTGAAAGTAACATGGGCCATGATTTTAGTAATAGGGCTGTAATCGAATAAGTACCAATAGCTTCGCTCGTACTGCCATGATCCCGTGTTTATTTGTGCTTAATTTTGAACAATGAAATGTAAGACGACCGACCAGAAACGATTCAAAAATCCCCATCCTTGGATACCGCCGCCTTGTTTAACAACGTCACGTGAAGCCATGGAAGTGAGTGACGGTAGTGTGATCAGGAATATTTGGTATTTTTGCCTCACCTCCGGCTCCATCTCCGGCTCCGGCTCCGGCAAGTTTCGTTGACCTCCGGCTCCGGTATTTTTCTCTTCCGGTTGCACCCTGGCTGTTATGTGAGAAATTTAAACAAAATCAGCAATGAGTGAGCGTCGATTACCAGTGTGAATATTCACACGGTGCAGCTGGACATTGTAATCCATCATCAGCAAAAACTTTATCGCGGGAGGGTGTCGTACACCCACCCCCCTTCCGTTCATCATTTGGATTCACTAGTGGATAAGTAAGAGATTTCAAGCATTCGTAAATTAAATATGTTTATTCCTAATTTTTTCATTATTCTTAGGCATAACCTATTATGTCTTACCTTAACATTAATCTAGTGATACTTAACCGGCCCTGTTGTGCTTAAAATTTTGCGATGCAAATGTGAAGGTCGCAAGGTACCAGGTTAAACACATTCAACGCCTTCGGCAAAATTTCCAAACTTTTTCGTATCGAAATATTTGCCATAAATGTGCTTTAAAAACGGTAAAGATAGCAAAGTTCACACCACGAAAACTATTCTGCCATACCAAACAATTCTGAATCTGCCACTGAAAGCGGAGAAGTCTCCAACTTCACACGATTGCATGTGTCAAATATTACACTTCTCTTGTGTAAGCTTACGCCAAAACCTAAACGATTCTTTAGATTTGTCTGTTCTGGTAAGGATAATTAGGTCAAGCATTGCTTGCTTTAATAGAAGGCGAAACTGTTTTCGTAACCAATTTTTGGTTATTTTAGTAAAAAATAACCAGTTAAATGAGAGTGATTATACATTGTGTTTTAGTTTGTTTATATATCATTTCAGGATAAAGAATCAGCAGTGCACGACAAATTTTACGAAATATGGTCCACTCCATGTCGTGGAAAGACGTCTTTGTGCGGCTGTGGGAACCTAACTGCCCCTCTATCAAATGCAAGTTTAGTAGTCTACTCTCACTGCTCGATAGTACCAGTCGTCATAACCAGGATTTTATTTTGGAAAAGTTTAATTCTTCAATCGAGATAATTTTTTGACTTCTAGAATCCAGTAGGTTAAAACCTGAAAAAGTACCTTTTTATTTTTTGTTAGAAATTTGAGCGCGAGATACTTCCCCAAACCGCAGCCAGGGCCGGAGCATCCACCCCCCATACCCCACATTTGGGGGTCCCCCACCCCTAAAGGGCTCCTAACCGATTGAAACAAAAACCGCTTAAGTTTTAAAATGCGTCTGGCTTATCGCTCGTTTCGCTCGCGAGTTTGGGGGCCCCACCCTTTAATTTGGGAAACCCCCACCCCTGCCTGCTCTGGCACTGACCGCAGCTGTATACAACTGTCCCTGGCTGGTAGGTTAAATATATTTTAAACTTTTACAATAAACTTAATGTTTTAAAATGGTTTGTCATTATGAATTCTTTTTCGACATTTTCTCATATGTTGAAACCAAACTTTTCAACTGTACATCATGATTTTAAACTTTGATAAATGCGCAAAGCCCGTTTCAACAACTCATTATTGTCGCTACTTGTGAACCGAAATGTAATGAAATATTTAAATATTTCTATGCTTCATGTCATAATAACATGGGGGGCGCAAAACAGATGGCTGAAGCGGGAGCGTTTTGAAACTACGTCTGTAAAATTTTCTAAATTTATTAATTGCAGGTTAAATCGTTTCAAAGTATTAATACCTGTTTAGGCTCAACTACACAGCCGAATAGCTGCATTGGAGAAGCAACTGGCGCAAGAAAAGGTAAATTTTGTTACAATAATTGGCCCATATAAAGATCAGGGGCGGAACGTTTTTCTGTGGGACTGCAATAGAGTAAGCTTAAGCTTTAGACTATTTTTTTTGCTTGGCTTAGGCTTAGGCTTAGGCTTTGGAATATGCTCATTCTTACGCTTAGGTTTAGGCTTAGGCTTAGACTTAGGAATATGGTTATAATACTGTACCGCCCCTGTTCTTTACATTGCCAAAATAATTTAAGCCATTTCAAATTAAATTGAAATTTAGTAACCAATTAATGAATCAGTAACCAGAATTCCTTAAAACTATACATTGATGAGTGCATGCTTTCGCAAATTATTGCAGCCAATGTACAGAAGAGAGCCGTAACAGTAGCATAATTATATTTCTAAGCCTAAGCCTAAACAGAAAATAGTCTAAAGCTTCAGCTTACTTTATTGTAGTCCCGCAGAAAAAACGTTTCGTCTCTGATCTTTACATGGGTATTGTAGCATCGTATTCTAAAAGATCGGTCAGGATTTTGGTTCGAGAAATATCGCGATAATTGCATAAACTATATATCGACAGTGTGCAAGTATATTTGTCTCAGTTAATATTTAATTAAATATTAAATATATAATTTTGTTCAAAGTTCTTGGGTTCATATTGCTTTCGGGTAACTTTCGCAGACTACCATCTGATTGTACTCTTGCAGTCAGAATGTGTGTGAACGATTTAAGTATTACTCTCTAAAAACTTAAACCTGTATTATAGCTTAACTAAATTTGAATATTAGTTTAAGTAAAAACTCAAATGGCTGGACGGACTAACTAAACTAGAATTCTAAGTTTTAGTTAACTAAAATATTTTTATGTTTAAACACGAGTTTAAGCAAACTTATTTTTGGTTTAAGTAACAAAGCCAGCTAAGAAATTATGTGTATGTTAGAGTTCATTACGCTTAGCTTCAACTAAAACTACGTAAGACTTTAAATTAGTTTGAGCGTAAAACTACCTGTTAGTTTATTTAATCTAGAAAGTTAGTTTAATACTGCTGGATTAGCTTAAGCTTAAATAAAATTAGGTTAAGTTTTTAGAGAGTAAATGTTATAAACAATTAAGCCAATATTAGTTTGAGGGTTGTAACAGTGGTATACCTATGAATATTTCTAAGCCTATACCTGAGCCTAAGCAAAAAGTTAGTCTGAAGCTTAAGATTGCCTTTTTATTATAGTCTCGCAACAAAATGGTTAACCCCTCAAAGTAATACGAGCCAAACATTAAATAGCTGACCATGATTAAGTCTCTTTAGGTTGTAAGGTGTGAATTGTAATTTGTAACTTCAGCATTCGGTATAGCACCAAACGCCAGTTACTGATAGCAAACTAATGAACTTCTGCAATTGTGGATTTCAATATTGAAGCAGAAGTAGGACAAATCAAATGCAAAAATGCACTGAATTTTGAACCTCAGCATTCACTGGTTCGAAAGCTACAAGACCTATCTCCAGGATGATAACCGGATATCCGTTTCCGTTTCCTGTAAAAATCGGTGTCCGTTTTTGTTTCCGTTATAGAAATAACGGAAATTCTGTTATTTTTACGTTTCAAACTAGTTTATAAATCACGCATATATCTCGCAAACTTTCGTTACAGATAAAAGCTGCAATTGTTCGAAATAAAATAAGTAAAAATTCGATTCATTCTAAATCTTAAAAATTTCGATGCAACCGCCATTTTTTTCTTTAAAATTTTTAAAAGACCGGCAAATATATGCACGCTTCAATTATATCGGCATAAAAATACTACATTTTAGAAATATTTTATACTATTTGATAATACGTGCCAAGATCAAGGTTTTATAGAAAAAGTAGTTAAAACGAAAAACAATTCAGAAGTTTAAGGCCGCATTTGTTCTTAGTAATACCTACTGCGAATTATTATAGCTTATTTTCTAAACTAATTTACCTTATAGCAATCACATCAAAAAACCAAAGCCGCCTATACGAGCTGTCGAAACGTAAACAAAACTCTGTATCAACTCAATGAACAACTTGAAAATCAGTTGAAGTTGCGTAAACAAGCGGCGACAACCGCAATGACCAACGTCACTGAAACACTGCCAACAAACGCTGCCACAACAACAACAACACAAAACTGTGATATTGACACGCTTATTCCAACGATTTTAGCTGAAACTGAACAAGTATCTTCATCGAGTTGTGATTCTATTTTGTCGAGTGAATTTGGCGAAAAGAAATCAAACAAAAATACAGATGCCAGTGAGGAAATAGGTCTGTGAATTTTATAAAGTAGTTGGCCTATGTTACTTTAAGGGGCGTCCATGTTTCTGGTGAGTCTATAAAAGAGCAGGTTTAGATTCGTGATTATATTTTTTCCTTAGGCTTAGGCTTAGGCTTAGGAACACGCTATTGCAACGCTTAGGCTTAGGATTAGGCTTAGGAACACACTATTGCAACACTAAGGCTTAGGATTAGGCTCAGGAATACGCTTAGTCTACTGCTACGCCCCTAAAAGTAACATTGGCCAAGTTGTTAAACATTGTACTGAGTTGCTCATAGTATACTGTATGTGAGGAAAGGTTAAAAGTTATGTTTCGGTATTGGCGTGAATCTAATTTTGCAAAGCAATATTCACGTCTTGTAGGATCGCTTGTGCTTGAGGAAATACGAGAAACAGGCGACTATAACTAGGTATATTTGGTGTTGTGGTAAATTATTGGGTAGACTCAGAAATGGTTATTTTGCAACGGTTTTGCTTGTCTCTCGCTTCCAGTTTCTGACGGAAACAGCGCTCTAAAGCTGCCTTAAAAACATGTTTTGTATGAACATTATACTGTAGCATGCGATATATGCATGTCCTAGTGCATATGGAATATAAAAAAATTTACAGTAATAACAGCAGTGGAAGAGACGGGCTTTGTGGCGCAGTGGTAGAACGTTCACATGAGGGTTGAGAAGCTGCACGGTTTAGACGACTCCTTGTATGCCTGCTGTTTCAGCTGCTTAATACTTAAACATCTAAAGTTCGTGGTTGATCTTGCCTTAACGGAAAATGACCAGTGTCAACAACAAGGGCGAAACGGTATTATAAGCATATTCCTAAGCCTAAACCTAAGCCTAAGCGTAAGAATGAGCATATTCCTAAGCCTAAAGCATAAGCCAAGCAGAAAAAATAGTCTAAAGCTTAAGCTTACTCTTTTTTAGTGCCACCTGAAAAACGTTCCGCTCCTGATCTTTACATGGGCCGTGGAAATAACCAGTGTCAGTATTTTTGCGCGATTTATTATTGCCATCTGTGTGTTTAGGCCTCGTACAACAACTGGAAGAGCGAGCAAAGCATACCGGTGCCATCCAAACAATGGTTCATTTGCATAAAAGTTTACTGAACAAATATCGGAGATCAAGTCGAAGGTTTAGCAGTTTTTTATTTTATATTGAAATTTGCCTGAGGTTTAGATGTCTGCAATATTAGCTTTTGAAATGCAGGGCGGAATATTTACTTTTAGTGTTTTATAGCTACAACCAAGAGTACATAATACAAGAGTATGCAACTGGATGCATTCTGTGTAGAAAAAAATGTGCCCGGCACGCGTTGCATTTTTGAATTATTCCCACTTATTTAGAGGGGAGTACAACCTGTGCGAACCCTGGCACTTTATGTTTCCCGCATTAAAAATGCTCCGCTTGTATGGTTTAATTTTGGGTTATTGCATGTAACAGTCACTTCCTAAACGAGTCGTCGAACAATGCTAATGCAATTTCTCTGGCTTCAGTGTGCTTCGCGCTGAAGCGTTTTTTACTTCACATTGCAAGCACAATGAAACTTTCGTCAAGCAATCCATAATAGCAAAAACAAATATTTTTGCATGACTTAAATTTTGCAATTTACATATATATTTTTTAATATTTTGAACATTTTAGGCTGAAAAATCAGCGCAAATATATTCGTTGTTTACGTGCTAAAATAGCAGCGATGAAAACAAGCCACAACACCGTTCTGAAAGAGTTAGAAGACAAGAAGAGCGGTCAAAACAACGAGGTAAGCTGTATTTTTGAGTTTTGTAAATATTTCGCATCAGGCAATATCGAAGCTATTAAAATTTAGTAGCAAAAAGGCAGGTAGAATGTGAAAAATTAACTATTTTTAGCCGTATTTATCAACAAACAAATTTTATTTTAATTTTTTTTTGTACTTTTAAGGTCGCCGACACGTTACGAACACAAATTCGCCAGCTCGAAAACACAGTTCAAACACAGATTGAGACAATACGCAAACTTAAACGTTACATTGAGTTTACACGAAACGAATTTGTTACGGCGCTCGGAGCAACTCGTGGATTTCCGCAGTTGAAAATTGATATTTAACGATACACCGTCCCACCAGACGGATTCACAATGCCGGGTCAATAATCTGAGTTTTAAAAAATGACCTATCTCTCTTCTGAAAGCACTGTAAATTACAATGAGTTGATTAATCAATTCAGCTTGCGAGTTGGTAATTTCTGAATTAATGTCAGTAAACATTGGTTCATTCTAAGTTGAGTGGATTCTCAACTGTGTTGAGTTGACTCTGGGTGGGTTGGTTAATTAACTAAGAATGAATTGAATCTACTCAAAATTCTGAGTTCTGATAGTCATAACTCAAATTGAGTGATTCAATTCATTCTGATTTAAAATCAACTCATTGGAATTTACAGTTAGCTAACTTTTGAATTCGTTAGTGAACTTTGCGGAATTTTCACAACGGCAAATTTAGAACTTTTTCTTGGCGTCCGCGTTGATCTAAGCTACGCGTCTAGTGATGAACATTTTTTTGAATTTTTCATAATTCTACGCTTTTGACAGGCGACACTCATAAAGGTTTCAAGGCAAAGGGCACTAAACTTCGTAAATCTCGAGTTGCCTATACTCAGTTTACTTGTTTTCTCGATTGTCTTGGTTTGGTTTAAAAGTGTGATGCTATTGTTTCGGGCCCGTAGCGAAGGTGAAGGCATGGGGGCTCAGCCTCCCCTGGAAAAATTTTGCCCCCTCACCCCGGAAAGTTTTCAACCTTACTTGTAACTCATTGAAAACTCTTGAATGCCACTCCTGAAAATTTTTTGCCCCCCTAGCAAGGTGAGCTGGCTACGGGCCAGTATTGCTTGTAAATTTGCTCAAATGTGACGTTTCAAATGACCGTGCATGATATATACACATATATAATATATATTATATATACTGTAGTGACCCGTATAAGCGGAGGTAATAAGAGCGGCCGACATTTTGAGGCCAAATCATTTGGAGTCCGTATCCCTAATAAGAGTCCGTAAGCGGAGAGAGTCCCTAAACCCTAATTAGCGTCCATAAATGTCAATTATCCCTAATTGTAGCGCATAAATGACTCCTGGACCAAATATTTTGAGTTCGAAACTTTATAGCGTACACAAAAATAACAGATCGTAACCGAATAAAAAAGGGAACCCTCCGGAAAGGCCAGATAAATATCAACCCTTCATCTTTCGGATCACTACAATACATATATACATACATATATCGTTTTCTAACACCAATATACGTTATATATATATTTATATATATATAATATATCGTTTTCTAACACCAATATACGTTATATATACATTTGCATTTAATCGATATTTAAATGAGTCTACTGAGCATTATTTAAACTGATCTTATGTAAATTTGAAACTGCTAAGGCAGTATGCACAACTATGTAATTTCGAGCTTATGTTCCCTGGACAATTTTGCATCGGGAAAATATTTAAAGTTCAATAGCAGATACCATTAAAATTCAAAAACAAGAAAATAGTGAAAGAAAACTTTTAAAATTTTTGAAACTATGGTACGGTCAATGTATAGCAGGGCTGTAGAAGTGCAAGTATATTCCTAAGCCTAAGCTTACCCCTGAGGGTAAAAATAGGTTACACATAAGTCTGAGCCTAGGCGTAAGAATGAGCTTACAATTAAGCCTAAAAGTCTAAGCAAAAATATATTCTGAAGCTTAACGTTTAAAATCTTACCGATAAAAACCTTGTTGTTTTACAGTCACAAACCGGTTTGTGACACGTGTTGAGGTAGGATCAACGACCATTCGTTAACTCTGGACTAGGACGCATTTTGCGGTCAGACCCAATTTTATATTGTAAACAGCGCATAATTAACATTTAACCTAGAGTAACTGTTCTTCAAAGAAAATGGAACCGCAGCACTATTAGTTAACCTGGACCAATTTTGATCTGCAGTTGATTGTTTAAACCATATCTAAGTTATTTCAGCTAGAACGCCCCACATACGTATTCTTGGCACCGTACCAAGACACTAGTAAACATTGTTTTTAACAATATACAGATTGTTCTACAAAAGAATTAGTAAATATACATTTACTAAGTTGTATTCTGCAAACGTAAAGGGTGTATTGGTTAACGAATGCCTTTTTATTGACATGGTATATGGATTGCGAAAGCGTTTGAAACCCAATAAATACATAAGGAAAGTTGCACCTGGGTGCAACTAGCGGCTGCTAGTTTTGCTTTTAGGTGAATTTTAAGTTCCGTAAAAACAAATTCTAGGCTTTGATTTTTGATTATGCTAAACCTTAGTTGTTGGCAATGTCTAAAATTCTGGCCCATGTATAGAATAGTGCGGGAACAGTAGTATAAGCGTATTCAAGTCTAAGCCTAAGCGTAAGGATGATCCTATACTTAAGCCGAACCCTAAGGCTAAGCCTAAGCAAAAAAGTTAGTCTAAAACTTAAAATAGCAATATTGCAGCCCCGCTGGAAAACGACCCGGCCCTGTTCTATACATGGGCAAAAAATTGTTATGAAATTTATATTTCGCAGAGTTTATATCTTTTCTTATCGATAGTTTTACGCTAATAAATTGGCTCGGTTTGGGATAAATTCAATTTATACGTTTAAAATTGAAAATTTTCAAAATCAAACCATTTCGTAAAACACAAAGCCAGAAATGGTCATGAGATGTAAGTTAACATATATCGCTCTTGCGCACACTTTTTTTGCCCAAATTTAAAGGCAATATTTAGGCACAGATATTGGCTTTGGCGAACAGCCAGGCGAAGGCTGGGTCTCGCTAAGGCAGTCCGTGTTCCGAAAACTTGAGCCTAAGCATAAGCCTAATTCTGTACTTTAAACTGTAAACGTGCCATAACATTCATTTTCCACAACCATATTTGACTCGGATTCGTTAATTCTAGCGAAACTTTTCAACGCTTAATGATCAAAGTTGGCCGATCAATCACAAAGTTAAAAACTTTTATTTTAAATCCGTCGTACACTGAATTAAAAGTTTAAAGTTTTCAAAAACATCACTCGATACACATACACCGTTTTATCATTATCATCATCAAAACCTTCAAATAAAATTTGTCAATTTTTTACAACGCGAACATACCGCGTTCAAATTTATCAGCCAGGCAACGGGCTGCACAGTGAGTTTCTGGCAATGACCACTAAATCTAGGCATTCACAACAAAAGGGTATGAAGTGCGTATCCATAAATTTCATTTCGAAAACCGCTAACATCGTCTAAAAACGCTCTGGCAGCCGAACGTAAGAAATGGTTTTGTAACTTCTGCAAGTTAACAGCCTATAAAATTCAGGAATATTTTCGGCACATTGATTCCGTCTATTCCTCTTTGTACGCTGCCCTTGAAGGGCAGTAGCCCTTTTAAATTCAAATATCATACCGAAAATAAGTTGTTTTATCCGCAATATTCTTAAAAAATCAAAATCGTGTTTGTATATATACAAAATCAAATATGTTGCATGATTTATGACATAAATATAGTAAAAATACATGAGTATTTTATATTTTCAGAGGCATAACCAGGATTTCGTTTCGGAGCTGAATAACTTGATTTGAAAGTTTTGTTGCGAGCGAGCACATCGAGTCAGAGCAAAGTTTGAGCTCTGAAGATTGAACAAGTTGTTTTGAAGCCCGTTGCGCTCGTATTTCACAGCTATATTTTTCGCATACCTCCGGTTATTTTTATATACTTTACAAACACACATATATAAATAAATAAATAAATAAATAAATAAATATATATATATAATATTACAAATATGTATTTAAAATACACTACGTGAGTTTAAAATGCCACGATTTGGAATATTTTTTGTTGGTAGAATAATTGTTTCCTACAAATTTTTGAAATCATCAAAACGGAAAAGGTTAACTTTCGTTTTCATATCGTTTAATTCACTTTCAATGCCTACGTTGGATAGTTGTTATGAACGCAAAAAATTGCACATTTTATAACTGAGGCGGTGTTGATGTTTGCTAAAATTGTTAACGCAAAGTTTTCATAAAAATTATATCAAGGTTTGGGATTTTGTTTTCTGGCTTGGTTTGGCCAATGTAAAAGATCAGGGGCAGAACGCTTTTTCTATGGAACTAGATAAGAGTAAGCTTAAGCTTAAGCTTAGGCTTAGGAATATGCTCATTCTAACGTTTAGGCTTAGGCTTAGGCTTACGAATATGCTTAATACTGTTCTGCCCTGTTCTTTAAATTAGACCTTGTTTTAACATTATATTCCTAGCCGGATCTAGCAATTTGTTGTTGGACGTTGGGGCCAATGTAAAGAACAGGGGCGGAACAGTATTATAAGCTTATTCCTAAGCATAAGCCTAAGCCTAACTATAAGCCTAAGCGTAAGAAGGAGCATATTAAGCCTAAGCGTAAGAAGGAGCATATTTCTAAGCCGACACCTAAGCCTAAGCTAAAGCCAAGCAACAGAAACTAGTCTAAAGCTTAAGCTTACATTTTTCTACTCGCACAGAAAAAGCGTTCCGCCCCTGTTCTATATATGGGCCGGTGTTGGGACCGGCTTTGTGTACGGAAGCGTTTCGGTTGTTGCAGATGCATTTGCAGAAATTCAGACAAAAACTGCTTTCTATAGCGGTGTATCTAAAAAGTTTTGGAACATTTGACATCAAAGACGGCACCGATGCTTGGTTTCTCAGGGACCGCAACTTGGTATGCATACCAAAGTTTGCCGGTAAAGCACAAACGAGTGCTTTTTGGTTTGAAATTAGCTTTATCGGATCAATTACGAAAAAGACAACGTAAAAAACGAGGTTGGACTCAAGCTAAAATTCTATGTTTGTTTTCCGTTTTCACTAACCAAACGATCGCTTAAAATTAATTTAATATTGAAAATTTTTTCTATTTGAGCTTCTGATAACATCCCCTGATGTTTTTGAACTGCAGTGACCAGAATAAGAGGGGGAGCTGATATTTTTTGGAATCTCCAGAGGGTAAATCGCTGTTATTTGGGTACTGACTGTTATTTGTTTTTAACCCTCCCTCTGCCACCCGTCGTTACTGATATATATCCGGTATTGCAACTATCCATTGAATGAACGTTTAATTGTCTTGAAGCAAAAGCTATTAAGCGATAATGTAACGTTATACTTAGGAAAGTACTTTCACAACTAAGCATCCGTTAAAGTTTCTAACTTCACTGTATTTGCTGCTGGAGTCATTTATGCACTACAATTAGGGATAATTGACATTTATGGACTCTAATTAGGGTCTAAGACTATCTGCTTACGGGATCTTATTCGGGATACGAACTCATATTGATTGGGACTCAAAAAGGGGACCCTTCTCTTACTTCGCCCTCATTCGGGTCACTACCGTACCAAAATTTGAATTTCCTAAAAATTTTGTATTTTCTTGTAAACTCGCACGCAATGTGTGTTCAAATTTTGGTTACTGAACTGAAATTTCTAATATAACCAATAAAATTAAGAATTATGAGTGTCATTAAAGATAAAATAATGAAATTCAACTTATTATTTTTTGATACTTTCAAAACCGGCCGTTTGTAACAAATTAAAGCCTGAAGAAAATGAAAAGTATTGCAAAACTGTAAATCGCGTATAACAGGATTTTAATTTATTAAAATTATTTTTTTGCGTACAAAATTTAATTTTTAAATACAGTATTCTGATGTATCAGCAAAATTGTAGAGCTTGCGGCATCAATATCTCGATGGTTACTTGTAGTAAACTCAATATTTGCTCATTTTTCGTACAAAAATGTAGACCTTTGGGGTGTTCCGTTTTAACTTTGTGGAAATATACAGTTGCTATTTTGAAATGTTTCTTATTTCAGTATGATTTTTAACATTTACGCGTTTAAAATAATGACAATGTGTTATACTTTTATTAAACCAAGAGATTATGATTAAAGAGTATGCCAGTTTTAAGGTTCCGCATGACACAAAATGTACCCGGCATGCATTGCGTTTTTGACTAACAACCCATAATTAGAGGGGGTACAACAGGTGCGACCCATGGCACTGTATGTGTCCGGCATCAAAAATGCTCCGCTTATTGTTTAATTTAAGTGTATTGCATATAACAACAACCCCCTATATTGGGGTTCGGCCAAAAACGCAACGCCCGGTGGTACATTTTGAACCATGCGGAACCCCAAGAATTGCATACTCTTGTAACATGCACTCTGGTTTAAACCAATTTGTTGAGTAAAAATATTAAACAAATTTTTTCCCGTGTTAGTTTTTAGAACGTCTCGTTTTCCAGGTAGACTACAGCAGACTACGCATACGCTATAACAAACTATTGTTTTGCTTTGGCTTAGACGTTGACTTAGTTTTACACTGACCGTTGTTTCGAGGTGTAAGCTTGAGGCTTAGGAATATGCTCACGCCAGTGCTACGTTCTTAATCATATTGGCTAAAACGTTTATAGTCTTTCTAAACTTAATGCTTCTAAAAACTAACCAAAATGATGTTTATAATCAGCGTTGGTTTTTCGCAGAAAAATTGAATCGACCAGATAAGAACGGTTTTTCTGGGAAAAACGAAAAAAAAACGGAAAAACTAAAAAACACGTGCTCGTGCTTCAACGAATGCAACGATGTTAATGGATGCAAATTGTGGTGATAAAATGATATTAATAGCATCACAAGATTACATTATTAAATGTATATATCAACATTTTATAGCACATGATAAGCATAGGGTACACACTATTAAAATGTCAGGTGTCTATATACCACGGTGCAGCTGGAGGTGAAAAATACTGAAGCCTTAGCCGGATGTCAACGAAACTTGCCGGATCCGGAGGTGACGCAAAATTATGTAGTTAAAATGATGGTTAATTAGTTAATTTTAGCCAATATCTGCAATATGTTGTTATGTTGTTTGTTTGTGCGAAAATTCGGAAATTCTTTCTTGAAAATTGTGAGAAAAGTAAAACGAAACTCGCTAAACAGATAAATGTTGCAAAATTATGCAAACTTTTACTACCCAAATAGCCGGAACCTCCCGCAAAAATTTTACCACAGCCGGAGCCGGAGGCCGATTTTCTGAGGTAGCCGGAACAGTAGGCAGACCTCCAGTTGTATCCTGGTATGTACCAGCTAGTTAGCCATAAACTGTTGATTTGAGTTCGGCAAAAAATCTGCTAACATTATTTGTAAGCTTCATTTGTTACAAGAATTTAACCAGATGTTTCGTTAAAAACTATCGTGTTTTATACAGCTCGTACTGCTGGATTAAGCAGAAACAACAAAGTTAAATTATATATATATATATGTTTAATACATTTATATTTGGGTTTAGCGCAAACATGGAGGATAAAGATATTTTAAAATTAACCTAATCGAAAAATGAGTTGCTAACCTAACCGAAAAATGAGTTGCTATTTAGCTCATTTGCGTATTTATCATACAACCAGCGTCGGCTAAATCATATACTTGAGTGAAAATTATTTGGGATGTTGATATGTTTCAAATACTGCTACCAGTATTATCGTTACATGCATTATCAACGTCATTCAACACTGCTGCTGGTAAGTTATCATAGAGTCCAGAACAACTGTAGGTTTTATTTGTCTTATGGAAAATTAATAAAAAAAGTACTAATCTCTTAAAAGAAAATTTAATTTTTAAAATATTTAAAAATTTTAGCCCAAAGAGCTTAAAACCAATCTGTCTAACGCTTAAATGTCGCAAAAGAATATTTGAGAACTCGCAGTGCGACTACTTTTCAAATAGACGCAATTAACCCCTTCTCACATTGAGTTGCCTATAGGCAACTTAGCGCAGTGTACATACGTTAAGTAATATATCGCACCGTGTTTAACAATTGCAACACGTATACATAGTACTAAATCACCACAAGACGTGAGAGCCCCCTCGGGCTCGAGCGTCAAGCTCCTATAGCTGAGTGGTGATGGTATACGCCTCCCATTCCAGTCACTGGAGTTCGAATCCTAGCGTAAAAGTAGGTCTCAGGAGAAATAGAAAATATTCATGTGAGAAAGGGTTAAGCGAAAAATTTTCAGTTTACTATCTTTAACTATTGAACGAAACTGCAATTTCTTAAACGTGACCTCGTGTAAAATCACCTCTCATCCAATTGTGGCTTTACTTATAAACTTATCGTCGTACGAAACCTTGTTCAGGTGTCCTTAACCCATTTCTTCAATGAGCAATTGAATACAAGAGTATATATACATAAGCAATACTCGCAGTATGCAGTGTTTAATACTACTCGCATGTATGTGCAGTTTAACATCTTCATAAATCATGAGAGCCGTTTTTGTTCGCTAGCGTCTAGACCCTGTAAAAATAGCTGAATTGTGATAGTAAATGCCTCCCATCCGTTTGTCTGGGGTTCGAATCTGAGCTTAAAATTACATCTGAGATGAAATTGAACACTTTTATACCGAAAAGTGTTATTCGTTTGGCAATGATTACAGGCCGCTTATGCGAATACTTCAACTGCCCAAACCACTGCGAGCTAACATTTATCGACGGATGTCCGCATAATTGCAACTGCAGTCCAAAACGCAACGACTGCCCGGAAATCAGTTGCCCTCACCCTCATCCAATTTGCATTCAACGATTAACTCACGAAGGCTGTCATGAATGCGCGTGTCGACCGGATATGCTCAAAAATATTACCGGTGGGACTGGAACCGGGCAAAGTGGGGGCGTAGAGGGTGAGCTAGATGACAACACGATAGCTGAGATACCCACACGAAGAGTAGTTCAGCATAGGTTTAACGTACAAGACCGCCGCCCGCCGTCTGACCCGAATAATCTTGAGCCTGATTTCAATCGAATTGGCGCTAAATTTGACCAAAATTTAGCGCATTCAGGTGGTGGACGAGGTCGCGGGCAGCTGCCAGACGCTGCGGAACGGAGGCCTACTTCCGGCCAGTTCACCGGAAGAAGGGCTGGATTGACTACAGGACTGAAATTTAGTCGAGATCCACGGGTGTCGTTTAAGTCTTGGTCGTTTGTTGAACCGATTTCACGGGCAGAACTGTTGGAAGATGAACCGCAAGAACTCCAAATTATACAAAGACGGATTCCTAATCGAAACGATCCCCAGTTTCCTCGTCCTGCTACTGACCGATTTGTTCGGAAACATTTACGGATTGGTGAACATGTGGCTGTAAGCCGAGAAGCCAGAAAATCGCCAATTGTTGAAAAGGGACACAAAGGCGGCAGCGGAAGGAATGGATTTGAAGGCGTCGTTAGATCCAGTCGAAAATTTGTTCATGAATCGCAGCCAACAAAAATATCCATTGAATTTCAACAAGATACTCGGCCTGGCAAAGCGTCGTTCGGTTCAGCTCAAAGGTTTCCTGGCAATTGGAAACAGTTTACTGAAACACGGCAGTCTAAACGATCTCTTGTGTTAAAATCATCGGCGGAGGAGCGAAAATCTAAATCTAGAAGAAGTTTTGAAAAATCAAACAGTTTCGGTAAGTTTACCTTAAGAGCGAAACCATGGTGAGAGAAAAGCGAAAAGCACAAGACTGGACAACAGGGTCCAACATGAGGTGAAAAATACCGGAGCCGGAGCCGGAGGTGAGGCGAAATTAAGTAGTAAAAATGATGGTTAATTCGTTGATTTAGCTAATATCTGCAAAATGTTGTTAAGTTGCTTGGTTTCACGCTAAATTTTCTACCAAATTTCGGCAATTCTTTCATGAAATTGTGACAAAATTCAATCGAAACCCGCAAAACAGATAAATTTAGGAAAATTATGCAAAATTTTACTACCGAAATTGCCGGAACCGTAGCCAAAAATTCTACCGCAGCCGAAGCCGGAGGCCGATTTTCTGCCGGAGCCAGAGCCGAGGGAGACATCCGGTTGTACCCGGCTGGACACGAATACACAGAAAGATGATAAATCCTTTACGCAACTTCCACAATATCATGCGTACAATAGGTTAATTTTGAGGGGGTGCGTATTGGACACTGAAGCTTCTTGGCTTCAGAAGATACTGAAACCAAAAAAGCTTCAGTGTCCAACACACTGAAGCCAAAAAGCTTCAGTATCCTGGCTACTGAAGCTTTCTTGGATTCAATCTAAATTTAGGGTGAATAAAATTTTATAAACTCTTTCACAATCTGACCGGGTCTGCAAAATCATGGTTTTGGTATTTGAAACAAACTTGGGCCAATCAGTTTGCGGCATTTTCCGTTTCGGTCAGCCGAGTAGTCTAAAATGTTTCCTTTCGAAACTTTTGCCTGTGTTCACTTTGACGCGAGTGCCGTTTTCCGGTTGTCTGCAAAAGTGTAAAACTCAATCGTGTAGATAGTCTCATTTTACACTTCGGCAAAGACGTAGGCTTTGGAATATGCTTATACCAGCGTTACAATCATGATTAGTGCATCGGTCGAATTTATTGTACAACGTAACTGCTGTTTCAGCAATTTTGACTACGCCCCCGTTGTCACAGATCAATCTAAATATTTGATAAATAAGTAAAAAATTTTTAGCCAATCAGCGTAAGCCTTCTTGCACGTTCGCAAATCAACTGAAAATTCAGTCCCAACTCGGAGATCTAATCCGCTTCGATACGTTCAATCGTTTACGCGACAGAAATTCTGACCCTGGACATCGCCGGCGTCAAAATCGTCGCAAAGGTTCTCAACCCTCGACGGTTGATGCTAAAAACGTAAGGCGCTCCGGCGCTGAACCATTGCCATTCGCGTTAAGAGCCAAACGATCCCAACTGGTTGCAGTTTGCCGAAAATACAGGTCAGGCATTCGCCATGTCGGTAGAGATGTTATTGTTGCCTGTAAGAAGCCTCATGCTGCCCTCAAGCGGTTAATTGCCAGTTTCGCGTTGCCTTGTGACGGACGGATACATCACGAATTTGCAAGGTATGCACTTTTAACGTTTATTTATTTTGATTTTTGTTTTTTGACTTGTTTTGTGACTGAAAGGTAAAATTTAACACAATGTTTTTAAAAATTAGGCAGCATACGTCCGGCATTTTGGTTGACCCGGCGAGTGTTTGCAATTCTAAAATTGCACTTTGTATTTTTCATTAAACTTAAAGCAACTGCAAATGTTTGCATTTCTAGCTCATGTAAAGATCAGGGGCGGAACGTTTTTCTGTGGGACTGCTATAGAGTAAGCTTAAGCTTTAGACTAATTTTTTTTGTTTGGCTTAGGCTTCGGCTAATATGCTTAGGAATATGTTCATACTAACGCTTAGGCTTAGGCTTAGGCTTAGGCTTAGGCTTAGGGTTAGGCTTAGGCTTAGTCTTAGGCTTAGGAATATGCTTATAACACTGTTCTGTCCCTGTTCTTTACATTGGCCGCATTTTTTGACGAGGTTTAATACAAGGTCAAAATTTCAACATTTCTAGTTTTCGTCAACGAACACTGAAATGCATTGTGTTAAACCGTCTGAAAATGTTCCATAAATAAAAAATACAAGTCAAAGTGATTGAAAACTATTTGCAACGCTTGCTTCTGCGTCGTAATTTTTATTTCATTTCGAACAATTCACACCTGATTTGCAGATGTTGTTTTTCCATATTCCAGGGCAAGTATATATTAATGAAAATGCCACATTAATTATAAGCTACACATATTTTCTATTGCAGTTTTAAGTATTTGGATTTCGGAAAAAATTAGTTTTCTACAAAGCGTATTTCAAGAATTTTAATGAATTCTATTTTGGAATATAAAATTGCGTTGAAAAAGTATCAAACGTACTAAACACAATAGTTATTGTGCAAGCAATCTAAAATTATGTCCTGGTAAAACATTGTCAACAACATTGGCACGAAACGTTTCCTAGTATTTGTCGCTGAAGTTTTCAACTGCAAAAGTTATAATCTTGTATATATTTGTTACTTAGAAAAGAAAACACAAATTTTCACACATATAAATTCAGATGTCTTGTAGATTTATGCCTATAGTCCTACAGCGAATTTTTGTTGACGCTACCATAACGCATGTCACAAATTGTTTATGTGTCATGCTTTAGGGCAGGGCCAACGCAAAATTAGCGTTGCGGTAGGTTAACGCGTGGCAATTTTGAAAATTGACCACAGGTTTCAACGCTATCCTATAGCTCTTCTGATGGCAAAATAAAATTTTTATTGTGAACAATGCCTTAGCATCCTTGCGTTCCTCGGTTTTCAATCAAGGACCTTTGAATCCTATAATACCATTATATTTTAAATTTTGCCCTTGAAAACATAAAAAATTCTTGAAACTAACTTTAAAATTTTCAGCAATATTTTGAGTACTTTTATCCAAATTTTTCCCGAAAAACGCAATTTTCAGCGATTTAATCGTCAAAATAAACTTTAAAGTTTGAAATTTTTTTCTGCAATCTTTTCAGAACTTTAGCACCATGCGTTCGTCGTATTGCCAAAACGCCACGATTGCGAACGTGCAAACTGCAGTTGCGTCGTTTTACAATATGCGGAGGTTACCAACGGATACTGAGTTGTATGCGACAACCTGCAATTTCACAATGTGGCCGGCGATCGTACGATCTTTACGAGCAGTATATTTCAAGTTATGCGGCATCGATTGATCCACATTGCAAGTTATAGATCGAAATATAAACGTTTCCTCTAGCAGATTTTTTCCCTTCAGTCGACGAACAGACAAATACAATTACTAACCTCATTGCCGATTATAAGCAGGTTATTTACGGTGGACACAGAAACCAATGGCCTGTTGAGAGAAATTCTGGACACGCGTTGTTCTGGAAGAAAGTGCCTTAGAAATAATTGCGATAACGCTGAAGTTTAAAAAACGTTTTATAAATAGTGCTTACTTAGCTAAACGATTAGCTTTGTTTCCATCTATAAGTGAAACGATTATCGTACCCGAACCTGCGTTCCTTCCCTCCGATGAAGCAAATTGACTTGTGGACCCTGCCTTTAGGTGGTCGGTGTTCAATAAATCTGGTAAATTGCATAAATGCTGGAATGATATTTGTACTATTGTAATTGTTTTATAGTTGCAACAGAATACTTAATTCAATCAAGTGTATAAAAGCTTTCCAACGCATTTATTAAACAATACGAAAATGGCTGGGTTGCAGAGTTTTGGCTTAAATTCGATTTCAACTTATGTTAGCATATTAACTCGCGCAGTTACTTGGCTCCTGTAAATCTGAGTGGTTGAACGTTTTTCTGTGGGACTGCAACAGAGTAAGCTTAAGTTTTGGACGAATTGTTGCTTTGATTTAGACTTTGACTTAGGTGTAAACTTTTACTTAGGCTTAGGAATATGCTTATACTACTGTTACGAGATCATGTTTTAAACATTGGCTTAATTTTAAGTCAGTATTTGTACATGCCAAACGAGTCAATGTCACAAGAAACCAGTGCTAATTTTAGCGTCTTATGTTAAGACATCAAAACTTTTAAAATTGATTTAAGTTTACGTCTCTGCAACCAAGCCATAATTTTGCTCAGGTTTATTCGCAGCGTCATCTCAGCGAGGTACAGGACCGTAGCCAGCTCACCGTGTTAGGGGTTAATAGAAATTGTCAGGGGAGAAATACAAGATTTTTCGTTGACTTACAAGCCACAAAAAATTATCCAATCGAACTCTGTGAAAATATGAACAAAGATTTAATTCATATTCGTGTTGTTGCTAACCATTCTGCGTAGCTTATGAGCTTATGGATCTGACTCAGATGGTGTAAAAAGTTACCCGCGATCAGATTAATTGTTCCCCGTCGAATAACCGATTGGCGCCCGGGTAAATTTTAAGAAACAGAAGTGTGCATTGACGGAGCGACTCACAGAATTTATACATATAGTTTTGAATTTAATAAATGGTACAGTTTCAGTACTAAATGCGGTTTTGCAAAAAATTTGACTTCTAAAATTATCCTACAAGCGTACGTGATTTAAGGAACAAACAACAGCAAGGGCTATGCAATTAAATTACAATAAGCGGATACCAGGGTGCAACCGGATGTGAAAAATACCGGAGCCGGAGCCAAACGTCAACAAAACTTTCCGGAGCCGGAGCTGGAGGTGAGGCGAAATTAGGTAGTAAAAATGATGGTTAATTTGTTAATTTTAGCCAATATCTGCAATATGTTGTTAAGTTGTTTGTGTTTTGCGCTCAAAACGCGCTAAACAGATGAATTTAAGAAAATTATGCAAGATTTCACATACTAAATTGCTGGAATCTTCGGCAAAAACTCTCCCGGAGCTGAAGTTGAAGCCGGACGCCGAATTTCTGCATGAGCCGGAGCCGAAGGCAGACCTCCGCTGTTCCCTGGCATATACAATTCTAAAGTGGGTCTAAATAAGAATCATGATTAGTCGCTAGAGCACTGCTTAAAATGGACACCAGTGAAGCTTATGTACCCGCCGTTAAGTTGTATTTTTTCTTTACCGGTCCATATTGGCTGCTTTTCTGCATATGAAACAAATAGGCTATCAAAAAATTTTTATCCAAAAAAATTTCCAACTACAATAACCAACGGGATTCGAACCTCCACGTAGGTTTACTAAAAATCCGTTTCATTGGTGGCGAAAATTTTGAACAAATCCAATATGCCACTGATGGTGGGGTTAGAATTTGTAAACGTTGAATTGAAAGTTTCAGTCAAATTCGACGCGAACAGTGTTGTTGCCGAAACAATTTGGCTATTCATTGCGGTTGCAGTGCATGGCGGTGTTCTTTTGATCCGTGTCAGTATAATAGCGTACGCGATAATTGTGCTAATCATCTGAAAACACAATTCATAAACTTTACTAGTCAACCAGTTTTGCGCAATGCGCAAAAGTTAGCGAATACACAACAATTTGTATGCTAATTTTGTTTTCAGAGAACAGTCACATTTCTGTTTTTAGAAATAACATTGTAAACAAATTAATGCTGGAAAGTTGCCCAAAATACGTATGTGGAGCGTTCTAGCTTTTAAGTATATACATATCAGAAGGTATTAAGATGTAAGGAATCGACGAGGGTACGAAATAGCGACCCGTTAGAAATTTAATAAAAGTAAAATTTTATCTCACACAAAATAATGCGTTCAGAGTTCAATAGTGCAATTTTTAGGTTTACAGGACCTCTGATTCGAGTGTTACGACCCATTACAGCAAACAAAAAGTTCTCTAATCTAAAAATAATTGAAGAAACCCAAAAAATTCCAACAAATACAGGGTGCTTGCAACAGGATATGCTTACTGTGAAAAGCAGACTTCGTTCAATCGGAAACGCTCTCCAAACAGTGATTCCCCACTGATACTGAATTGATATGATTTGAGGGAATCGTAACGCCTGAAATTTGCAGGATGGAGTTTAAAAATTTAAACAAGTTTTCAACGACATTACGGAGCAATTTTAGAATACAATAAGGAACGGAAAGTGCGGGGAGGGGGCAGAAGGGTGTCACCGAATCCACGATTTGAGCGAATCCGAATTCACTGAAAATTTGCCAGAATCTAGAATTCGAATCTTGCATGTTGCAAATTTCAGTTATATGTATAATTTGTTTCATGATAATATGCATTTGTGGACATCAACAGTGCTTAAATCTCTTGTTCGATTGCAAAGCTACCAACTGGACTAACGTCACTGAGAGCCCTAGTTGGGCGTCTGAAAACTTGTTTCAGCACGATATCATACTTTAATACGTGCTAAGCAATTACTTAACCTATTTGTCGTTTTTAACAGCGTACTTAAGTAAATAAATTAAAGATCAAATTTATTGGCTTACGGAATAACAGCTCATGGAATATTAACCTTGGCAAAATTTAAATTGTAGATTCGTGGTGCCTGCTTAACGTATACAAAGTAAAACTAATGCTTTCTTATGCCAATGATTCAAATATTACATTTAATGTTTTTACTCAAAAAGTTAAGTATTTTTAAGTTAGCGACTTAAATAATTACTTGAGCATAACTGAAGTAAATACTTAAATAAGATTTCACAAATTTAGCCAGGGTTTTTGATTTTTAAAAGAACCATGAAAGTAACAGTATGCCTCAACTTACGTAACACTGGTCATGTTGTGAATCTATGCGTGCCAGTAGAACATTAGCAAGTATTTGTCGAGCCTAAAATTTTTCAACAATTAGTAGGTTTGAAAACTCGCAAGTGACGCCAAATACGTACAGAAAAAAGTGCCCTCAGCCTAATTTTAACCTTTATCACATGAATATTTCCAATTTCAAATAAGACGTAATTTCAAGGTAAAATTTGAACCCGATTCTCACAGGTGGAAGGCGTTTGCGATGACCACTGAGCTATAAGAGATTGACGCTCGAGCCCGAGAAGGACCTCACGTCTTGTGGAGATTTTGCACTGCACATATATGTTACGATAGTTAAACACTGCTCACAGTGTCTATGTTGCTGGTTATTGTATTTAGTTGCTCATAGTATACTCTATGAGTGAGAGGGTTAATGTTTTACCATTAATAACAAAGGTGTATTTTAACCAGATTTCTCGACGATTGGCCCAGCAACAATTGCTCAAACAACGGTTACCCAAATAACACTTGTAAAAAATAGTCCTTTCCAGTAGAGAATACCAAGGCTTAAACAACTGCAGCATATGGCTATCTAATTTAGCCCGGCTTGCAGCCAATCGCAATAAAAACTAGGTTTGTTTAAATTTCTCATATTTTGCACATTTTAAAAAGTTATTCAGCTCACTTACACTGGCATACACTCTCTAAAGACTTAAACTAACTTGATTTAAGCTGAAGCTGATCCAGCAACGTTAAGCTAACTTTTTAGATTAGCTAAACTAATAACTAGGGTTACGCTTAAACTCATATTGAACGTTACATATTTTTAGTTTAAGCTAAACTTAATCAATCCTTAGATACACATAATATCTGAGCTGTACTTGTTACTTAAACTGAAAATTAAATCTAACTTAAAGTCGTGTTAAACTAAAATATATGTTAGTCTAAGTTAAACTGACAATTCTAGTTTTAGTTAATCCGGCCAGTTAAGTTTTGCTCAAGCTAAATAATCAAGTTTAGTTTAGCTATAATTTAAGTTTAAGTTTTAAGAGATTGTACAAAGAGAGATACGATGATATAAAATTTTCCGAAAATAGAGTTGAGAAGAAATTTTCAAGTTTTCCTAAAATAACCAGTTAGGATATACTGTCAATCTGGAATGAAATCGTGGTTACGCGACTAAAAATGAATTTTGTTTTACAAGCATAAAAACAAAATTTAAGAAAAACTCCGCTAACCGCTTCGTTGGTTCTTCTTCCAGTCGTACAAATTGTGACGATGTATACGAACGACAACATCGTCTGTAACAACCCCCACAGTAACGTAAACAGCGTCGGTCGAATATCCGTTTGAACGCCAGTTGGGAACACACTGCGCGCCTGGGTGACAAAATAAATTGTTAAACACAACACAGTCAACGATATTGCAAGTGAACATAATATAAATGCACTAAACCAAGTGCCAACTGAACTATTAATTGAAATTAGTTGTAGAAAAAAACTGTAATAAAATTCGAGTGATTTGGGCTGGTTTCTCGGTTCATGTTTTTGAAAGTCGGCGTCGTCTGCTGAATTCAGATCGCTTGCACGGTCTTCGCTGGTCATCGCGTCTGCTTCGGATCGGCAGTGGAAGCAGTGGATTTGACGCGTGCTATCAGAGCGGTTGCGGTTTATGCCACTCGGGCTAGTAAGCCGCTTAGAATCGGAGTCTTCTCTCAAAGCTTCTGAATTGGTGTATATTTTTGGAAATTGTTGTTGTTGGTGTTGTTGTTGTTGTTGCTGCTGTTGTTGTTGATAATGATGTTGCTGATAATGGTGTTGTTTTAAATTTTGTCTCCATGTTGTATGTTGTTGTTGTTGTTGTTTTTGACAATTCGTAACACTTTCTAGCGTTGTAGTTATTTCAGCAAGCCTTGTTCGATATTTGTTCGCCGCCAGCGAATACGCGATTAAAGATCCATTGGCGTTTGTGGTCGCTTTTTCCGTCGCCAACTGGTCATCTTTTTTCCAACTGGGCTCAAAATCAACGTCGGAGTCGTTCAATTTCCACAACGATTCACTTGATGCTGTTTGGCGACAATTTAACCGATTTTCATTATTAAATACATAGCTAGTCGATTTTATTCGGCCACTTTCACAATCTTGACATTTATTAATTTCGGTAATATTTTTGTCGTGACGCTTAGCATCCGCAGAAACGAGAGATCCATCTTGCGAACAGACTTCTTCTGAGTCGGAATGTCCTGTCAAAAAACAGTCAGTAATTTCAATAATCTGATTAACTGACCGAAAGTCATTGTACAAACATGACGCAAGCTTTCGATACCAATACTGCAGTACTGAATTTATAACTTGAAAATAAAGCAATGGAATGACTTGCCAAACGCGAAGTAACGGAACAAGAACATACGACGAATAATTTATAAATCCGGCGACAGAATATTCTGCAGGTAGAATTAAATATTCAAAAATTCTCAGAGTCAACGGAATCACGAGAGTAACCGCGGCACACGAGTACGCACATCGGGTATAATGATCAATTGGCGGAGTTAACTTTGAGTTGAAGTTTAGTCGAAACTTTGATTCGAATGCGTTCAGTTGGGACAGTAAACGTTGATGATTTATTATGCCGTACGCGAACACAAACATATTTGCAATATTTTGTAAGGGAAGAGTACCTGAAATCATATCACTATTAGAGTTGTATTCTCAACTGTGTGTAGCACCTATCGTCAGTTTTAGTTGCTATTAAGCTGCGAGAGCACAGGGATCTACAATGCTACTTAGTAGTAAGGTGGAGTTTATGCAATGAAACTGCTTTAATCCCCACTTACAAGTGTAAGTTTTTGCCGTAAAATCTCGCAGGTGCAATATGCATGTGCAAATTTTTCACAGAAAGGAATAGAAACGGCAACTTGCAGTTACAAGTTTATGTTCGAAAACCCATTACAGAACTTGCAGCCGCAAGTTGCAGTTGCAAGCTTTTGCTGTAAAAACGGCAAAAACTTGCATGTGTCAATGGGGCTTGAATTTCGTATCGAAACTGGCTTACCATTAGCCAACTGATACAATAGGTGCTAGACACATTTGAGAATATGTACCCAGTGTAAATAATGACTGTATTCAAAGAGTATACAGCTCTCCAGAGTTTACATAACAAAAAAATCGAACAACACACACAGTCTTTATCTGCTACACGTGGTTAGTCAAGTACAGTGCCTGAAATCCTGTTTTATCTAAATTTCGAAGCAGGTTAGATAAAATAGCTCTATGTAGCCCTCAAAAACACTTACTTGCACCCAGCATCAGCGTAATGAAACAAGTTCATAACACATCAAACGCCGAGTACGCTGCTCTATTAATAGGATATAGTTTAGCATGACCAAGTCTTCGTTAACTCGTTCTTACATTATTACTTAGCTAAGCTTAATAACTTAATCATGTTTTCTATCTGGTGCACAAGTACTCCAGCTATACGAGTAAATAATGTTGGCCCATGATGCAAAGGTTAGGAGCGAAACGTTTTTCTGCGGGACTGCAATACAGCCAGCTTAAGCTTTAGCATGACCAAGTCTTCGTCAACTCGTTTTCAAATTATTACTTAACTACGTTTAATTATTTAAAGATATGTTCGATCTGCTGCACAGGTACTCCAGCTATAAGAGTGAATGATGTTGACCCATGCAAAGGTTAGGAGCGAAACGTTTTTCTTCGGGCCTGCAACAGAGCAAGCTTAAGCTTTAGACCAATTTTTTTGCACAGGCATATGCTAAGGTATTACGCTTAGGCATAGGATTAGGAATGTGCTTATATTACTGTCACTTCCGTGTTTTATACATTGGCCGTGATGTTCAATCCTGTCTCTCGTGAATATTTTCTGTTTCATTCGAGATGTCATTTCAATCTAGAATTTGATCACATGTATAATCTCGAATGTAACAATATAAACAGCTGAAAGCTTTGACCGTGGATAACTTTATGATAGTTATCTTTTTAAGCTCTAAAACTAATTGCTATCTTGTGACTTTACCTGTCACGACACTTGTTATCGTTTGAGCATTCAAAAGACCGTAGTATTTTTGTAATTTCATTGTAACGCTAATATTGAACAGTAAGCATAACACGTTGATTACGATATAAATTACTGTAAGCATACAGAACCATCCTTGTTCGAAGTATTTTCGAATTCTGAAAAAAAACTCAATAAGTCAATTTTAGTTTTAGGGTTTAACCTTAGATTTCTTCAAGTCATAAAGTCCACGAAAACATTCCGGGGCCCCATTTTTGCTATAAAGGCCGGCCTACGAACTCTAACTTAAGCCTAATTCTAAGCAGAAATACAAGCCTAATCGTACGCTGCACAAAAATGATGGTGAGTCAAATTGACTCTCCCAAATAGGCTTTTCGGAAGAATCGAATTTGACTCTGGCAGAATCGAATTTTGACTCAATTAGTGTAGTCCGGAAAAGCCTATTTCGAAAAGAGTCAATTTGACTCACCATTGTTTGCAGTGTGAGCCTAAACCTGTAAGCCTCCCATTCTTTCAGTCCCACAGTCTTCCTATTTTCAATGGGCGTTCTAACATGGACCGATATGGATATAACCAGATAAGATAGTGTTATCTACATCCATATATATGTATATATAATCTCCAAGAAATTAGAACGCACAAATCTTAACAATAAAACCATGCGATTGTGTTAGCAATGTCTGGCTGTCTTGCTAATTGCAATGCCAAATTTTGGTATCGGGCCATAGCAGCGAATATAGTTTGCATAGCTGTGTAGCACTGCGTTGACAGCAGTGGACCCGTAAACGGTACATAATGGCGTCCAGGCCCACCACGTCCATAGCAAACACTGCGTGAAACGTGATATATGGTACTGCTTAAACTTATAGAATTACCTTGACTCGCTGTTACGATAGCTGAAATCAGATTGGCTGCGATCATTGACATATGTTGGAAAATAACCGCACCATTGTAGTAGACGCAAAAGGCCTTGTAGTCGACGTTTCATTGTACGCAGTTCGCAGTTGCGCGTTTTTGTGTCATTTTTCTGTAAAAATCAATTTTTACAAAAATAAACATTGAAAAAAACATCTATTGATCCACATGCGGTTTGGTTCATTCAAGGCTTAAACCACAAAACAAACCCTGGCCCATGTAAAGATAAGTGGCGGAACGTTTTTATGTGGGAGTGCAATAGAGTAAAGTTTAAGCTTTAATTTTTTTGCTTGGCTTAGGTTTCGGATTCGGTTTAGGAATATGCTCATTTACAAGCTTAGGCTTAGAGATATGCTAATAATATATACTGTTCCGCCACTGTTCTTTACATTGGCCAGGGTTTGTTTTGTGGTTTAAGCCTTGAATGAACCAAACCACATGTGGATCTACAGATCTTTTTTTCAATGTTTATTTTTGTAAAAAATTGATTTTTACAAAAATAAACATTGAAAAAAAGATCTGTAGATCCACATGTGGTTTGGTTCATTCAAGGCTTAAACCACAAAACAAACCCTGGCCCATGTAAAGATCAGTGGCGGAACGTTTTTATGTGGGAGTGCAATAGAGTAAAGTTTAAGCTTTAATTTTTTTGCTTGGCTTAGGTTTCGGATTCGGTTTAGGAATATGCTCATTTACAAGCTTAGGCTTAGAGATATGCTAATAATATATACTGTTCCGCCACTGTTCTTTACATTGGCCAGGGTTTGTTTTGTGGTTTAAGCCTTGAATGAACCAAACCACATGTGGATCTACAGATCTTTTTTTCAATGTTTATTTTTGTAAAAAATTGATTTTTACAGAAAAATAAACATTGAAAAAAGATCTGTAGATCCACATGTGGTCCGGTTCATTCAAGGCTTAAACCACAAAACAAACCCTGGCCCATGTAAAGATCAGTGGCGGAACGTTTTTATGTGGGAGTGCAATAGAGTAAAGTTTAAGCTTTAATTTTTTTGCTTGGCTTAGGTTTCGGATTCGGTTTAGGAATATGCTCATTTACAAGCTTAGGCTTAGAGATATGCTAATAATATATACTGTTCCGCCACTGTTCTTTACATTGGCCAGGGTTTGTTTTGTGGTTTAAGCCTTGAATGAACCAAACCACATGTGGATCTACAGATCTTTTTTTCAATGTTTATTTTTGTAAAAAATTGATTTTTACAGAAAAATAAACATTGAAAAAAGATCTGTAGATCCACATGTGGTCCGGTTCATTCAAGGCTTAACCCACAAAACAAACCCTGGCCCATGTAAAGATCAGTGGCGGAACGTTTTTATGTGGGACTGCAATAGAGTAAAAGTTTAAGCTTTAATTTTTTGCTTGGCTTAGGTTTCGGATTCGGTTTAGGAATATGCTCATTTACAAGCTTAGGCTTAGGAATATGCTAATAATACTGTTCCGCACCTGTTCTTTACATTTGCCGAAACACTCACAGTTTTTGAATTGCAGCTATAAAAGGTTAATAAATTGCACCGTGAACTTTTTAACTTACACAAAACACACGTGTCTTCACCTTCGTATTTTTACTCGTTTGCTGCCAATTATCACCGAAACTGTGGTCTACTGCCGTTCCATGTATCTGATTTGGATTATTAACCCCAGAAGATGTACAAATTGTACGTAGCGTTACCCGTATGCTATCAGTATGTTGTTGTTGGTTTTGTTGTTGTTGTTGTTGTTGTTGTTGTTGTTGTTGTCCAAAACATTCACATTCAAGTTGATTAAGCTTATTCTCATCGGGTTCACAGCAACAGCAACAGTATTTGGGCATAATGACTGCTGGGCAGGTGTGGATAATACTTTTATTACTAAACACTTGTGTTTTGTTTAATGTTTAATTATTCAAAGCGAAAAAAAAACGCTGTTACCGGAGTTAACTATTAATTTGGTATTCATGAACATGGAATTAATAATCACACAACATATCTGGTATACCAGAATGGTAATTCCTACTGGGACCTAAAAAGACTGTATAGCTAATATAAAAAATAGTATACTTTTACACTGCTGCTGAAATTCGTTTCGTCGAAATCTTTACAGGGATATGCCAAATATGGTATAGGTCGTACACCTGGAAACCAGAAATTCTTATACTGGAGGCGGAAGAAGATTTCCAGAGGGTGCAAGAAACGTTTGTCAATTATACAATTTTAAATGTGGTTGAAAAACTTTTGGCCTAGGGGGCGAAGTCGTTGGTAGGGACAGTCTGGACCCTCGCCTACCGTTGTTGTTAAGTTGTTAACTTTTGTTTGTGATAAATATTTGCAAATAAATCTGTTTAAAACACGAATATTACGAGGCTATACTATACAGCATAGCCTTGTAAATAAATTTGCGCGAAAACATTTCAACAGCGCAAACTTGAACAAAATAAGTACTAATATTGCGTTTGGCTTTTCGCTCGTCTCGCACAAAAGTTCTTTCGCCCATATATATCGCGTGCATCCCTACGAAAAATTTCTGAATCCACCGCTGATTCTTCTAATATTAAACGACCCCACCTTAAATGAGCCCATCTCGCGAGGATCCAAACCCAACTCGTCCTATGGATGGGTGCTGCGCCGGTAACGTTAGGATTTGACCGTTTAAGTACTTAATACCATTACGGGCATTTTCAACAAGGCTAAACTGTCAATAAATCATCTTTTATAAATTAGTTTTTGTGCTGAATAATTTTTGCTATTTTGCATTCCTTAATACTAAAAAGTGGCTTGAAGATGTTAATAACGAAACAGTTGTTTTAGTTCTTTCTTGACTTTCAAACGAATAGTACCCGTGCACCGGTTAGGCTACGGCAAATAACGTCTTGGCAGCGGCTCTCAATTGTGCAGATTTTGCCGTGCAAGTTACGCGTATAAAATTGTTAAACACTGCGCATTGATTGCCCGTTTACAGTTTAATTTAGTTCCTCATAGTATACTCTATAAAACGAAGAGTGATAGAAATCAGCCGCAAAACGTTTTTACAGCGACATATACGCGAGTATGAATTGTACAACCGACGTTGAAAACCAGGAACTCGAAGTCAACAAATGTTGCCTGAGTCGAGACCACTGGTGAGGTATGAGTAATAAAAATGATGTTAAAAATTTACTAGTTCGGACTCTAAACTGTTTAATGTAGTCAAAAGTTTCGTTTTCAACCGTTCTTTTAGAAAAATATCAACAGTCAAAGCTGTCCAAGTTGTCCTAAGCTAAAAACAAACACATTGAATGGCACAAAGTGCACAAATACACAAACTATTTCCCTATTGAACTCTGGTAGAAATTCTATCGACGCTGGAGATCGATTTTATGCTGCAACCGGGGACAGCCTTCCGGTTGTACCCTGTTTTTAAATGGCATACAAAAATATACGTGTGAGCGAATTTCATAGCTCAAGGTTTTAATACAAGACAAAGAAACGTTTAATTCAATGGATTGTTGCAATACCGAATATATATCAGTAACAAAGGGTTGGATGAAAAAATAACACTCAGTAACCGAATAACAGGCGGTTCCCTCAGGAGAGGCCAAATAAATATCAGTCAACCCTCTTATTCGTATCACTACAGTAAACCCTGGCATATTCGCACAAAACATGGATTCGGGGCAACACATAATCCTTTAACGATTAGGGCCCTAATGAACTCATTATTCTAAGCTAGCGGTTTCAAAAATCATAAAAAATTGTGCAATATTTTGTTCGGATTCGAAATTAGGCTTGTTTGATAAGTAAACTTCTAAATAGTACGTGGATTAATAATACTTAGCTAATATTGTTGCAAACTATAAGAATGCTTCTAGGAAAAAATATATAAGCGAGAACTGAACAACAATAAGTACAAAATTATAATGTTTTAGTCTCACAAATGCAACAAATGCGTCTAAATTTTCAACAAGAATGTCATATGCCACGTAAATATTAAAATCAGTATTTCATACAATCATGCAATAGGTGTCCTGTAGAGTACGTCTGTTGCAAGCTCACAACAAACATTGTTAGTGTGGTCCCCACTGCAAAAATGGTGAGTCAAATTGACTCTATCTGAAATAGGCTTTTCGGGACTACACAAACTGAATCAAATTCGACTCCACCAGAGTCGAATTCGACTCTCTGAGCGAATCGGGTGAGCTGAATTTGACTCCGGCGGAGTCGAATTTTACTCAGTTTGTGTAGCCCGGAAAAGTCTATTTCGGAGAGATTCAATTTGACTCACTATTTTTTGCAGTGCAGACTTCCGTAATCTATTTATGGCAATGATATTCGTTCCATGAACTTTTGCGACAAGAATTATAAAAGAAACACGAGTTACTTCGTAATTTCGAAAATTACAGACCTGTGAGTCGCCGTTCTGTTCGTTGCTAGTTCGTTTGATGCTAATGCACATCGAAGATTAATATACAATGACAACCTATGCGTCACTTAACTCAGTGACGCTAAAATTTAACAAATTCTAAATAAATATTCAACTAATTTTAAATTTCAAAAAAACCTAAAACAAATATCATACACAAATTGCAGTGAAATTTGATCTGAACTAAAGTTCGCATTGTGTATTGGCGTTTGACTTAAAAATACTATCCATGTCGTAAACGCTCGTGGCTTACACAAATGAAAGTCTAATGTTGTACAAACATGGCATATTTTTAATTTCCGCAATATATTTTTTGAATTTGTAAAGCCAAAATTGAACAGACCTGCTTTTATTGTTGCGGGATGATTGAGGGCTGATAATGTTTCAAATGCACAATACGAGATAATTCATAACATGAGTTCAGCTAATGTATAGAACAGGGTCGGAACAGTAGTATAAGCATGTTTTGTGAACCTTAGCGTGAGCCTAAAGCCTAAGCGTAAAAATGAGCCCTAAGCAAAAAATTAGTCTAAAGCTTTTATTTCCTATGGGCCATGAGTTCGTTTAATTTTTAATTATTCTTGCATGAATTATGCAACATCCACAATACCATGCGTACACCAGATGTCTTTTTAGCGGTAGTGTGATTGATACTAAAGACAAGAAATCTTCCAGTGTCTCTTAAACTATGTCTTCAAATGTTACCTGGTGTACGCATGATATTATGGAAGTTGCTTTATGATACCGTTTTAAGCAAAATCGTGAGTCAAAAATGTCTTCCATTTTTACTTCACATAAACGACAACGGTGTACTGTTGTATCAGCTAATGATATAAGCTTTCAAGAAACGCCATGCGGTAGGCAAACTTTAAAAAACGGGATTTAAAATAAACTCATCGAAAAAATGTCTTAGTACTAAAGTAATTTTAAAAGTATAAACGATTCGTAGAGCCCGATAGCAAGTATAGTATAGTACTGGCTTAAAAAAAGTGTTGGATCTACCGTCAACCAGTGATGTGCTAAGTGTGTGACGAGCTCCCGTATGCTGAATAGGCTCTTAAAAATAACGGAAAATGTTACTTTAACATGCGTAACAGTACTATTGAGCGAATCCCTAAGCCTAAACCTAAGCCTAAACATTGCAAAAATGTGTTCCTAAGCCCAAGCCTAAGCGTAAGCAAAAATTATAATCTAGAATCTAAATTTACTGTTTTATGGACCCACCATAAACCTGGACGCCCCTTAAAGAATATGGGCGAAAATAACAAATATTAAAATTTAATATTAAGATCAATACCCTTGCGAGAGTGTCACTGAGCAGAGAGACAGACTGAATTTTAGTATTAATGTCAAGTTAAAGATTGGTTACTAACATTACGCATGTTCAAAGTCTCTGAGGGTCCGCTTAAGTCTGACGAGTTCTCCCTGTTTGGGGACATGGGGGTCATTAAGCAGGGTACTGACCTCATTTTATTACACTATGAAATAAATAAATAAATAAATAAATATTCGAGTCGATAGAACCTGAAGCGGTACTTAAGATGTACTGTTGTGCAATTTACCACTTTTTCTACAGGCCGGCCAATGTACAAATTTTAAAATTAACAAACATTTGTATAATGATATATATCGTTAGTTTGTAGAAGGTATACCAATCATTTTAGGCTTAGTAATTCAACAAGAAACGACCTCGTTGTGAAATATACGTTAAGAACACGTTTAGTAGTATCCTATAAGCTTTAATAGAAGCCAATTTACCGCTTTGCTTGTAAATATTTCTATACACCACAAAATCTGCGCAAAATACAGCCGATCTCTCTTCCTTCATGTAATTAATACGACGAAACGGTTTATGATTAAAATACTGACCTGTGACCTTAAGCCTCGTCCCGCTGTCCCGGGACAACAACAAGCAGGAGTGCAGCGTAGGCACACCAGCGATCAAAACACGCCTTATTAAACTTATATATGTACAATAAACACGGACATGGCCAGGAGGGGTTTCAGGAGTCAACTGCCCTCCGTTGGGGAATTTGATTCCTTTACAGCGGGCTAAAATTTCTAATAAAGCATATAAATGTGCTTTTGGCGTTTTTAGAGTGAGAACCGTTTAGTTTGGGATTTGGAGGCCGCAGCCCTCGTTCTGCTTGGGATCCCTAGAAATCGCAGGTGTTTGCAGGGACGGTGCTTTAGTAAGTACAGGGTATGCCTATTATGAGATATGCAGAACGAGAATGAGCGACTAATATTATGTGCCATATTTTGGTAAGCGAAAGGCGCAGTAAGAGATTATGATTAATGACACCGGTGAGGCTGTATTGGAATTTATCATCAACGAACCTTTTACGTGCCAACGGGTCGTATATTAATTAAAAGCATTTATAAAAATGGTTATGACATATTGACTTTAGGTTTTAGCGTTTTTTCAAACGTAACAGCTGCATTTCGGTTGTGTGCAGATCGAATTTCAGAAATTGACAAAAACAACGCCGCCTGTATTATTTTACCCAATAAAAATTTAAAATTTCTGTTCGGACTTTGGTGCAAAAAAATCCATATTAAAGGTGGAACGCTCCACATACGTATTTTGGGCGCCGTTCAAGCATAGAGCAAATATTCATATCGACGTAACAACTATAATTAATATTAATGTAATTCTAAGCGTTACAGAATGATATCTCTAAGGCTCGAATAAGGTCGACTGTTCAGAAACACGAGCATTTATTATTTTTATTAAAACGTCAGAATACACATCGCAGGGCCAATGTTACTTTTAGGTGCGGTACAGTAGTTTAAGCGTATTTGTAAGCCTAAGCCTGACCCTAAACGTTGCAAAAGTGAGTTCCTTAACCTAAGCCTATGTCTCAGCAAAAAATGTAATATAGAACCTAAACCTACTCTTTTGCAGGCCCACCAGAAACCCTATACGCCCCTAAAAGTAACATGAGCCCTTCGCAGAATATTAAGAAACCCCTTTGATGTTGACTGCCGAACCAACATCGGCCTTAGCATTTTCATATAAAGCCTCCAGCAACTGATTGATTTAGAAAAATTATTACATAACCAATTGTCTCATTGTATTCAATTGCCCAAATCCTAACCGGATCATCGGCATTCGCCCGATGTAAGCCAGAGATTGCAAGTCCAGCCCTGTTGTCAGGACCGCCTTTACGGTAGTCGCCACCCCCCGAACAGGTCCGAGAGGGCCAACAATAAAATATTTCACAGCTTCACCAGTCTGCGAAAAAAATTTAGTTTGACAAATTGGGGGGCCCATAAAACGTTACCACTGAATTTGAGGGTTTTGGGGGGTGCACTTTCGTCGGCGTCACTGGATGTTGTAACAAAACAAAAAAAACTGCGTGTGTGTCTTTATAAACATGAATATTTTTTCAAATAAAAGCATATATGATTCTACGTCTAAAAGCTGTCTAAACTTTGTCACATGTAAGTTGCTAAATAATTAATTGGACGAGATAATGTCAAGAACGTTCATGGCTACAAAGGTTATCAATGTCAACGTTAATATGCATTGGTGATTACAAAGTATAGCAAATTACTGATATTTATATGATGCTGTCAGCTTGCTCGACGAGAGTTGAGGGTAAACAACGTGTCACAGTACCCGGTGGGTATGAGAATACCGAAACGTTACTAAGTTTCAGACATACAAACGATTGATCCTTAATCTGGTGATAATTATACCGTGCCGAGGTTGTATGTGAATAACAATCAACTATGAACATAACGGCATTTCCAGCATTTTAATAACAGAATCGGAAGCTGATATTACCGGTTCCAGAGGGGATTCGGGGAATGGGGAGCGGCGTACATTTTACCCCGTCGAATAGTTTTGCAGATAAAATGGTAAGATGCATTTTTTATAAATTTTTAATTTCTGATTTGTTCCTACCTATTTGTCCAACTTTTTTTAATAGTTGGCGTTTAGTTTAGTTCACAGGGTGCGTAGCTGCGAGGTCTGGGTGATATAACGTTTATTAATGAGCAAAATTAATGCTTAAATTTAAGCCTTGGGTTCGTATTTTCAAACGTGCATAACAACTATCATCAGTTAGTAATACGCTTTTAAACTCGCAAAATATTGCATTTGCAGAACTCAAAACGGATACACGAGTACAGCGAATCAAGTATAAAAAATGTGCCGAATTTTCAGTTTCACCATTCTCTGGTTCGAAAGTTACAAGACCTATCACCAACTGGTGATACCTGCTACACCATATTTGATAACACCGGCATACCTTCCTGCTCGCTTCGCTTAAGAGGTATTGGCCAATGTAAAGATCAGGGACGGATCAGTATTATAAATATACTCCTAAGACTAAGCCTAAATCTAAGCCAAGCAAAAATTAGTCTAAAGCTTAAGCTTACTCTTTTCTAGTTCCACAGAAAAACGTTCCGCCCGCTGATCTTTACATGGGCTGAGGTTTTGTTTTCAGTTCTTATATCTATAAAATTTTTGGCAAAAAATGGGTAAATTAGGTTTGTTATGTTATGGAACGTTCACGTTATACTGTGCACACCGATTCAAAAATTTGTCCAGTTTCCTACTTTGTATCACAGTACAAAACTGCACTAATAATAATAATAGTAATAATAATACTAATAATAATATATAATAATAATAATAATAATAACAATATTAATAATAATACTAATAATAATATATAATAATATATAATAATATATAACAGTAGTAATAATAATAGATATCCACTTACAACCTGGTATTGACCATCGGATTTTTGAACCAATATTTTCAAAGCTTAAACGCAGCTGCAGTACCCTCTCCTCCCGACATACTTAGGCTCAGCTTTAGGTTTAGCTTAGGTTTAAAAAGTTTTTACCTCGGCCTAAGTCTAACCTTGCCCTAAGCCTAAATTGATGCCTTAACTGCAAAGGTGTGGTTTTATACGAGTTCAACAGTCCTTACACACTTTTATATTTACACTGTTGTACGAGCATTTTTCAATTGTTTGACGACCTGTTAACAACTGTACGCAGTTGAGAATGCGGTTTGGGAAACCTTTATCGGCTTGCGTAACACCACTAAACTGAACAACTATTTCAACTACACATAGTGTATGTACACTGCAAAAAAATGGTGAGTTACACTGACTCCCTCCGAATTAGGTTCTACGGGACTACACAGACGGAATCAAATTCTACTCTGCCAGACTCAAACGTGCGACTTAGTGAGTCGAATTTGACTCTGGTGGAGTCGAATTTGACTCAATTTGTGTAATCCCGTAGAGCCTATATCGAAGAGAGACAATTTGACTCACCATTTTTTGCTGTGTAAGATGTTTGACTTTAATACTAAGAATATCCGTTTCTACTTATATATTAACTCAGAACTCAACAGCATTGTTAGCCTCCGCTGTTGTCTTTTGTTTGTTTATTATTTGAAATATTGTTGTGAAATTTTAACCGCTAGCATTGTAGAGAGTTGAGAATAATTTTGCGTTTTTTTCTCGCTAGTATATATATCACTGAGAGATATTTTGGAATGAAGCATCTGACGAATCTTGTGCCCATTCCTACCTCAAACGTAGGGTTTGGTTTTGGAATCCAAACGTAAAAGCCTTTGCCTGAGTAAAGCTTTTCCTAAGCGTAAACCTAAGCCATTGCGATAAATGTTGGAAGAGAAGCGTATAGAAGCGAAATGAAGTTTACTGGTTCGTACTGATTGGCCAATGCTGCTTTTAGGCCGGTCAACTACAGATTAAGTACATTCCTAAGTCTAAGCCTAACCGTTGAAAAAGTGTACTTCTTAGCCTAAGCCAGCCTACTTAAGTCTAATCAAAAAATGTCTAAAATCTAAGCCTACTTTTTCCCGATTCCAAAAAAGTTTGGACGGCCTAAAATATGAAAAGGACCAACTCATTGACGGTTCAGGTTGTGCATGTTGGGGTGGGATGCGCCTACTATATTCTTGGCCGACGCTACATAATATTCATGAATTTTCTAGCAGAAAAACAAGAGTTTAAGTGCAGAGAAGACCTCATATATATACATATATACATATACATATACATATACATATACATATACATATATACATATACATATATACATATACATATACATACATACATATATATATACATATATAGATATATATTTATATATATGTATCCAAGTATTGTTCTGCGGACCATGATGTTGTGCAGCATATGGTTTTGGATCTTTCTTTAGAATATGGATACACAAGATTATTACAGAATTAATATTAATAATAATAATGGTTGTATTGAGACAAATCAATTGTGCTAATATTGCAAATGTTGTTGCAGTTACGATACTCGCCATTTTAGTTCGACTTACGAGTTCAGGTATTTACGGTTCCCAACAGATCGTTTTGTTAGAGACAACTGTTGTTTTAAGCTAGAAAATTCACCAAAGTATCATGAAAAGTTGTCGACCGGCAGCTCGCTGCATGACAATTTGTTATTTGAAATCTCGTCGATTCGATAATGTGTAGTCAAGCGTATCGACTTAGGATTAGCGGCACTATCAAAGCTACTAAGTTTCAAGCAATCTTCGTGCCAATACAGTACATTTTTAAGAGGTATACGAACAAATTTCACAATTGCTATTTGCTCGGAATATCAGATTCGCGTAATTGGCAATGGCTGTAATCATGACGGGTTTGTGCTATTTTTCAAAAAGAAATGTAAATTTAAAGGTTTCACAGGTTGTTAAATTGTGAAATTAAACATTAGATACAGCATAAAGGGTGTCAGGTAAGATTGTGGTAAAGCGGCACATCGTATTTATATTGCAGATATGAGATCGTGTAAATACCTATTCATGGCCTTGTGTAAGCCCACTTGTATGCTTGCACTGCAAAAAATGGTGAGTCAAATATAGGCTCTATGGGTCTACACAAACTGAGTCAAATTCAACTCCGCCAGAGTCAAACGTGCGATTTAGTGAGTCGAATTTGACTCTGGCGGAGTCGAATTTGACTCAGTTTGTGTAGTCCCGTAGAGCCTATTTCGGAGAAAGTCAATTTGACTCACTATTTTTTGCAGTGTGCTTGCTTTGAAAGAGCCAGCGCCGGTACCGGGTATAAATTTTTCGATCCAATCTCAAACCATTACGCTTATCTAGATTCAATTTTATTATTTAAACTCGTAGACGGCACTTAAACGTTTTAAACTTATATACACTGTATACAACTAATGGAGCTTATCAAAAATAAACCACTATTTCAAACGGTTTTTGCGTGTCAAACAGCATTTTTCAATACTTGTTGTAAGCGGAGAAACTCTGAAATGAATCGCAAATATAACAAAACACTAAAAATGGCTTTATATCAGCGCTAAACGGCTGGTGTTTAGTGTCTTAATGCTTGTATTGTCGACTAGGCCCATGTAAAGATCAAGGGCGGAACGTTTTTTGTGGGACTGCAACAGAGTAAACTTAAGCTTTAAACTGATTTTTTGCTTGGCTTAGGCTTAGGTTTAGGCTTTAGGCTTAGGAATATGCTCATTCTTTACGCTTAGGCTTAGGCTTAGGGCTTAGGCTTAGGAATATGCTTATAATACTTTTCCGCACGTATTCTTTACATTGACCGTCGACATACGCAGACACCCCGCGTTGAAAAGTATAACAATCTCCAAACGAAAGCTAGTTGTACATACAAATTTAGAATATAAGTATGCAGCGCAACCATTTTCAGCCTGGCTAATCTCAATCTTGATTAAAGTTTTGCCAGAAACAAAATGTTTGTCTTTAAATCCATAATTAGCTTTTTATAACTAATGGCTGTTGTTTTCATAAAGACATAGACTATTGCGCATAACCATAGCTTTTGAGCAGATTAATCCTTAAATACAGTTTAATTTGTTTTGTTTATTAAAGTTAAAATCGATATTTTTAAGACGACTGGCCCATGTATAGACCAAGGCCGGAACAGTAGTATAAGCATATTCCTAAGCCTAAGCCTAAGCAAAAAAATAGTTTAAAGCTTAAACTGACTCTATTATAGCCCCTCCGGAAAACGATCCGGCCCTGTTCTACACATGGGCCAGACGGCTGAACGCGTGAAGGTATAACGAAAATATTAGAATTACTCAGACGATTTTAGATGTCTAACTTTTAAGCATTGTGAGCAGGGTTAAACAGGCCCGTAGCCAGTTCACCTTGCTTGGGGGAGCTAAAAAAATTTCATATGGAGCTTTCAAAGGTTTTTAATGACTTTCACGCAAGGTTTAAAATGTTTTAGGGGGGTGCGAAAAATTTTTCCAGGGGGGCTGAGCCCTCCCTGGCCCGCCTTTGGCTACGGGCCCGCATACAAGCGAACCCTTGTTTTTGATGTTAACTACTGTCTGTTACATAATCGGTCGCTGAATAACAAATTAAAAAGTACCAAAATATAATCTGTACAATTAAAGCTTGAATACTCCACATACGTAGTTTGAGCAAGTTTGCTGCATAATTTGCTTACAACAGTTTCATAGCACATAGACGGGGTTGTTCTATAATTAGAAATAATGCATGCAAATTTTTTATGCATTCGCTAACACTTTTGCGCATTTCGAAAAGTTGGACGACTGGTAACTTCTAAAACGGATTCAAAAAACCCCAAGACTGAGAATACGTGTCGGAAGCAAAAGTTGTGGCAAGTGACCCTTCCTACAACTTTCTGGCTTCGCCACCCCTGCAAACACTTAGTATACTCAAACCTAATGTTTTGAATAAAATTATTTTTTGCTTGCATTTCAGCGTATTGTCCAGAAGGAAGTGCAGTGTTTTTGGATCAAGGGCGTCCGAAAGTATGCGATCCAGACGCAAATACGGATTGCCCTGTTGGTCCGTATGGTTGTGTTCGGCTGGCTGGTTCACGTGTTAGCTATTGCTGTTCCAGTAAGTAAGAGAACGTATCGGTGTGCTGTAAACCTCTGAGCAGCCAGGGTGCGACCGGATATCCGGCTCCGGCAAAAAATCGGCATCCGGCTCCGGTATTGTTTCTTGTCGGATATTTGTTTAAAAATTTGAAAAAATGAAACTAATTGACTTAGATTGACTCACTTGAATTTTTGAATATCACGCTATAGTTCTGAGCGTGTTTGTGCCGGAAATGAATCCGGCTTCCTTTTGGTATTTTTAGGTGCATCTGTGCCTCTGTCAGCCCACATTCTATTCATTTATAAGCACGCGGAGATTGCACTGTCCCGGTGAATAACTTACGATATTCGTTGTAATTTTGGAATATCATATGATTTCGCATAAATGTCCGCTAGTATCATGTGACATACCGTCTCTTGTACACAAAGAACACCTGAGAGCGGTGTGAGACTTATCTGCATGCATATCTATTAGTTATAACTTAAGTAACTGAAACTACATACACTGTGGAAACAAACCAGTTTTATATTTGCTTCAATCTTACGGCGATTAATTCAGTTGAGAACAAGTGTAACTTCCCATTCGAAATTTTTCTTAGAACGTACCTCCCGCTCCAAAATTCTAGCTTGGCCTCTGGTTGCGTGCCGGCCACTTCGTACTTTACCTTGCAGTTAACGTGAAGATAAGTCAAAACTAAGCTTAAGCGAAACAATAGCCTTAAATCCTAAGCTACATACACCTCTATTTTATAATATCTTACATAAACTGGATGCCCGACCGTAAAACTAAGACGGGCCAAACAAATATCGCAACTGAACGCAACGTTAGATACACAGAATAATGGAATAGGTTCATTGTTAAAGTGTTAAGCTTTGGCTCGAAAACACTTAATATAGGCCACGGAAGGAAGAAATGAGAGTTACGTTCTGATATCTGAATGCTACTTAGATACTTTATTTTAGTTTTTTGCTTGAATTTCAGTTATTTGGGGAAATATAATAATTAAAAGATGCATGTGTTTGTGGTAATTTTTGAGTGACAGGCTATTAATTTACAAAAAAACCCATAATTAGTGCGCTCAACCAGTAATTCAAACAGCAATATGATTTAATAAACCAGAATACAAACTATAAACTTATAAAGGAATATGAGATTAAATAAACAATCGAATTAACTATCCGGCTCCGGCTCCGGCCGGATATTAGATTATCCGGCTCCGGCTCCGTCAGTTTTTGGTATCCGGTCTCACCCTGGAGCAGACCCATACCAACTCACCTTTCTAGGAGGGGCTGATGGCTTACTTGCAATGTTGAAAACTTTTTATGGTGATCCAAATCCTTGCATGGGACGGCTGATCCCTTCTTTGACGCATTTCTGACTACGGACCCGTCTCTTAGACTGAAAGCCGTGCTGTTTTTGCTATATTTGGTATTTTTGCGCGAACTTGTGTCTTAAGTGATTCACTTTATTTTTGCGTCGCTTTCTCAAAATTTTGTCCTCTCCTCAAGTTACTTTGGATTTTGTAATTTCAGTTAAATGTCCTGGCGGCGGATCGTATTCGGTGCAAAACGGCCGTCCAATATTGTGTCAAAATGGCGACAATAAAGTATGTACGTTTGCACATTGGTGTCTACTGTTGGAAGGCGCTGACCGTTTTGGAGTTTGTTGTACCCTGACGCGAAATTCAAGGCTGGGCCGACGGATCAACGGAAGGAATGGTGCTGGCGGAGAAGCTGGTAGATCCGGTAAACTTTTGTGTTTGATTGTTTAATATTTAAATCGTATAGTATGTGACTATTGTTTGCATGTTTCTATCCAATATTTACGTGGTTTCAAAAGATCATCCCCCACAAGTGACAGTTGTACTGTTTGAGGTATATTTTTAAATGTTACAAACTTTCTCGTTTTTTATTCTGAGTGTTGTTCAATTTGTTCGTAGGCCGATATCAGTGCCCAAATCGAGGTGCAATACAGATGACAAATGGCGCACAACAAACGTGCACATCGCAATCCGGTTGCTTGTCCGGATACTCGTGTTCATTGGTTGTCGGAAAAACGTTCGGGATTTGCTGTAGATCGAGCAGTTGTAAATGTCTTGTATTTACGATTTAGTGCTAAAATTGCGTTTGGCTTTGTGTTCGCTTCGCTAACGAGTTTTTTGTTCGCTACCCACACTGTTGTATTGTTTACAGTAAGCATCAGTTTCGTAAATAAGGTACGAGTAAATTCATATTCACAAGTGCAAGTTTTTGTAGTGATAAATGGCAGCTGCATTTTGTCATGTTTTAGATAAAGGAATTGCAGCTGCGACTTACAGTCGCAGATAATTGCCACAAAAACTTGCACGTGTAAGCTGCAACTGCAAGTATCTGTTGTAAGTCAGTTTTCGATGCAAAAACTTGCACGTGTAAGTTGCAACTGCAAGTATCTGTTGTAACAGCTTGTACTCGCAAATTTACAGCGGTCAGTTTTCGATGCAAAAACTTGCACGTGTGAATTGGGTTTAAGGTTTACTAGTTTATAACTATCTTTCCTACAAAAGGCCGCTGAATTTTGTTTCAAAATTTTCTTTGCTAAACAAGCAATTTCTTATACCAGTGTGGACCATTATATAGAAAAGGACCGTAACGATTAGCTTATACTTAAGCTTACACCTAAGCCTAAACCTAAGCCCAAACAAAAAATTAGTCTAAAGTTTAAGCTTACACTATTGCAGTCCTGGACAAAAACGTTCCGCCCCTATTCATTATACAAGGACGTCTTTTTCTTACAAAACCCCGTGGTTGCTGACTCGAGAAATATGCGTTTGGTGTGTTGTTTCTCAACTTTAAATGTTTGAATGAAATGAAAACGTTGAATTCAATCTAATCATTACAATACGGCAATTTTAGCTAATTTTTCATTTCAGTATACTGCCCTGAAAATAACCGACCTTTACAGTCGAATTATATGATCAAAACGTGTGAAATGAAGTTTCCCGGATGTGGTACCGGGTTTAGATGCCGGACAATTGATGGCGATGGCACTTTTGGATATTGTTGTCCTGATCGCGGACTAGGTATTATTGATATTTGGTTAGCGGTATACGAACAAGCTTAATTTCCATATTATGAATTCAAAGAATATCGGCATGGCTTTTTCAAACTGTCCCAATTGGTAGTAACTTCAAATATTTCTTTAATGCAGGCATCGTTAATGTATGTAGCACCTATCATCAGTTGACAATTGGTCTTGTTACCTTAAAATTACAGTGAATAGTGCGCTTCGAAATTTGGTACACTTTTATCATTTGATCTATTCTGCCACAGGGTGAAGTTGATTGTTCAAGAAACTGTTAGTATTTAGGGCGAATGTATAGAGCATGGTCCTAACAGTTGTATTTGTATATAATATATACGCATATTCCTTAGCCTAAATCTAAACCTAAGCATAAGAATGATCTCACACCATGCCCGAAGCCAGCTCACTTTGCTAGGGGGTTAAAATATTTCAGGAGGGGCATTCAAGGGATTTTAATGACTTGCAAGCAAGGTTGAAAATTTTCTTACCTGCCCTCCCTTGGCTATGGGCCTGGCTTACACCTAAGCCTAAGCTTAAGCCTAAACAAAAAATCATTGTAAAGCTTGAGCTTACTCTATTGCAATTCCGCAGAAAAACGTTCCACGCCTGATCTTTACATTGACCGCAATTGGCACCAGGTGCTACACACAACTGAGAATTCGATTACTGACTCTAAATGTTAAGGTCCAATTAGCGAACGTTGGACCTTAACATTAAACAAATCGAGTTGAATATTTAAAATAAACTGATTTAATATACAAATCAGATATTGGCAGCTGTCCAAACGGCGGCTTTGTTTACATTAGCGGCGGCGCTTTCATGTCTTGTCGATCGAGTTCGAGTTGCCCTGCGAATTATGTTTGTGTCGCTGGCGTCAAAGATTATCCAGTTTGCTGTTCAAGATCTTCAGGTAAGTATAACAATTAATTTTCAAAATCATTACTGTAGAACATTTTAATAATGCTAGGGATTAAGACACACTCATTCCATATTGTTTCGCACCAACAATGTCTTTTCAACCCTACACCATCCAAAAATGTGTTGTTTTATTTAGTTTTTTTGACAAAATGTTAAAAATGTTAGCCGGAAGTGCTGTAGAAATTACATCACAACGTCTTAGGGTTGCGCTATACTTATTGATGATTTAAATGAACTTAGGCACTGTCCGGCACTGCGCAGCACTCTGCGACAATGCTCTGTATACGCGGTTCCGTAATTCGGTATGTTTAAGTTTACAATATTTACCTTCCGGATGAATTAAGTTATACTCCAAGTAAATACTTGATCGCAGGTGTGAGAATAGACACTCAGGGAGCTAGTGCCCCTCAATAATAACAAATCGACTTTGGGGTATTATATTTGGCCCGGGTTCGTCGCCAAAGGGAAGCTTAAGAGGGGCTCATCCCCACCTGAAAAAGTTTCAATCGTTCTTGTAAATCATCGCAAATCATTGTATGCCCCTCCTAAAAACTTCCTACATCCCTAGCAAGGCAAGCAGGCTACGGGCTTGATTATGTAGTCAAATGCGACTAAACTTCAAAAAGAACTGCTGGCTTCATGGTCACTTCGCTTGCAAAGGTTTCATTTACATATTGCAATGCAGCTCGTCACAACAGTTTTCACCACTGTTTCAGTCCGTTGCCCAAACGGCGGGACGATTCTTAGACGTTCGGGCGCCGTTCAAGGCTGTTCTCAAGAAACAAACGATTGCTTGAACACACCTTTTTATTCGTGTTCAACTCAACGTGGCACCACTGTCGGGTACTGTTGCTCGAGTCGGGATAACTCGAATCGAAATGGTATAATTGATAGTGGCAGTGCAAACGGTGGAAACAATAGGGGCAACGTGATAACTCAACGAGGACAAGTGACAATGAGTAATGTTTGAACTGTTGTTGAAATATATGCAAAATAGGCGAATAGTACTTTAAGGAGCGTAACAGTAGATTAAGCGTATTTCTAAGCCTAAGCCTAAGCGTTGCAAAAATGTGATCCAAAGACTAAGCCTAAGCCTATACAAAACATTGTAATCTAAAATCTAAACCCACTCTTTTATAGAACCACCAAAAACCTGGACGGCCCTTAAAGTAACATGGGCTTAAAAATATGTGGTAGCCGACATTTATAGGAACGGTACTTGTTAACTTTCGCTCACAAAAGTTCGTCCCATACACACAATCACTGGATTAATAAAGTAGGCTTAGGCTTAGACATAGTTAGCTTAAATCTAAGATTATGCTTAGGAAAATAAAAAACTGTCATGTGGGTGAAGTTTTGTCTTCTGTCAAAGTAACATTAGTGTGCTTGTAAGTAAACCAAATTTAATTTCAGGCATAGGCTTGCGTTTAGGCGGTGACGGACGGCGCCGGGCTGGTGTCTGCGTCCCGTAGAGCCTATTTCCAAAATAGTCAAATTCACTCACCATTTTTTGCAGCGTTCAGAAGAGGAATTTCACAAATCTCAAGTCACACGTGCAAGTTTTTGCAGCAAAAACTTGTACGTGCAACTTGCATGTGTCAGTTTGGTCACGAAACAGCTGTGAAGTTCTCGCCTCCTCTGCAAATAAGTCACACGTGCAAGCGCAGCTGCAAGTCACTGACTTTATAGCGCCTGCATTTTGGTTGGCCAATCAGAAATCGTTTTGTTAGCCAAAATTAAACAAATTTAACCTGTCCCACTAGTCAATCAGAACCCATTGTTAATTCTAGACCCTGAAAATTTTATTTGTCAAAATTTAAATATCTATGCACGCTTCTGTGTTTAAAAACACGAGTTAAAATTTTAAATTTCAGTCACCGGCCGATGTCCTAACAATGGATTGCTGTACGCTGTCGATAGCGTAGAAACAACATGTTCTCTTGATCCTCAGTGTCCAAGAAATTTTCGTTGCGTAGCAATCACTGGATTAGCACGATGTTGTAGCTTGCAACAAGGTAAAACGCCCGCCCGCCCCGCCCTCCGACAGTGGTGGATCCAGAAATTGCTGGTGGGATGATGCACAAGTGGAAAATCATAAGTGTTTGGAGCCAATGTTACTTTAAGGGGCGTAACAGTAGATCATGTGTATTCTTAAGCCTAAGCCTCAGCCTAAGCGTTGCACAAAAATGTAATCTAGAATATAAAACTACTATTTAATATAGTCCCATCAAAAACCTGGACGTCCCTTAAAGTAACATGGGCCAGTATTGGCATCTGACAACTAAAAAAATTGCGTTAATTTGTCATATTTGAATAAAGGGTCTATCGAACGTTGTATCAGCTTTTACCAGCTCTTTTCCAATGCTGAAACCAAAGTCAGGGCCAATAGTAGCCACTTACCACATTATCCCTTTGAAATGGGTCCTACTGCAACAACGGTCTCCCACCCTAATCAAATTTTACGCAAAAAATTTCAAAAAAATTTGATCATCGAGAGGGTTCGCCGAGCCGGAATAGGCGGTCCCCACCCTAACCTGCTCCGACACACACGAAAGTCACCGACGGATTTAAGGCGGTACTCAAGCCTAGACCTGCAACAGGATCAAAACTGTATCAAGATTTACTACTAAAAATGCGTTTGGTTTTTCGTTCGAGTCCTTTTTTTTCACTTTTATATATCGATCGGCGTCCCCGATCTAAAATTTCTGGATCGGCCATTGATCCATGTGCGTTTGAATCATATAATTTCATGGAATCAAACGTCTTCGTTTCTGTAGTGTCGTCATGTATAGCTAGGTATTTTTACAAAAACCTATCAACAGTTAAATTTTAGTTTGAAAGTTTATAACTCGTGGCCTTGGCCCATATTTTCAATCGTGTATAGCAACTATCATCAGTTAGTAATAGGTTTTCAAACTCGCTAACTATTGCAGTTGTTGAACTCAAAAAAACGTACCGAAGTAGAACGAATCATATGCAAAAATAAGCTGAATTTTAAGCCTCAATATTCGCTGGTTCAAAAGTTACAAGACCAATCACCAACTGGTAATAGGTGCTACAAACATTTGGCGAATACGGTCAATTGAATTTAAATTTGAAAAATATAATTTCAGCCACATGCCCATCGGGTCGATCTCTGCTACGCATAAACGGTATTGCCCAATCATGCCACGCTGGCCATGAATGCGTAACCGGATACTCGTGTCAACCGCTCATTGGTGACCATGGTCTGTGTTGTGCTGGCAGCACCGGAACCGGAACGAAAGTCATTCCAGTGATTATACCAAGTGAACCAGGGGACACTGGCGACGTTGGTAGGTATCGCGTTGAATATTACGGGTTTGGATAACCGAACAGGTTGATGGACACAAAATGAATGGTGTTGGGTATTCACACCTGGCTACACGTTTTCTTATGCACTGCAGGGACATTGAGTGTAATTTGGTTTTATTACGGATTTGTTTTTTCTTCTGTGAAAAGCTGTTTGGAACATATATAATGTATAAATAATTAAGTAAATAAATAAATCGAAATAAATATATATTATATATGTATTTATATATATATGTGTGTGTATATGGCGTGATTAGCTATTTTGTTTTTATTATTTTGTCTTATTTTCTTTCACTGTGTATGTGCTTAGTTTTTTGTTGTATTATTATATATTTTGTTCTTTCATTGTAGGTGCTGGGTGTATCCTAGGATCCCATTTCGCACATGTACCAGTTTTTTTCGCAAGACAAAGTATGACAAGCGAGAAAACATTTTTGAACTTTAAGAGTTTCAAAAGAAATTGGAGACCCTTTTAATTTTCGTTTGTTTTGCTTCTTCAGAAATATCGCATTCGAATATATTTCTGCTATTCCCTGGATGGCGGGAGCAGCCATCCCTCATAGTCCCTATTTGGTGGGCATCACCCCTAAAGGGGCCCTACCCTCACCGTTTGAAACAAAAACGGCTTAAGTTTTAAAATGCGTCTGGCCTCTCGCTCGCTTCGCTCGTGAGTTTGGCGGCTCCACCCTGGAATTTGGGGGAGCTCTCACCCCTGCCTGCTCCGGCACTGCATATATACACCCTTGAATATTGGATCTTTGAGATAAACTTTTTTCAGTAGAAGTTATTTAAGTTTACAACCTGGTAACTTAGTGTAAGTTTCGGATCAATAAAAATGGCTTTTTAGTCTTTTAGGATAAATGTTTACAGTTTCAGCTCAGAACTGAGCAATATTTTAGCCGTTGCTTACCTGTTGATAGTAAAGTTTTGAATTTGACTCAAGACTTAATGGTAACGTTTATGTAATTGGCACTCAAAATTTAATTAGAGTAGGTTAAATTGTCAATTTGTTCAAATTGTCAGAACAAACCTTTAAGTATAAAATCTTAGTTTTATACAGGCAGTGCACACCACGGTATTGAGCACGCTGGTTTTGTTCTGAACGAAAACTACCTTTATTTTTAGTTGCTATCATATTTTTCAGAATGACATACTAGGTTCTACTGCAGGCACGTGTAATATATAAATATATGCTAAATAATAGGCCATTGTACACTTTCCTAAACTGGTTTAGGCTTAGGATTAAACTTATACTTAGGTTCCTAACAAGGCTTGCCTACTATAGTGATCCGAATAAGAGGATGGTAATAAGGGGGCGTAAACGGATAGAGTTCCTACACCCTAATTCGAGTCCATAAATGTCAAAAATTCCTAATTCTATACTGGTCAAAGATATAACACTGAAGTACAAACCTATCCGCAGAAATTTTAATAATTAATTCAGAAAACAACGGACACGGCAACCATCAAAAATGTTGCGGAAGTGTCAGTCTTGCCCAAAAGAGAGAATGATATAAGAGATGGGTGTTAGGCTCAACTAACAAAAGGCGGCGGACGGCGGGTTAAAAATAAGTATCGAGTTTGTACCGAATAACAGGAGCGGTACCCTCTGGAGAGGCCAAATAAATATCAGTCCTCCCCACGTATTCGGGTCACTACAGTAGCCTAAGCCCAGCCCTAAAAATTTGAATGAGCCTTTGGCCTAAGCCTTTATCTAAACCATGACCGAAAGCCGAAACCTATGCATGAGCGTAAGCCTAACCCTGAATCTTGAACGTACACCGAACGTGCATTAAAGCTATTTCTCCACTTATCTTCACCGGATATTTGCATCATTTAGCAACAGGGTTGATCTCAAATGACATTTTATCGGCTTTATTCCCGTAATATTTGCATGACGAAAATAGGAACGCAAGCCGCTTTGAATGTGCACATGTAATTTTGAACTAGCATTACGAGTGGCGCTATAATTCTTAATTTACTTCAATGTCGTCCGACTTTGTGCCGCCGCTGTCCGTCGATTGTGATTCGGGCCCATTCGTCTCTGGCGTCGTGGCCAAGACGGTAAGTCGCGTACAGTGCGATGGATTACGATATTTAATAGAAAACAATGATGGTCAGTCACTTGTGAAGAACTGTATGCAAATCATGGTAGTGTTCGGCGAAAATCTGAAATACAGAGGTTTTAGCTATTGCAGATTTAAATTGTCTAAAACTGTCAATCTGTAATCGTATTCTCAAATCTGTATAGCACCAATCATCAGTTTAGTGATAGGTTTTATAACTTTGGATCCCAAAAAAATGCTGGGGTTCAAAATTGAGCACTTAATTGATTGCGGCTTTGTCAGACGTTTGAGTTATCGACAATCAACCAATGTTAGAAAGCAAGTAATATGCACCGATACAGGCTCATACTCAGCGCAACATAGCTGAAAGGGTTTAAAAATTTCACGAATGGCACGCAAGTATTTGAGATGACTTCACAAGCGACGTTGAAACTTATTTAAACGGAGCGAGCAAATTTTATCAGGGGATACTGGGCTCTTCCGTCCCCTCTGGTCTTCTCTGGTTATGGGGCCAATGAACGTAGATTCAAAATAAATTGTAGTTTTACTGTAATTCATTCATAAATGCACTAATAATTTATAGCCGACTTGTTGTTGTGAGCAATTTATTACATTGCAAAAAATGACAACGCCACACTCAAACATGCGACTCAGTGAGTTGAAGTTGACTTTGACGGAGTCGAATTTGACTCAGTTTGTATAGTGTCGTAGATGCTATTTCGGAGAGAGTCAATTTGACTCACTATTTTTTTTGCAGTGTATGGCTGGATTAGGCCTTGCTTTTGCAGCCTTGGTCTGGTATTTGAACGTGACTTGACGTCACATTTTTTGATAAAATTTAAAAAATTTGAATGTTTGCACAAGTTCACTTTACGGTCAGTTTTCAACTTTTCACTAAAGCATCGTCTGCGATAAGATAATTTTGTAGGCCAATTTGTCTTTCAAAAATTTAGCTGCGTTTCAAGCTACAAGATTTAGGCTCGGTTTTAGCAAAGGTACACAGCGGCCTTATTGAAAATCGATTAAACGGTTTGCCAATTTTTTTCTATGCAACCAATATTTTACCTGGTCATTTTAATATCGGCGATTGCCTTCGTCAATCCACAAATTCCACAGTCCGTGTAAACGTCAGGGCGGAACATTTTGTCTGGGACTGGATTTGGAGTATGCTTAAACTTAACATTAATTGTTTTCATTAGGCTAGGTTTAGGCACAAGCTCATGCTTACGCTTAGGTTTAGGCTCAGGCTTAAGAATATGCTTATACTACAGTGGCGGCCCTGTTCTTTAAGAATATGCTTATACTACAGTTGCGCCCTGTTCTATACATTGGCCAATTCCTCGATATAAGCTTCATTTGAGCTTTCAGTTAATGCTACAACAGCGTCGTGTCCAAATAACGGTGCCACCGCAATGGTCAATGGAAAACTACTGAAATGCAACACAAACAATGCGAACGATTGTCCTTCCGGATTCACATGTGTAACCGGAACACAACCGGAACTTAACCTTTGTTGCGCCGATGCGTCAAGTAAGTTTGCATTCACGGCCGGATATACACGCGGCATAGAGATGAGTATTTGTGTATTTGTTGGAAATTTCTAGAGACAACGAAAAAAGGCACTTTTACTGGTTGTAGTATTTAAGAGGCCACATAATGTTCTCAAGCGTATTAACGCTCATTTCATTTAGATTCCCGCTGAAATGATTTCTAGGTAACACAGGTTTGCTACACGATGCCAAACCATTCCGAAATACAATCCTGGTTTACACTCCCAGGGGCTAAAAATTTTTCAAGTGGAGTATACAATGGCTTTCGTTGATCTATAAGAAAGGTTGAAAATACTCTGTAGGGGGGGCAAAATTTTTCCGGTGGGGGCTGAGCCCCCCTCTGTTCCCCCTTGACTCTCGGACCCGTACACTCCTTCAAATAGTGAATCCTCTCACAAAAGTTTTGCTTCAACGTTCATTTGAACGATTCCAACGAAAACTGGTTTATCAATGCAACTTGTGAAAGTAGTTTGTCCACAGTAGCGCATGAAAGGGGACGCTACCGTGGCCTGTCACCCCCCAACAGATATCAAAACAAACATTTTAGTAATGATTTAAAAAGCTAAAATAACATTTTACACCGCGTGGATTCCCTTTGAAGCACTTCTGAATTCAACGGTTTGTCCAGAATAGCCCAAGTAAGCAAAAAGTTATGCGAACCTAAATTAGGCCGATTTAAATTAACAGTGCAATATAAGCATAAGCAACAACGTTTAACATAACAGAACCGTAAAATATTGCAGCTAAAATTTCTAACCGAAAACTGGCGAATAGGAAACTCCAGGGTTCAAATATGTTAAAAAATCAATAATAAAAACATTGTCTCAGTTGAATGTCCTGACGGCGAAACAGTGTTTCGATTGGACAATGTGGCAGTCAGGTGCACAGATGCTGGAGCGAAATGTAGCGAATCAGGAGGCGTTTGCTCTCAAACTGGGTACTGTTGCGAAAGTGAACAAGGAGATACTAAAAAAGGTAAATGTCTTATGGTATCAATGTGATAGTCACGGTGCGATAACTCGTAAAGGCACGACAAGGGGTGTGTGGCTCGCTATTTGGTAATTTGGGCCGTTCAAAAAAATGAAAAAGTTTCATTGCCTAATAATTTGTCTAAATACGGGGGGGGGGGGGTAAATATTAACCAGAGTTGACTTGTGGTGCCATTTTCAGCCTTGATACATGTATTCTACAATAATAACTTGCGCACGCCAAATAATTTTGAATATTTAAAAATTGAATTTTGAATATTTAAAAATTGAATTTTGAATATTTAAAAATTGAATTTTGAATATTTAAAAATTGAATTTTGAATATTTAAAAATTGAATTTTGAATATTTAAAAATTGAATTTTGAATATTTAAAAATTGAATTTTGAATATTTAAAAATTGAATTTTGAATATTTAAAAATTGAATTTTGAATATTTACAAATTGAATTTTGAATATTTAAAAATTGAATTTTGAATATTTAAAAATTGAATTTTGAATATTTAAAAATTGAATTTTGAATATTTAAAAATTGAATTTTGAATATTTAAAAATTGAATTTTGAATATTTAAAAATTGAATTTTGAATATTTAAAAAATTATTTGCTCAATGATTTTCAGTTGTGACTATTAACTGTCCAAATAACGGAATCGCACAAGAACGGGATAATTCTGAAATTGGAACGCAACAATGCAGTTCGAGCAAAGGATGTATTGGAAAATTTCAATGTGTTCAAATAAATGACCAATCGATATGTTGTCATGTTGAATCAAGTAAGGTTTGAAGCAACTTGTGCGTAGATTTCTTACTGATATCTGATTGGCGTATCCACACCCAAGCAACTTGTGCTTTGATTTCTTGCTCTTATCTGATTGGTGTATATACACCCAAAAAACTTGTGCCTTGATTTTTTACTGATATCTGATTGGTTTGTCCACACCCAAGCAACTTGTGATTTGATTTCTTGCTCTTATCTGATTGGTGTATACACACCCAAAAAACTTGTGCCTTGATTTCTTACTGATATGTGATTGGTGTATACACACCCAAGCAACTTGTGTCTTGATTTCTTACTGTTATCTGATTGGTGTATCCACACCCAACCAATTTGTGCCTTGATTTCTTACTGATTTATCCACACCCAACCAACTTGTGCCTTGATTTCTTACTGATATATGATTGGTGCATGTGACATGCAGATGCATGAAGACAAGTAATAACCTCATGCTGATGCTGTGCATCGCGGTAAGCCACTGCTGCATATGTGGTGCCTTCATATGCAGCAGCAGTAAAAACATAGAAGAACCAAGATACATGTGTATAATGTTGAGGTTCTTACAAGGCATAAAAACAGAAAAACTCAGCAGTTGATTGTGAGGTGACGTGACTGATAATCTGTCCACCGAATTCGAATCCTTTTGACGATTTCAGTTGGATGTCCAGAAGAAATGGAAATTCGACAACCAAACGGAATTAATTTTGGTTGTTCTGGTGATGACCAATGTGACGAAGGATATAACTGCAAGCGACGCAATGAAGACGCCGCATTGGGTTATTGTTGTAAGAAAGCAGTGACCAAGCAACGCCAAGGTAAGATGTTAATAAAATTACATAAAAGTTAAATTTGAAATATATTTTCAACTAAAACAGTAAATTAAAACTGGAGCAACAAATGTATACTCTAGTGTAAATTGAATATACCTCACAATAGAGTTTAATATTGTACCGTGAACCAAAGTCTAAATCACAATTAGGCAAAACTACAGCGTAAAGTATAAAACCGGATGTGGTACACTTCCTTCCACAGGGTTAGACTTACTCTGCAAAAATGGTGACTCAAATTGACTCTCTCCTAAATAGACTTTTCCTGACTACACAAACAAAGTCAAAATCCGACCCCGCCAGAATCAAATTCGATTCACTGAATCGCTCAGTGAGTCGAATTTGACTCTGTCGGAGTCGAACTTTGACTCATTTTGTATGTCAGAGAAAGCCTATTTCGGAGAGAGTCAATTTGACTCACTATTTTTTCAGTGTAGGTTTAGGTTTATGAACATGTTTACCTATGCGCTAAGTTTTAGCCAAAGCCTGAGCCTCAGCATAAGCCTACGTCTGAACCCTATGTGTGTGGGGAAGGGCAGAAGAGCCCATAAACTTAAAATAACATTCCAGCTCGCGTCAGCAAAAGGCACTAAATGTTAGTGTCTAAACGACTCGGTGCAAAAATTTTGTTTGCATGGCTGCATTGCTCAGTGGTTAGAACAGCTGAGCGGTAATCCAAACATCGTGAGTTCGAGCCCCACCGCATACGCAGCAAAATTTTCATGAAACACTCAATATGGCAGTGCTTAGCTTAGAACTAAATTTATTCAAAAAATAATTAATTTTTTTTCAGTGGACGGATTTTGTTCAAACGACGGTCTGATGTACACAAGTGGCGGAAACACAATTGAATCATGTCGACATTCGTCCGACTGCGCTGACGAATATTTGTGTGCCGGAAGACACAGCGAAGTTCCGGTTTGTTGTAGCGCTGATTCAGGTATGGACGCCAGGGCCCGTATTCTCAAATGCGTACAGCACCTATTACCCAGTTGGTGAGACGTCTTGTAGTTTTCAAGCCAGTAAATGATAAAGTTCGAAGTTCAAGACATCTTTCGCATTTGATTTGTCTTAATTCTGCACTAACATTCGGAATTCGTGCAGTTCGGTCAGTTTGATAATTTATCCCTAATTGCTGATAGATGCTACACACATTCGAATATGCTGCTCTAATTAGGACGTACGCCCGCTGCAGGTAGCAATTTAAGAACCATGGTATACCAGTAGGTCTTGGTAATACTAATTTCTTCTAGCCTAAGGTAACGTTCCTTCCAATTCTATTGACTTTTTTACGCAGATATAAGAGACCTACCCAGGCTACCGGATAATCTTACAATATTTTTAGTCATCAGATGAGGGCTTGGTATGATTGGCCACGTCGATTTTTAATAAGTTTCAAACAGTTTAATAATGAAAAAGATAAAACGCAAAAAATTGTAAGAAATAAACTTAGCAAAACAGTTTATTTTACTGGGAATCTGGTTTATACTTGGGCGTTTATGATAATGGTGATGGTAAGAAACGATGGCTGGGTTTCTGAAGCTCTGCTTAAGTACGTCTTTATACCTAAGTATGAGCTAGTATCTGACCAAACTCGATGGGTTACAGACTAACCGTTCAGGCATATTAAACCTTGTTCGAATTGAAATTGTATAAACATGGTACCTTATTATTATATGAAGCAAAATTATCGTTTTTTTTGTTTTGTAACACTTACTTAAATTGAGCAGTTATTTGATTTTGCTCAAAAAGTTAAGTATTTACTAAAGTCGGGGATTTTAGTATTAAACACAAGTAAATACTTATGTAAGATTTTAGAAACCCAGTCCTTGTATATTGCTTCTAATTCCAATTAATTGCCGTAACTTCGTTCCATCATGAAAAATAGTATCCTATACTATTTAAATCACAGTCTTCACAGAAAAATAAATTTTTTTAATCTTTTTTATTTCAGTTACTTGTCCTAATGGCAACACTCCGTTGAGAATCGACGGTCGATATATTGCTTGTGTTGACGATGAAGAATGTGTTTATGGCTATAAATGTCGAAGTACTGCACGCGCTGACAAAGGATACTGTTGCCCGAGGTTGGATCGACGTCATCGTGGAAGTAAGTCGCGAATCAGGCTGCAGAACAAGCAAATGCAGCATTAACTTTCATGTGGGTATTCAATGAATTAGTATACTTTTCAAACACAATCCCAAATACAAACGGATTGTGCAAAATTTTTATTTCTAACTATTTTTTCTTGCACGAGGATTCCTTGTTGATAAACGCGGCGCTAACACGTTAAACATATAAAAACTGAGCCTAAACCAGAGCCTAAACCTATAGCGTGAAAGTTTAAAACAATCATATATTTTAAAATAGTTGTGCCTGCCTCAATTTGAGACTAAAACATATTTATGCCTAAGAGTAAACTTGAGGTTATACATTGGTTTATGTAAGCTATGGCTGTTGCAATGAGCGGCCCATGTAAAGATATGGCGCGGAACGTTTATCTGTGGGACTGCAATAGTGTAAACTTAAGCTTTAGACTAATTTTTTGCTTGGCTTAGGCTTAGGCTTAGGAATATGCTCATTCTTACGGCTAGGTTTAGGCTTAAGCTTAGGCTTACGCTTAGGCTTAGGAATATGCTAATAATACTGTTCCGCCTCTGTTATTTGCATTGGCCCAATTAGCTAAGTAATTAATTGTTGTTAATACTGCTATTTTTTCATTTAGTCTACCGCGAGAATATATGTCCTGGTAGCGCAGACATTCATATCGCAGACGACGGTGGATTTACCAGTTGTAGTGGATCACGTTCGTGTCCTGACGATTACGTTTGCACTCTTGCAATTCGTGCAATTTCGCAATCTGTTGCAGTTTGTTGTCATGAAAAAAGATGTATGTGCTGCTTGGATGATCGTTGTTCTTTTTTCTCCATTTGGCAATGAGTCTGATCTCCAACGCCGGTGGGAATTATTGAAGCCAATAATTTGATGCTGTATACTATTGTAACTGTTTCACGCATGAATATTTTCTATTTCATCTGTGATCTGCGCTCGTATTTCCATTCCTGGGTACCTTCTTCTTTGACCATTCAGTGTCAGGTTTTGTTACTTAAGAACCAGACTATGATGATGCGACAGATCAATTAAGTACGTTTTTACACTTCAGTTAACGCACTTTTTATGCAAACAATTTAGATTTCGGCAGATGTCACAATTCGTTTGTTTGAAGACCTGTTACAAACTGGTCATAGGTGCTGCACACAACTGAGAGTGCGGCTTCTAGATTCTAGCCAGAATTTTGCACCCCAGATTTAATCGGATGATAACCATTTCTCATCCACGCACGACAAAACCAGTTTGAAGTTTGAATTCATGTGGGTAGTCGAATATTTTGAAATTTTCATACTGCGCATACGCGTAGTGAGAATGATAGGGTAGTTATAGTTCGAAACCAGTCGAGTGATACTTATATTGATCTGTGAGTCGATATAGAGAATCCTGTTCCTGAACTGCCCTTTCTATACTGACCGCCTCGCTGCACACCACCGCGCACCGACGCCCTGCGGTAAAAGCTTTAATAAAATTTTGCCGATATTTTTGTTACCAACGGGTAGCGATTTGTAGCGGCTTGTGGCCGCGTGCGGCACAGTAAAGTATAGCACAACCCTTTATCTACTGCCGTGCTCAAAACGACTCGCTTCAGCCCGTTTCAAATATTATACGGATTTTCATAAAAAACATATATATTTTTGGTTTTCCGTCCGTATAAACTCGCCAACATTTTATCCACTGTTAGTGAAATTTCTTCATATCCGATAAAAGTTAAAATCAGCCGTTTCTAATGATTTAAGCCTACTGCGACAAAGGATACCGACATTTGGAAAGCGATTCCGGTATTGTTTCATTGTGCGAACGCGGTGACGATTGTGGTGCAGATTATAGCTGCCGGTTTGAAACCGATAAGTTCCGGGTTGGAATCTGTTGTCAACGCTCTATTGACGATTACGATGAAGACGGAAATTTGTGTATTTATTATATATCTTCAATTTCTATAATAACTTGCACAAACCATTCAAAAGATGTCGTGTATATTTTGGATAAAAATTTTAGATTTGGCCAAATTTCAGGCAAAAAATTGCGATACTACTTGTACACAGACCAGGCGCAGAAAAGTAATATGATTAATGCAAGTTGTTGTTGTTGTTGTTGTTGTTGTTGTTGTTGTTGTTGTTGTTGTTGTTGTTGTTGTTGTTGTTGTTGTTTTTGTTGTTGTTGTCCTTGTCGTTGTTGTTGTTGTTGTTATGCTTGTCGTCGTTGTTGTTGTTGTTGTGCTTGTCGTTGTTGTTGTTGTTTTTGTTGTTGTTGTCCTTGTCGTTGTTGTTGTTGTTTTTGTTGTTGTTGTGCTTGTCGTCGTTGTTGTTGTTGTTGTCCTTGTCGTTGTTGTTGTTGTTGTTGTTGTCCTTGTCGTTGTTGTTGTTGTTGTTGTTGTTGTTGTTGTTGTTGTTGTTGTCCTTGTCGTCGTCGTTGTTGTTGTTGTTGTCCTTGTCGTTGTTGTTGTTGTTGTTGTTGTTGTCTTTGTCGTTGTTGTTGTTGTTGCTGCTGTTGTTGTTGTTGTTGTTCTTGTCGTTGTACTTGACCTGTGTTGCCGCACGGCGCCGCACGTCAAGAAATATTCCTTTTACTAATTGATATCTTGTGCCATGCGTCGATACACGTACGTTGTGGTACGATGCCCATCAAAACCATACACTGCAAAAATGGTGAATCAAATTGACTCTCCCCGAAATAGGCTCTGCGGGACTATACAAACTGAGTCAAGTTCGACTCCGCGAGAGTCAAGCGTGCGATAAGTAAGTCGAATTTGACTCTGGTGGAGTCGACTTTGAAACCTATTTTGGAGAGAGTCAATTTTACTTACCATTTTTTACAGTAGAACGCCACCCTAATTCTTCTAAAGCATTAAACATCATTATAGAGATTTTAAAATCGAACAGGTCAACTGTTGCAAAAAATTGGTCTCGCTGCAATATATTGTCGAATACCTTTGCTTGCATGCTAATATTAGCTATAAAAATTTGGAACTGAAAATTTTATTTTTACCAATTATAAACTTAAGCTTATCAATGCTCACTTGTTAGCTGGTTTGTTCAACTTCAGGAGTTGAATTCTTGTAATGATTTTCAGACTGCAATGTCCCAGCTAAGTGATTTTTTTACATCCGATTGCACGCTGCAATTTTGCAATTGGTAAAAACGTTATAACCAGAGCCTTTATGCTTAAATGTATATACCGCCTATCACCAGTCAGCGATAGTTGTTCAAAAACGCTAAATCGCTGCAGTGTTATTGATATGACAATTTACCCGGTAGTTGAACAAATCAACGTCTTAAAAATGTGGTCAGATTTGAATAACGCCAAATGCAGGTTCGAAAAATACAAGACCTATTACCGACTGATGATACTTGCTGCACAGATGTGTGAATATGTGTACAGTGTTTACAGCCGCTTTTCTGGGTTTCAGTGCATGGCGAGTGCCCGAATAATGGCCGTCGCTGGTCGGATGGAACGTTGGCTTCGTGTCAAACAAATGCCGATTGCGACCGAAACTACCGGTGCATCAGTGGCAATCATGATTATCATATTTGTTGCGATAAAGATACAAGTAAAAGTTCAGCACCGAATTCAGAAATTTTCTCACAGGGACGGGTGCAATTCATAGTAGTGTATGCTTGATAAAAAGTGAAACACAATTTTAACGCGAATTTGTTATGCAATATTTTTGAGTTAGAGCTGTGATTGGGCAGCCACAGCTAGCTTCATAGCACCTATGGATCCACCGCGAGTATATAAAGTTCTGTATATTTAAAGGGTCGCAAAAGTTTGAGGCGTAGATGAATTACAATGTCGGTCACACGTTACCGTACGTTAGACCTGCACAAAAAATGTCCAAGCGTTTCGCGAAAGGTTCAGGACATCCTTTAACAGTCAGATAGACAATGCTTTTCGTCTGTTTAACCATCTTTAGCCAGCTACGGACAAAATACAGTGTCTGTGAAACTGTGTCCGGACACCGAAAATATTAACTGTTCGATAGACCATCTTAAAAGTATAAAGATCTGTTTTGGTTAGTTTAACTGAGAGAACGTTCGAAGAAAACGTACCATATGCCTTTGAATTAACTTGTATCGTACTATTATGACCTTCTTCACACGGAGGTTAGAAACCCAAACTCTGGCGTATTAACCATATGAGCTTACGACTATGCCAGCATAACACAATGGAATTCCGCTGATATCAAGTTATAGAGTGAAGGTTACATTGTTTACAATAATATAACATAAATAGCCTTGTTTATGCAATGTGGTTCGAATCGTGCGCTGGTACCCGAATCGATAAACGTTTGACTTTCGATATCGAGGCCCCAGGATCAACTCCTGCCACAGCCTACTAATTTTTACCAATTGTTATTTTCTTTTGGTCCAGTGAAACAGAAAGAAAAGAACTAAACCGAAATCAATAACTTACTGTTTGCGCAAACTATGCGCGCACATTTCACCGGAAAATTCGAGCTATGAGAGGACACTGTAGCTAGTGTAATTGTCCGGATATAGTTTCTGCGATACTGTTTTGTGTCCATAGACATTGGCGCATTCAGCGGTGGGGGGGGCGGCGCAGGGTAGTCCCCACTCCAACAGAAAATTTTCATGATAAAAAGGTAACGTTCATACCTTACAATTTTTTACTTTTGTGCTAAAAAGCTTCGTTTGGCTTTAGCTCGCTCCGCTCGCAAGACATCTTACAATATATATTGCTCGCCTTACGTCAGAAAGTTTCAGATTCGCTAGTGTAGATTAAAAAGTTCTATTGAACTCAATTTATGTCTTTGATATTTCACAGTTGCATGTCCGAATGACGAAACTCCGTTGCGTTTTAATGGTCGCTATGTATCGTGTAAAAAACGCGACTGGTGCATATACGGGTACAGATGTTTGTCATTACGCAACAGCGAACGCGGATACTGCTGTCCTGTGGATAGAGATACAGGATTTGGAGGTCGGTGAATTGATGTTTCGGTCCATTAGGTCTGGCCCACTAGAGACTATGCCTATAAGCGTAAAAGTAATGGTTATGCTATACGGGCCACACCGCGTGTCATCGCAAAAATTTTTTAAATCAGCAGCTTATCCTGAGTCTAAAGACAAGCCTCTTGAGTATCTAAGTCCCCAGTCTTCCCGTCTCTCGATTTGCCGGCCTTAATAATTGACACGGGGTCAGAAAGAAATTCTTCTTCGAAGATTAGTCCCATTTTTGCCGGCACTCCGCTACACCTCGCACCATCTCACGGCCCACGTATACTTCACTGCCGTCCCAAAATCCCTCAGCTAAAAAATTGATAGCTTTTGTTTGTGGTGGGATTTTGGGATTTCGAGATTTCGGAATTTTGTGATTTCAATGGAACGCATCGCAAGCAATTCATTCGGCTTGCATATGCTTATGTTTAGGATTAGCCAATTCTTTGTCTCAAGATTAGGTTTAGGATGAGGGAAGGCTCTGTTTTAGGCTTAGGTTTATGATGAGACGTTTACACGTTTGATCGGGCGTAAGCTTAGATATGTACTTTAGAGGTGCGTTAGCATAATAGGTTTCGGGTTTGACTTAGGCTGCAGCTTAGGCTTAAACTCAGCCTTAGGCTTAAATTTAGGCTTAGGCTTAGGCTTGGGATAAGGTTTAGGCTTCGGCTTTAAGACCAGGTTTTGGTTTAAACATAGATTAGACCTTAAATGACCCTTGGACTAAACCTACGCTTAGGCATAGAATGACGCAAATTCCACCATCGTCCGAATTCCGAAATCCCAAAAACCCAATTTCCCACGTTCGATCATATTCCCAAATCCCAAAATCCCACCTTCGGCCATATCCAGACATCCCATAATCCCACCTTCCACCACACCTCAACTTCTTGCGATAGGATTGTAAGATTTTGGGACCGCAGCAAGCTTAGCATGGGCCAATCTGGCGACGACTATTTAGTCTTTGCTCAGGCCCTATTTACGCATCAGAAAGCATATATATATACGATAAAGCTTTGTTTGATTTACTAATTTTGTAACAAATACTTTGCATAAAATCGTTGAAAATATTAACTGATTCCAGCGGGTCGAGATTCGGTTTGCCCACACGGAGGCAACGCGTACATAGACGAGCAGGCAAACTTTCGCTCGTGTGACTCAAACGTTCAGTGTCCAATCAGTTATCACTGTGTTCGAACGCTTATTTCAGACTATCGCGTTTGTTGCCATTCTGATTCAAGTAAAATTCAAACAAATTTTTTTTGCCAAATTTGCGACGTTGAAATTACTGCTTGCGTTTGGTTATAATAAACATACAAAAGTTTCGTTCAAAAGTGAACTAAAACTCAAAAATATTGAAAAAATCTGGGTTAGTTTTGGAGCAAATCGAATTTTTAACCTATTCTCGCATAGCGTATACTGCGAGCAACTAAGTTTCAACAACGTATGTGCAATCAATGCACAAATCAGTGTTTTAAATTACATGTCATGCACATTGCAAAATGTGCACAAGACATAAGACATGAAAGCCATATATACCTTTGGCGTCTCAAGTTCCTATTCTGAGTGGTGAAAATGGTTCACAGCCAAGACCCTGGTATTTCGAGTTTTATCATGGTAATTAGTTTATCGGACACAATAGAAAATATTCATGCGAGAAACGGTTAATCGTAAAAATTTATTTCTAAGTAACTTAGTTCAGAAAACCAACCATGACAAAACGATTTGATTTCTCGATATAAGTTTTTTTGTTGCAGTTACTTGTGACTCAGGATATTCAGCGTACTCAAGCAACAACATTTACAAAATTTGTCATTCTGACGGCGAATGTGGTGGCGACTATTTGTGTTATACGCAAAATAATCGTAATATTGGAATGTGTTGTATTGAAGATGAAGTTGAAGAAATCGGTAATTAAACAATAGTTATGGCCAGTGTAAAGAACAGGGGCGAAACAGTAGTATAAGTATATTCCTAAGCCTAAGCGTAAGAATGAGCATATTCCTAAGCCTAAGCGTAAGAATGAGCATATTCCTAAGCCTAAGCGTAAGAATGAGCATATTCCTTTAGCCTAAGCGTAAGAATGAGCATATTCCTAAGCTTAAGCGTAAGAATGAGCATATTCCTTTAGCCTAAGCGTAAGAATGAGCATATTCCTAAGCCAAAGCCTAATCCTAAGTTTAAGTCAAGCAAAAAATCAGTTTTAAGCTTAAGCTTACTCTATTTTAGGCCCACAGAAAAACGTTCCGCCCGTGATGTTTACACGGGCAATAATAAGAATTGCTTCAATTTGATACACGGCAATTTGCGCGCTCCACAAAATCTCGTGTACAGCGTAAGATGAACTGATAATTGACGCTTGCCTATTGCTAGTTTTTCGTAAATTTTTTGCTTGTTTTTAAGATAAAAGAAAATTGGCGTTCAATAATTATTTTAGCAGAACTGTTTATTATATTGAAATAATTCCCCAGTTATGAAGTAAAAGCAAATATTAACGTTCTTTAATACTACTGCTGTATTAGGTATTGCAACTATCCGTTGAAACCAGCATTATTATTTGTCTTATATAAAAACTTTGAGCAATAAATATAAGGGTATATTACTTATGAATGTATCTATTTCAAAACTTAAGTATACTTTAAAGTTTCGAACTCAACTGTAGGTATTTGGTGCTCGAATCACTTATGCACTACAATTTGAGATAATTGTAATTTATGGACTCTAATTAAGGTTTAGGGTCTGTATCCGCTTACGGACACTTATTAGGAATACGAACTCCTGTTGATATGGACTCAAAACGGGTACCCCCCTCTTATTCGGGTCACTAGAGTATGGCACAAAAATTCAATCTTTGCATGCATTTTGCGTCCGCAGAAACGTGTTTTCAAAAACTCGATCTTGGCGAGCGGTGTGACGATTCCGCGGTGTCTGTTCGGTACTATTACGCCCAAATATTTCACCGATGTGTGCTGTTTGTCTATCTTGGTTGTGGTGGCAATGATAACAACTTTTATTCGAAATCCGGTTGCGAAGAAATTTGCAAAGATGAATTGAGTGGAAATTTAATATCGAACGTTGTCGATCGGATTATATCCGGTATCACTGGAAGTACTGATACCCCGGTGGAGAGGCCTCGAAAACGAGGATCCGTGAAACAGAAACGATCCGGCATATCTGGTGATCGTGGCAGTGCCGGATTTCGAGAATTTAGAGGCGAAAACGGTTTCGAATGGCGCGGTGTTGTTGTGTTGACAAGTATGTTTGTAGCAATCGTGTCACAAAAGTAAAACGCTATTTTTAACGCTTTTCGCATTTCAAGCAGTATCTTTCAAAGCGCTTCTATGTACAAGCGGGCAAGAATTCAAATAATTAGCTTCGCTAACGTAGCGAAACAATACATCATAAACGCTTTTCAGCCAATAGCGAAGCCAATATTTTATTTCGGGAGGGAATAATTTAGTCAAAAAAACTGTTTGCGAATGAGCGTACTTAGCGAGCAAGAGAAAATTTTTGACCTCTGCAGGTTATGCGGGGTTCACGTTATAACCGGGGCAGGTGGGACACGGTTTGTCTCATGTTGATTCGACGTCAACGTTAAAATTTGGGCACTTATATCGGGTCAACAGGCAAAACTCGAATGTCATATGACATTAGCTTACAAACCACCGCTCTCAAATGATCAATGTGTACAAGGGACGGTATGTCACGTGACCCTGTCGGACATTTATGCGAATATCATATGATATTCAGCGGGACAGTGTAACCTTTGGGTACTAATAAATGAATGAAAAGTTGGACGGCAGAGGTACAAACGTGCTTTAAATACCAAATACATGCCTGCAAATCGTTTCTGACACAAAATAGCTTAAAACCGCAGCTTCAAAAATCAAAAATTCAAATTTCAAATTCTAGTATCATATGATATTCAACAGGACAATTTGGGTATGTTACCTCAACTATGCAGACATTTGAAAATATATCATATGATATTCGCAGACAATACCTCGAATATCATATGATATTGAAGGACAAAAGGTGACCTACACATGATATTAGCCGACAAATACGAATTTCTGAATACGATATGGGTTCTACTTGCAGACAAAATGTGACCCAATAGTCTAATAGGGACAAAACGTGTACCAAGCTGCCCCGGTTATGCCGTGAACCCCGCATTATCCTACAGCGTGTACTTCATTATTAGAGTTTCTTTCTCTTTTCGAGGGCATATATCCCCCTATTCCCGCTTGGATTAGGTCTTGGTGTTAGCATTTTTCATTTTTACAACGCTATTTTAGCATCATTGTGATGTTATAACGCCTCCTATTCCAGAGTCCCGGATTTCGAATTCTAGCCAGTCAAATTTCGATGTGTGTACAACCGACACAGTAGGACTGGGTGAAACAAAAATGATTCCAAATTTTTCGACCTTCTGAATTTTCCAACTTTAGGTTTTTAATAGTTTAAGTTAAGTATTACAAAGCTGAGAATGTCGGCTTTTCCAGCATGTTTATTAGCTTTAAAAAATGGCCCCATGTATAGAACAGGGCCGGAACAGTAGTATAAGCATATTTCTAAGCCTAAGCCTAAGCAAAAAAAATTAGTCTAAAGCTTAAACTGACTCTATAGCCCAACCGGAAAACGATCCGGCCTTGTTCTATACATGGGCCAAAAAATGCATATATTTCGACATCTTCAAAACAATTATATTTCAGACCCATGTCCAAATGGAATGAAACCAGAACGAAACGGCGACGAAGTCCGCATTTGTCCTGTTGTTGGGATTAGCCAATATTGTGGCGCTGATTATATGTGTAAAATGAGTGCAGTTTTAGGCATGGGAGTTTGTTGTATGTAAAAACAGGACACCACTATCACGCTGTTAATTTTGATGAGATAATTTAATCAACTCCGACAGAAGAAAATTAGTTATTTCTGAGCTATTAAACAGTAAACTTTAGCTCACTCTGAGTGGAGTTGATTCTCACAGTGAGATGACTCTGTGCGACTTAATTAAATCAGAATTTCTTGAGCCAACTCAGAATTGTGAGTTCTGATAGTCCTAATTCAGATTGAGTGATTCAACTCGTTCTGAGTTTAAAATCAACTAATATTGGAATTTACAAACCACCACCACTTTCAACCCCACATGAAATTTACTCAGCAAGAACTACAACCGCCCCGAGTTAAAAATGTTTGCTGCGAACAATTTGCACTTTTTGGCAAATGATTGCGCAAATTTTGGAGTTAATTTTCGCTGAAATTGTAAAAATGTTGAACTTTGTGGAATATAAGAAAATGAAAAACGCCGATAAAATTTCAAGATAATAAAGTCTCACCGCTTTTGTGGATTAAAGTCTCACCGCTGTGGATTAAAGACTCTCACCGCTGTGGATTAAAGACTCTCACCGCTGTGGATTAAAGTCTCTCACGCTGTTGATTAAAGTCTCTCACCGCTGTGGATTAAAGTCTCTCACCGCTGTGGATTAAAGTCTCTCACCGCTGTGGATTAAAGTCTCACCGCTGTGGATTAAAGTCTCACCGCTGTGGATTTTTTGAGGAGGCCACAGGAGGACCCATATTTGCCAAAGCCACTCAGAATATTTGAATCGTTTCTATTTATAAATTTACCATTTAAATGAGGCCCATTTGTATGTTTGGCCAATGTATAAAACAGGGTCGTAACATTCGTATAAAAATATTCCTAAGCCTAAACGTAAGCATGAACTTATACCTAAAAGCCTAAGCAAAAAATTAGCATGAAGCTTAAGCTTATTCTATTGCAGTCCGTCAGAAAAACGCTTCGCCTCTGATCATTACATACGCCGTTTGTTTTAATTATCTTGACTACCACGGCTGTGGTTTTGTTTATTAACGAAATAACAAAACAAGTATCAAGTGTAGTCTACGCTTGGCAATAACAAATCACACAGAACGATAAAAAACATTGATTCTTGTGCATTTTTCCAGATATTTAAGGTAAAGGCGTAGGCTTACGTTTAAGCAAAGGTTTAACACAAAGGCTTATGCTTAAGCATAATGTAGTGACACGAATACGAGGGAGGTCTGTTATTTGTCTCTTCATAATTCACCCTATTTTTTGGACACGACATACTTTTTTTATATTCTTTCTTTTATGCGGAACTGACTTGGATTTAATAAAGTTAGTCTAAGTTTTCTGAGTGTCTGTTACATATTTGAGCAGTTTAGACCATTCTTCTACTTTGCTGTGTTATGAACTTTAACTACGACTTATGGACTATCACTAACGGACTACAATTTGGGATACTGACTCGCTATTAAGTGGGACTCAAAGTAGGGAACCCCTCTTGTTACCCCCTCCTCTTTATTTAGGTCACTAAGTTAGTAGGTCTTGCGTAAGCATAAGTCGAATCATCATTGGTTAGCGACGGTACAAGAGCCGATAGAACTCAAAATTAAAGAGATTTGCTATTGATATATACACATCAACAAAACCAAATGTGGTGACCACGAAAACTGCTACTGGATAGGTTACATTTCTATTTATTAAAATTGCTCTATCCGTTTCCGGTACATTTTGTCTTCTGTTTCACGTTCAAAATATGTTTACGAGACAGCTTATATACTTGTGGCTGGTTTGGTTACACGTTTACGCATAATGATATATTAACAAAAACATTATTGCAAATATTATTGCAACTCGCAATAGCACTAAAAATAACAGTCAATAAATAAAATAAAAACAATCATAAAATTTATAAAATAGCCCGAATTCTTAAAGTTTATGTACCTTAATTTAGATTTTTTGGGTTCAAAAATTAATTTCTGCAAATCCGTTGGAGTGAAATTGTTTCAAATGATAGCATTATTTCTAACGATTTTTTTCGAAACATACGAATCCAAAGACAAACATTAGTGGAGTCACGAGCCCCAAATCACTAAAACTACTTCTGTTAATACGTAATGCCACTGTCTTAGCCAAACCATCGTTATCGATTATTGCTCATTCAAATCACAAGGACTTCTTAATTGCACTACTTAAAGCATCGAACTTTTGTAGTAAATGTTATGATCACCTTAACAGGCTACGCCGCAAGTCTTTTGAGAAAGTAACAAATGCAATCAGCGTCGAATCCACAAATTTCTGACGGAGTCCGGACTGGCAAAAAGTTATGAAACACAATTTTTACTCTATGCTATATATCTGAAAATTTTCTAACGGCAAAAATTGTATGGTTGTGATCCTTACCGGCTAAAAAAGTTTCTGTCCGGGGGCACAAACACACGAATCAGTAAAACACTAACACTAAGACGTCTAATCAATATTTAAATATCTCTACATCATAACAACGTCAAACGAAAAATATTCGAAGATAAAACAAAATTAAAACTACCTCATTATACAGCGTCTTGAAGCACAGCGATATCAGAGCGAAGCTTTCGAATGATTACAAGCCTTTGGCCGGCGTCGGAATTACCACTGTTTAGCTCATCTAAAAACTGTTGTTCTTGAATTCGCAGTTCGGCAATTTTATCCGCAAGTGCACGAGTTAACATGGAATTGGCTACACCGGTGTCAGTTTCATTGCCAACGCCTTGCAACTCCATATCTAACAACGGCCTCGATCCTTGCGACAGCCGTCTCGATGAGACCGCGCCGTTTAGAACCGGCCGTCCGGCTAAAAGTTGGCTGACCATCGCGTTATCATCGCCGATTTCGTTGATGATCTTTGAGATTAATTTGCCACTAATTTCACCAACAATTTGGTCGAGAAGTCGTTGTGAAATCATTTGGTCAAGCCCAGAGCTTTGAAGGGCTTCTGGAGTTATGATCGAAGAAAATATAGATTGAAGTGCTGAGAAATCTGTAAAATACGCGCACGAGTGACAAGTCTTCAAACGTGGGTTCAAAGTGAAACGTTTGGTTTGATATATAAGCCTGACCGGGTGACAAGTTTCCCGGCCAGCTTAAAACCAGAAAGATTCAGTATGACTAAATTAGAATTCCCTTAAAATGTTAGCTTGGATTTTGGCTTCGCAGAATACAGATCCGTAGCTAGCTTAATATGCTGGGTGAGACACAGTATTTTATATACAGGAAAGGCAAGTTAAGAATACATATGTACAAGTAGTGTTTATATGCTTACACTTTTCACCCCGGTGGCTACGAGATCCATATCTATCAGTATATCGGTATTTTACAGTATCGGTACAACATTAATCTAAAATGATCAACAAAATCTGTTCTTTTACCTGGCTGGACATTGCCTCGACTGAACGTGAACAGACTTTGTCTCCGCGTTCTTGAAATCAACGAATCTTCTGAGCAAGCTAAAATCAAACGTCAAAAATATATTAAATATAATCGCAACAATATGCTGAAATGCAGTATCCACACAAAACGTAAGCTATTGAAGCAAAACTAAACAAAAACGGCGTATGTAAAGATCAGAGGCGGAACGTTTACCTGCGGGACTGTAATAGAGTAATCTTAAGCTTTGCTTAGGCTTAAGCTAAGGCATATGCTCATTCGTACACTTAGGCTATTGGAATATGCTTATACTACTGTTACGACCCTGTCCTAAACATTGACCCAAAAATCGGGCTATTGGAGTATGCTTATACTACTGTTACGACCCTGTCCTAAACATTGACCCAAAAATCGGGCTATTGGAACATGCTTATACTACTGTTACGACCCTGTCCTAAACATTGACCCAAAAATCGGGCTATTGGAATATGCTTATACTACTGTTACGACCCTGTCCTAAACATTGACCCAAAAATCGGGCTATTGGAGTATGCTTATACTACTGTTACGACCCTGTCCTAAACATTGACCCAAAAATCGGGCTATTGGAATATGCTTATACTACTGTTACGACCCTGTCCTAAACATTGACCCAAAAATCGGGCTATTGGAACATGCTTATACTACTGTTACGACCCTGTCCTAAACATTGACCCAAAAATCGGGCTATTGGAATATGCTTATACTACTGTTACGACCCTGTCCTAAACATTGACCCAAAAATCGGGCTATTGGAGTATGCTTATACTACTGTTACGACCCTGTCCTAAACATTGACCCAAAAATCGGGCTATTGGAACATGCTTATACTACTGTTACGACCCTGTCCTAAACATTGACCCAAAAATCGAGCTATTGGAATATGCTTATACTACTGTTACGACCCTGTCCTAAACATTGACCCAAAAATCGGGCTATTGGAACATGCTTATACTACTGTTACGACCCTGTCCTAAACATTGACCCAAAAATCGGGCTATTGGAACATGCTTATACTACTGTTACGACCCTGTCCTAAACATTGACCCAAAAATCGGGCTATTGGAGTATGCTTATACTACTGTTACGACCCTGTCCTAAACATTGACCCAAAAATCCAACATTAAATTTGTGTGTCCACCAGTTAAGGTCCGCTCGTGCTGTTTTTCAAGGACGGTCGTACACTTTCCGAAACAGGCTTCAACACAGGCCTAGGCTTCATGCTTTATGCTTAGAAAAACATTTAGCTAAACCAAAAACTTTCCCTATAAACCTAAGCCTAGCTTAAACCTGAGCCCAATCCAGGACGGTAGAAAGTTTAAGATACCAAGGGAACAGAGCAAAACAATGTTACGAGAGAAAGCTTTAACTTCAAATATGGTGGGAAAAGTGTACCTTGTCTGACTAAACAATTCTCGAATTTGGTGTTGCTAATAGTCTTAAATCAACAGAGTATTAATTGCAATTCGAAGAGTTCATGGTGCAACCGGAGGTGAAAAATACCGGAGCCGGAGGTCAACGAAACTTGCCGGAGCCGGAGGTGAGGCGAAATTAGGTAGTAAAAATGATGGTTAATTTGTTAATTTTAGCCAATATATCTGCAATATGCTGTTGTTTGGTTTTACGCTAATTTTTTGCGATATTTTGGAAATTCTTTCCTGAAAATTGTGATAAAAGTAAAAGGAAACGCACTAAACAGATACATGTGCACGATTTTACAACCGAAACTGCCGGAAATTCCGGCAAAAATCTACCGAAGCCGAAGGCCGATTTTCCGCCGGAGCCGGAGGCAGACCTCCGGTTTTTCTCTGGTAGAGTTTTATGTTTCCTACTTTACCTGAGATAACCAACGTAATGAACAAAATGTGCGCAATTGATTTTTGATTCATTCTATTTACCATTTTATATATTGCATTCAGTAATTGAAAAAATTCAAATTCTTGTTTCGCGGATAAGTGACTGAAATAAGCTATAATTTTATAAACAATCAGGGTGCGAGTTGATATCCGCACTGTAAATTCCACTGACTTAATTAAGCAACTCAGACGGAAAGTTAGTTACTTCTGAGTTAACAACATTAAAATTTGACTCACTCTGAGTTGAGTTGTTTCTCACTATGAGTTCAGTTGACTCCTGGGGAGTTGATGAACTAAACTAGATTGATGAACTAAACTAGAATAAGTTGAATAAACTCACAATTGTGAGTTCTGATAGTCCTAACTCAGACTGAGTGATTCAACTCATTCTGAGTTAAAATCAACTCACTGGTATTTACAGTGCGTTTACGTTTCCGTTATAGAAATGCCTGGAATTTCGTTAGTTTTTTGACGCAGAAATGTCGCAATTTCTCATTATACATAGATATGCTGCACTTATTCGATTTGAAATGAAATGACGCTATTAAAAATTTGTATCCCAGTGCCGGAGCAAACAGGGTTGGGGGCTTCCCCCAAACTCGCAAGCGAAAAGCCAGACGAGTATTAAAACTTCGGCGGTTTTTGCTTCAACCAGTTAGGAGGGTGGAGGGCCCTTTAGGGATGGGCCCCCAAACGGGGTATGGGTGATGGCTGCTTCGGCCCTGTACGTAGTGCGTAGTACATGAAGTGAGGCTAAAACTGCGTTTAGTTGGTTACCGCTTGAAACCTTATTTTTACTATCTGTTTTTACATCACGTAAAGTTATAACTTAAACGCTGGTTAAAGTACAATAAACGTCGCCGGAATAAACTTGAAACTGCCTAAAATCTGGAATTAAGGATCGTATTTTTGACATTTGCCTTTTTTAAAGCGTGATTCAGTTTAATTGTGTGGTTTCAACTCTCGTTGACTTGAATAAATATATAAATTGAAAGTTGCGGTATACATATTCGACGGGCGTCATGTCAAAAAATAATTTATAACACACGCGGTGCCGCAAGCTGCCGCGTGTCACTTCTTAAACGCTCTGATTTGCGAGACACGGCGCCGCACAACGTCGTAGGCCGGCGATCATCGGCAAAATGCTACGCCCGGCGTCGCGCGGCACAGAAAAACGTAGTGCAACCCGTAAACTTCAAAAATTAGAAATTTTAACCAACCGAAAATCTGAAAAACTAAAAAACAACCCAAACTGATTGAGTTGACCGCATCCAAAAATCTGTAGAAAATCAATAGTAAGCCTAAAATAAAAAAAAATTAAAATAAAACTAAAAAAATGTGAGATAATCAGTCAAAAGCTAAAAAATTAAAAATAAAACCTAAAATGAGTGCGTTCACAGCCAAATTTGTAAATAAGAAAAAACCAAGTGAGTTCAGCAACTAAAAAACTCAAAAATTAAGAGCAAAAACTAAAACAAGTGAGTTAAAAGGCCAAAAATCTAAAAAATTAAAATAAAAACTAGTCAAAGTGAGTTTAACTAGTCAAAGATCGAAAAAAGATAACTTAAATTGCAACACCCACGTCAACAAAAGTGTAGCACAAACGAAATGCAAATAAGTAAGCTCAACTATTGAATTCTGCAGGTATTATGCACAATGACGTATGATAAGCCAACCATTTACGAAAGTGCAATTTCCTGTAAAGTAGCTAATATTGATTTGCATAAAATTTTCTATTTGTGGCTGCAGCTTTTGTGGAAATTTGTACGTTTCTGCAATCATATTGTGGATAAACAATGAAATTATTTCATATTTCGGTAGCTTACGTGGTGGGATCAGGTATTTTATTATATCCGCGTATCCGATAATTCTTGCCAAATATTTATTTTGTTTTGCGTCTCCGAACCTTAATTTTCGTTTTTAAGCCACAACTGATTGCTCTAATAGAAGTACCCTGACCCACAAGGTGCTTGTGATGAGCGTGAAACATGCAAACCATAGATTATTCAACTTCAATCGGGTTTCACTCGAACTTCCGCTCATATAATGATCACGGGCGCAACCTTTTCCTGTGGGACTGGAATAGAGTAAATTTTTTTGCGTCGCCTAGGCTTAGGCATAAGCTCATTCTTTACACTTTAGGCTTGAGAGAATATGCTTACACTTCTGTTTCGCTTCTACTTTTTACATTGGCCCTGACTAGTATGTACAGACTTGCCTTCAATATCAAATATTAAATGTCAAATAAACCTATATGTCTAACAGATTTTACATTTTCCAGCGCAATACTTCAGAAATTAATGTGAGGCAGTTGAAATTTAACAACCTAAAATTGTGTACAGTGTTGTCTTAACAAACACCAAACACGAAACATTTCCGCTCAAAATATGAAAATTTCATTTTAATCCGAATTATAGCATATAACTCACAAATTCAACATAGTGAATTAATAAAATACAGAGCGACTTCTAAACAACCAAAGCGGATGAATTGGTACCTACGGCTTTTAGTGTTTACCGAATCAAAACAATAAACGCTATTTTCAAAGCTTTTCAAGTTTCAAATTACATATTTCAAAACATTTTTTGTATATAAGTTGAGATGTTTTATAATGATATACGAGTGAACCAAACACTATTAACCAAACGTTTTTAACTCTTGCGCGAACCCTATGTTAGCAACAATTTACTCCTTACTTCTAAATAACAGCAGTTACCACCGTTCGGTTTGACTGATAAACATTCAGTAGCAAGTATCATAACGTCCTTTAAAAATATAACCCGTTCCCATGTTTATAGAGACACAGGCGGTAAAATGAAGATTTCCGTGTTACGTTTTGGGAGGTTCTGTTTTCTGACGAAACTGTAAAAGAACAAGCTTATATTCGGCCAAATAATACAGATACAAGATCATAACGAAAGAACAATTCTGAAATAAAGTTTAAAACATTCAATCACTATAAGAATTAAATCCATATAGTGGCCTGTGAAACTAAAAACTTTAATTTCTATTTCTCTGTCGAAATTTTTTTCGTTAAATTCTTGAAAAAGATCGCAACAGCAAATTCAATGCCAGCCCCAGCCGAACATCGTCGGTACATTACCGCCGTGACCAGATATCAGTTTCATACGTCATCGTAGACAGTAATATACTTAGTGCGCGTTGTATTTTTCTCAGCCTACATCATACGCGTAGAAATGATTTCCTCGACAGTTTGCATGCGCACGCGCAATGAAAAACAGTCCACTAATGTTTCTACTATCTAAACAATTACATTGCACCCCAAACGCTGGTGGAGTCAGACAAAAGAGTAACGCGCTGCTATATAATTGTGGCACTAAACTTACACACCCTTACACAAACTCACCATAATTCACTTTTCCCCCCTTGGTCCATCGATTTAATTTCAATATTTTTGATACATTTTATTTTCTCCTTTTAATCGTTTTTCATCATCAATTCGGTCGCGTTCATCAAGATGTTGTTTTTCTTTCCAATATTTTTGGAATAAATGCGTTTCATCGTCCAAATATGGTACTTCTCCTTCGTCAATCCAACCAAGATGCTTAACGTCTTTCAAACGATTATCAATGAACCACTTTTTGTGCGGTTGGAAAGCTTTGTAATCCGGAGGTGGTGATTCTGTGCTCGAGCATTCGGTTAAATATCGTTGTTCGTTGAATCCAAGAATAGTTGTTGCATTCACACTAGGTCTCGCGCCAGGTGTACCATGTTCCAGTTCTAAAAACGCACGATTTCGTTCTTTTACTACAGATTCAACCGCCTCCATAGATTCGGCAACTTTTTCGATTCGTTCAGGTCCTGGCATTGGCTCTTTTTCGTCTGCGCATCGTTGTTCCAATGTCAACAGCATATTTCGTTCTTTGAGCAAAACATACCAAAGTTTGTGTAAATCTGAATTACTTTTGATACGCAGGTCGTTAACCTGCCACGATCTACCAGTTTTCGGCGAAGACTCATTCCACCTTGACTGGTCATCAAAAAACTCTTTGAGTCCTGTGCAATTTGTAAACTCAATCGTTTTTGGTTTTTCTTCTTCAGAGGATTTAACTGGCTGAGCATTGGCGGCGTCGGTTGATGTGGTCGGTTTTTGTTCATTACCAGCTTTTACAACGTCATGGGAAGCAAATCTTCTGCTACAAATGGCAGATGCACAGGAATGCTGTCGATACATAAGCAAGTGTAATAATCTTGCAGATAACGGGTACATTTTAGAGGTATGTATGTAAACTGATCAAAAATAACTGTAATAAAAATGTAACAAACAACCACGATCATAAGTTTGTGATGCATCACCAGACGAGAATTGTAGCGGCGTAAGGTGGTTAAATGTTTTGTTTCCGTGTGTTTTAGGAGCCTAATTATATTATACCTTGCCGCTGTTAAATTTAGCCCAGGTCAGAACCCCACCACTCTACCAATTTTTCCTGAAATGAGACACTCCATGAATCGACCATAACCGCTAAAGCTATATTAGAATTGCCCCGCGGCCAGAATTTTTACTGCGGCCAGAGTAACCGGGGCCCCCGAACACTTTATAAGGATAGATTTTGTTTGTTAAAACAGCCATTTGTTGCTAGATAAGGTATTTTTGTTGGGAATCAAAACAGTGAATCGATCCAAACTTTTCTGTTACAGCGCAGCGCAAAAATAGATACAAGTAGACATAGACTCACGTAAATAGTGCATTAAAGTCTAGGCCCCGGTTATGCCCCAGCGATGCAAGTATTGGTCCCTGAATAAAACTATCAGGTGCCGGGTCAAGGCTCCGCGCTCCGGGGAATCTTTAACTTATATACCTACGCATACCTATAAAACATGTACACAAGACATCTAAGTTTATCTAAGTTTGAACTTGCTTGAGTTCTACAGAGATCGCGCGATATAGGTGGATTCGAGAGTGGACCTCAGCGCAACGCTAATATTACACCATGCTGACGCTTGATTATTTGCCGACACCCATGCTGCAACCAAGCATGTAAATGCGGGTAAGTAGGTACTACCAGAGCAGTATTTTGTAACTGCCAAATGTATAATGTATGTACCAGGTTAGCCTAAAGTATGTACCAGCTCCAGATTAGACCAAAGCACGTAAGCCCTTGTTTTATTTCGAATAACAAAATATTAATTTAAAATCGGGGCACCAAATACTTTCAGAATTAGTGCTTTTATTTCTTAGACAAGAAAGTGCTGTGTGCTACTCTACTACGTATATTAGAATGGAAAAACGATTGGTTAGTTGCCTTAAATAAGGATATCTTTTGTCGATCTCTATACACAATCTTAGTTTCTTAATGTTCCTAGCTACGCAATTAGTTGTGAAACTTTTGTTACTACAAAGAGCAATTTTCACAAGCTAACATAATATCACTCTGCAGCAAATGCGTATTGAAATTGTAGAAATCTAATAGAAAAGTAAGGTGGAGCAGTAAGTGTACGTTTTTGATAATCTCTTAACAAAGCATGTGTTTAATAATTTTAAAATTTGTGTTAATCACTGTTCTATACAAGCCTTCGCGATGGTTTTCGATGTTTTACATACCATGGATTTGTGCAAAAAAGCTGTGAGAGCAGCCTCAGGCTTTATTCTAAAATTTACTGTCTAAAAATAATTTTGACAACATTTTGCCACATTTTGGTTCAATCCCGGCGGGCGGACTTTCAAAGTATAATATGTTGTACCATTGTTCAAATATGGATATTCTTTTTTCGTTCTCATATTCGCACTTGCAATGGCGTACCGAAAAAATTGGACAGGCCCGGTTCCTGCCAAGTCCGTACCCTGAGTTACCACTCATCACAACTAGCCTGAGTACCCTTTAGCAGTGGTGGATCTAAATTTTTTGACGGGATACCTCGTAAGCGCGGTGAGTGATAGGCGGGCGCCATTTTGATATAAGTTTTGACGCACCAACTGTTTCGAATAGGCGGGAACACGGCCCGTCGGCCCTCCGGCCCACTCTCCCTACTCCGCTCACTATGTTCTTGGGAACCTGATCATTTTGCACTTGGTAGTGAAATGTATTCTGTTGTGGATCCCTGAGATATCTGGATTGTACGTGCTGTCATCCGAGTTGTGCTCTTGCTATTCAAATAGTTGTTGTGAACCTCGAAAGAATACAAACGGTCAATCCGCCACTGTGGGTATGTGTTACAGATGAACCGAGCGTGGGTAAAATTGTTTAATTCAAATTCTAATCAATTATAAGATGCTTAAAATTCTAATCAATTATATAAGATGCTTAAAATTCTCAAAGGGCCCAAGCTACCACCGAGATCTATTAGAAAGTCGTTGAGTATCCACGGACGCATACTTAGCAAAAATAATTCAGAAAGCTATACATAAAATGAGAATGCTTTTAGTACGGCATGTAGTGATTGTTAATGGGCTGCGATTTCTCGAATATATAATAGGGCGTATCGTTTGAAAATTAGGCTACTAGCATCAAATAGTCTATTTTTCTGATTAGTACAGGCTTATGTTGTAACCTATTATGCTTCGATTAGGTTGCTTGATGTGTGTTTTCTGAGTGATTGACTACGTAATTTAAACCTCGTAAAACCAGTGTGAAACTATACGTGCGTATATATTGTGCCGGCAAGTTATCAATTCACAACCGGAAAGCTAAAAATACAGTAAACCAGGATGTCTATCAGCGATTTTTGTGCCGTTTGAATTTTTGCTTTATATATACATATATATAAAATCGACTGCCATCTGTTTCAGTCAAATACGTTTATGCAATAAAATAATGTTTAAATATTTTTAATTTAACCCGATTTACGAATTTTAGAAAATAGTCAATACGTAGTTTCCGCGTTCGTATCATGTAGATATGGCTAAATAAGAATGAGATTGGGTTGTAATTTTAACATGACTTTGTTTTGCTGATAAAGTACTTCAGGTTCAAATTTACCGGCGCATTTGATGTTCAGATTAATTTTAAAATCATTCCAACCAGGTGCAACCGGAATTATAAAATACCGGAATCAGAAAGTTAAAAAAATACCGGAGCCGGAACGGGAAAATAAAAATATTTGTTACCGAAAAATTCATTTTTAAGCGCTATTTTGTCGCTTTTAATACTGAAAACACACCATTTAGAATGCCAAAATCCTGAAACAAATGCAGTGAGTGGAAACATGATAAATTATGGAGTATGACACAAATTGAAAATTTTGTCAATACACGCTCGGACAATTTTAGATAAATAAGTTAAAATAACATGAAAATTTTTCTTAAATTTTCGAATGAGAAAAAATTTTCATTACCAAAAATACCGGAAAATTTCGGTAAAAAATACCGTATTTCTTCCCGGAACCGGGATAATGCAAAATACCGGATTTCCCTTATGGAACCGGAATTCCGGTTGCACTCTGATTCCAACAGTGCAAAATGCTTTCAGGTTTTGAAAAAGTGTTTTCAATACGAAAATTAAAGGTTTTGACAAATGCTAAAAACCTGGGCTAGGCATTCATTTTTACAGTTTTTCGACTTAATACAAAAGCGTTTTGAAAGATGCATTTCGGGAAACGCTAAAAGCATACAAAGTAGCGTTTTATTTTTAGTAATATTTGTTTATGCTATTTCGTGCAATGTTTTCTACGTGTTAAGTTCTATTCACGCGTGCAAGTTTTTGCTGCTAGAACTTGCAGCTGCAAATTGCACTTGCAAGTTTGGTCCAAAATTCCGTTCGAAAAACTTCCAGCTGCAAATAATTCATTAAAAATCACAGCTAGAAATTTAGTTCACATGTGTGAACAACCATGCAAGTTCTCTGATTTTATTGCAACCACTTTCTCATTGGCTGATGAAAAAATGCAAGTTCTGCGTGCGACTTGCGGCTGCAAGTTCTCGCAGCAAAAACTTGCACTTTCGAACAGGGCTTAAAAGAATAATCTGGCAGGCTATGGCGATGTCCTGCGTAGGTATATGTTATAAATATATGCAAACGATTCATTTCAGACATTTTGGCTTATGGTCAAAACCTATTGTTTACACTGTATTGTAGTGACCCGAATAAGACGGGGGACTGATATTTATTTGGTCTCTCCAGAGGGTACCCCCATTGTTATTCGGTTACGGACTGTTATTTATTTTCAACCCACGCTCCGCCGCCTTTCGTTACTCATATCCGGTACTGCAATTATCCGTTGAATTAAACGTTTATTTGTTTTGTGTCAATAGCTTGAGCGATAATACAAGGTTATAAGTACTTAGGAATGTACTTTCAAAATTTAAGTAAGCTTTAAAGTTTCGAACTCAAATTATTTGGACATGGAGTCATTTATGCGCTACAATTTACGGTTATTTGACATTTATGGACTCTAATTAGGGTTTCGGAACTCTATCCGCTTACGGACTCTTATTAGGGATACGAACTCCAATTGATTCGGACTCAACACTAGTAAATCACCGCAATTTGTTTGTTTGAGAAAACATACAAGCTTTACTTGATTGTAAAATGTTCAGAAATTGAACACTTTTGTTGTTAATTAAAACTAATGGTTAAGGCTTCTGGAGTTATTGTTCGTATAGTTGTCACCCTGAATCAGTAGTTATCGGTAGGCATGAAAAAAGATATCTTAAATGTTGTTCAGTTTCGGTACTTAGTATATAAATAACTGACTTTAGAGCTCTGAGTTATAATAAATGGGCACCGGATATCCGGGTATGAAAAATATCCGAATATGCATAAGAAAAGAAACGTGTATCCGGAAAGTATTTTATCGTTTTTTAAAAATCATTTTTCAAATTCTTTTTGAAAGCCCCTTTTATTTATCTCGATATCCGTATATCCGCCAGATATCCGAAATGCTATTGTGTAAAACATTTTTTGGAATATTGGCATTGCTTCACCATTGAAGTAGCCGAAGCTGACGAAAACAAATTCTATATTCAAACCTGATTTAAAATATTGAACCACATTATATGTATAATTTTATGATTTAAAATTTTGATTTCTTAAAACATGCCAAAATTAAAAGCTTCAGTTTAGCTTGATATTTATCGAATTAATGACTTCGTATTTTTAAATTATATAACTCAAAATATCCCAGTGAAAAATTTGAATCGAATACGCACCGGGAAGTACTAAATTTATTACCTTTGCCTTAAAAATCTACTTAATATACATGTACCAAGTCACGTCGCGAGATTTACATACTGGGCGTCATTTTAAATTCTGATCGTCCTAAGACGCCAAGCCTAACTGAGTATGATGCTAATTAGTAAAAGGCTAGCTGGAAAATCTGGCAATCTGTAAATGGCACATTTGAGTTTCCCATGAGACACAGAACCCATGAGCTTATAATTTTTATTTCAAACCCCCACGCTAAGCAGCTTTCGTCTCATACACGAAAACAGTCCAGCCTCCTCGCCTGGGAGGGAAAACCACAAAATTGATTCAAAAGGTGTGGTTGTTACAGAAAATGTTTCTTCCTACATTTGTGTACTGAAATTAATAGTAAATTAGGCGCGCTAAACAAGTCATCAAACGCAAAAAATGACGCAATTCAACTGTACATGAAAAAATAAAATTTCTGAACTATTGCAAATATAGTTTTGAAGTATATATTCATATTCAAGTCTTAAAAAATGAAATTTGATCGAAATTATCAAAGGAAGTTAAAGCCAAATCGGCATTATATATGTTCCGATATATTAAGACTTGAGCTGGTCATGATGTTTTGGACTAACCTAAATATATTCCTAAGTTTAAGCCTCCTCAGCGTAATTTCGAATATTCGGATATCCGGAAATATCCATCAACAATTGCCGGATGTCCGGATATAAAAAATATCCGATGCCGATATATATATATATATATATATATATAAACAAATATATATTCATATATGAATAATCAAACATCATTTGTGCTTGTTGCACACAAACTTTACTTCCTCTAAGTTTAAAATTACACTTGCATTTCGAGCAAATGCGATTTAACTTCGAAGGGGAGAAATTGAAAAATTTTACCATTTGTAGAAGGAAGCTAATAAATTATTTCGATTTTGAGAAATTTAATTTCTCAATCTAATAGCTGTACTTACGTTTTCGTTTTTTGATGCCTGAACTCAATGCGTTGAATATACAATTTACGCACCTATAGCTATTAAAATACTTAGTATAACGTACTGTATTCTAATGCAACATCGCCCAATATGCGAGTTGGTGCATACGAGAAAATAATTTTTTATTCAATTTAACAACAAAATATTCTCGTTTTCTGCTGGCATACTGACGCTTACAATGTCTAGTCAGGGGTTCCATCCAGTTAGGCTTCTGACAAACGGCTGCAAAAGCGTTTAGCTTTTTTTCGCTATTGATCATCCTTTTGTTTGTCTTTTAGTTCATGAGAAATTACCACAGACTTTCGGCAAAAAATCAACAATGTTTGCTGTATGCGGCATATTGCGTATGATGATATATTTGAATCATGCATTATTGTAACTTTAGTAACAAAATATGGAACGTAATTTAGAATGTGGTGCAATTGTATAGCAATAACCTTGAATCCGGCATTAGGCCGCGGTTGCAAAAACCGTTGTTGGAAAACTTATAACAGATTGCTTATTTAACGATATTTTACAGGCATATATCACTGATCACCGTTGTGTACACGATAGTAAAACTAAAACGAAAACGGATACTGCACTGTAAATTCCAGTGAGTTGATTTGAACTCAGAATGAGTTGAATCACTCAGTCTGAGTTAGGACTTTCAGAACTCAGAATTGGGAGTCAATAAAACTCACTTTGGAGTAATTATTCAACTCACCCGGAATCAAATGAATTCAGAGTGGGAATCAAGTTAACTCAGAGTGAGTTAATGTTTATAGTTTAGGGCCCATGTATAGATCAGGGGCTTCCACTTTTCCAGGGTGAAAAACTTACGACCAGGAGTGCATCGCAGCCACTCCTGTATGACGACCTGATTTTTCACTGGTTGGTAGGAAAAATCGCGGGCATAGGTTTTGCTGTGGAAAAGTGGAAAATTCATAAGCCTGCATATTCCCTGGTTCGGTTGGGAAAATCTGCAGTGTAAAGTTTGTTTGGAAAACGGTAAAAGTGGAAAATTTAAAAGCTTACATTATTCCTGGGTTGGTAGGGAAAATTTGAAGCATAGGTTTTGGTTTGAAAACGGGAAAAGTGGAAAATTTAAACGCCTTGATTATCCCTGGTTGGTAGGGAAAGTCTGTAGTGTAAAAGTTTGTTTGGAAAACGGGAAAAGTAGAAATTTTAAAAGCTTATATTACTCCTGGGTTGGTAGGGAAAATTTGAAGCATAGGTTTTGGTTGAAAAACGGGAAAAGTGGAAAATTTAAACGCCTAAATTTACCCTGGGTTGGTAGGAAAATTGTGAAGCATTGGTTTTTTTAAAACGGGAAAAGTGGAAAATTTCTACGTCTAGATTTCCCCTTGGTTAGAAGGGAAAATCAAAAGCATAGGTTTTGTTTGGAAAATGGGAAAAGTAGAAAATTCCAATGGAACGATTTAACAACACATAGCAGATATTTGCTAAAATTAACAAGTTAAATATCATTTCAACGACCTGATTTCACCTCACCTGCGGCATCATCTCCGGTTCCGGCTACTTTTGTTGACTTCCGGCTCCGGATCTGGCATTTTTCACCTCCGGTTGCATCCTACAAACTAACAGGCAATATATTTCGACACTGGTCAAAACAAGAAACCGCGGAGCGGAACAGTGCAATGAACAAAATCTACTTTACACAGTTAAACCTAAATGAGCAGAGCATTTACCAGAAATAATACATGACTATTAAATATATCAGATTACGATAGTCCCAGCACAAAATTGGTCAAAACAAGATACCACCGAGTGGGCCATTACTATCAGAACATAAGTCTGTTAACAAAGTCGACGCTTTAAGTGACGCCTTAAGGTTGTAAAAAAGTTTTAATTTGTTTTAAAGACGTTGTTGGCTAATGGCCGGAAAGCCGAGGAAACATAAATATATCAAATTTGGTCGTCGCTGACTTCCAACCCAGGCGAAATCTAGGCGTTTAAATTTTCCACTTTTCCCATTTTTCAACCAAAACCTATGCTTCATATTTTCGCTACCAACCTAAGGTGAATCTAGGCCTTTAAATTTTCCACTTTTCCCGTTTTCAACCAAAACCTATGGTTCAGATTTTCTTTACCAAGCCAGGGTAAGTCTAGGCATTAAAATTTTCAACTTTTTCCGTTTTCCGACCAAAACCTATGCTTCAGATATTCCCCACCAACCTAGGGTAAATCTAGGCATTGAAATTTTCCACTTTTCCCGTTTTCCAACCAAAACCTATGCTTCAGATTTTCCCTACCAACCTAAGATAAAATCTAGGTCTTTAAATTTTCCACTTTTCCCATTTTCCAACCAAAACCTATGCTTCAGATTTTCCCTAACAACATAAGATAAATCTAGGCCTTTAAATTTTCCACTTTTCCCGTTTTCCAACCAAAATCTATGCTTCAGATTTTCCCTACCAACCAAAGGTAAATCTAGGCCTTTAAATTTTCCACTTTTTCCGTTTTCCAACCAAAACCTATGCTTCAGATTTTCTCTACCAACCTAAGGTAAATCTAGGCCTTTAAATTTTCCACTTTTCCCATTTTTCAATCAAAACCTATGCTTCATATTTTCCATACCAACCTAAGGTAAATCTGGGCCTTTAAATTTTCCACTTTTCCCGTTTTCCAACCAAAATCTATACTTCAGATATTCCCTACCAAGCCAGGGTAAATCTAAGCATTAAAATTTTCCACTTTTCCCGTTTTCCAACCAAAACCTATGCTTCAGATCTTCTCTACCAACCCAAAAGTAAAAATTTAGGCAGTTCAATTTTCCACTTTTCCCGTTTTCCAACCAAAACCTATGCCTTACGCTTGAATTTTCCACTTTTTCCGTTTTCCAATCAAAACCTATGCATCAGATTTTTCCTACCAACCCAGCGAAAAAATCCAGGCATTAGAATTTTCCACTTTTCCCGTTTTCCAACCAAAACCTATGCTTCAGATTTTCCTTACCAACCCAGGGGAAAAATCTAGGCATTATAATTTTCCACTTTTCCCGTTTTCCAACCAAAACCTATGCCCTACGCTTGAATTTTCCACTTTTCCACTTTTCCCGTTTTCCAACCATCGCTTTAGATTTCTCTTACTAACCAAGAAAATATCTAGGCATTTCAATTTTCCACTTTTCCTGTTTTCTAACCAAAACCTATGCTTCAAATTTTCCCTACCAACCCAGGGTAAAAATCTAGGCATTAGAATTTTCCACTTTTCCCCTTTTCCAACCAAAACCTGTGCTTCAGATTTTCCCTACCAAGCCAGAATAAAAATCTAGGCATTAGAATTTTCCACTTTTCCCGTTTGTCAACCAAAACCTATGCTTAAGATTTCCCTACCAACCCAGGGTAAAAATCTACGCATTAAAATTTTCCACTTTTCCCGTTTTCCAACCAAAATCTATGCTTCAGATTTTCCCTACCAACCAAAGGTAAATCTAGGCCTTTAAATTTTCCACTTTTTCCGTTTTCCAACCAAAACCTATGCTTCAGATTTTCCCTACCAACCTAAGGTAAATCTAGGCCTTTAAATTTTCCACTTTTCCCATTTTTCAATCAAAACCTTTGCTTCATATTTTCCATACCAACCTAAGGTAAATCTAGGCCTTTAAATTTTCCACTTTTCCCGTTTTCCAACCAAAATCTATACTTCAGATATTCCCTACCAAGCCAGGGTAAATCTAAGCATTAAAATTTTCCACTTTTCCCGTTTTCCAACCAAAACCTATGCTTCAGATCTTCTCTACCAACCCAAAAGTAAAAATTTAGGCAGTTCAATTTTCCACTTTTCCCGTTTTCCAACCAAAACCTATGCCTTACGCTTGAATTTTCCACTTTTTCCGTTTTCCAATCAAAACCTATGCATCAGATTTTTCCTACCAACCCAGCGAAAAAATCCAGGCATTAGAATTTTCCACTTTTCCCGTTTTCCAACCAAAACCTATGCTTCAGATTTTCCTTACCAACCCAGGGCAAAAATCTAGGCATTATAATTTTCCACTTTTCACGTTTTCCAACCAAAACCTATGCCCTACGCTTGAATTTTCCACTTTTCCACTTTTCCCGTTTTCCAACCATCGCTTTAGATTTCTCTTACTAACCAAGAAAATATCTAGGCATTTCAATTTTCCACTTTTCCTGTTTTCTAACCAAAACCTATGCTTCAAGTTTTCCCTACCAACCCAGGGTAAAAATCTAGGCATTAGAATTTTCCACTTTTCCCGTTTTCCAACCAAAACCTGTGCTTCAGATTTTCCCTACCAAGCCAGAATAAAAATCTAGGCATTAGAATTTTCCACTTTTCCCGTTTGTCAACCAAAACCTATGCTTCAGATTTCCCTACCAACCCAGGGTAAAAATCTAGGCATTAAAATTTTCCACTTTTCCCGTTTTCCAACCAAAACCTATGCCCTACGCTTGAATTTTCCACTTTTCCCGCTTTTCAACCAAACCTTTGCTTCAGATATTTCTCACTAGCCAAGAAAATATCTAGGCATTTCAATTTTCCGTTTTTCCCGTTTTCCAACCAAAACCTACGCTTCTGATTTTCCCTACCAACCCAGGGGAAAAATCTAGGCATTAGAATTTTACACTTTTCCCGTTTTCCAACCAAAACTAATGCTTCAGATTTTCCCTACCAACCCAGGGTAAAATCTAGGCATTAAATTTTTTAATTTTCCTACCAAATCAGTGGAAAAATTAGCCGTCATACAGGAGTGGCTGCGCTGCACTCCTGGTTATAAGTTTTCCACCGTGGAAAACTGGAAGCCCCTATGCTATACATTGGCCATAGTTATTAACTCAGAAATAACTAACTTTCCAGCTGAGTTTATTAATCAACTCATTAAAATTTACAGTGTGATCAAAACATCGGAAACGGATATTGAAGTATAAATGTTTCAAAGACGTTCTGTATGTCTGTCAACGTCAACACAATTGAGGCATAGAAATATTCACCATAATTCTAAACTTTTAAAGAAAAAATCGGATTCAGCGATATTTTAAGATTAGGATAAATTTCGCGATTCATATTTCATATACAACAACAGCTGCAGAATATCTGTAATGAATTGTTGCGTAACATATACGTGATTTATAACTAATTTTGAGCATAAATATCACAGAATTTTCTTTAATATTTCTATTACAGAAACGGACACCGATTGTTGCCGGAAACGGATATTCGGTTTTACACCCTTTTATGAACAACTTACTGTACGTAAGTATATCTGTTGAAAAAATTTCTAAAATAAGGAACAAGTTTGCAGCCCGTAGACCGAGGCTCGAACGCAAAAGTTATTCCTTTATTTCAGAATGAAAACAGCATTAAAGTTCGGAGGTCAATAGTCTAAATTGTATTATTGTTGAGTAAAATTAAAGATTGAGTTATCTCGTTTCCGAGCACCGAAAAAGTAAAGATAGTTGATATTTTATCATAAACCATTTGCAAAGTGTAAAAAAAAGGATAAATTCCAGGTTTGAAGCTGTGGACAATGTACCTCCATACAAAGCAGTACGTGTTCTTTTTTATTTTGATGTTCCGGCCAATGTAAAGAACAGGGGCGGAACAGTATTATAAGCATATTCCTGAGCCTAAGCCTAAGCCTAAGCGTAAGCGTAAGTATGAGCATGTTTCTAAACATAAGCCTTAGTCTAAGCCAAGCAAAAAATAGTCTAAAGCTTAAGCTTACTCCATTGCAGTCCAACAGAAAAACGTTCCGCCCCTGATTTTTACATGGGCCGATAGATTTTTACATGGGCCGATGCTCCTTGCTTTACGTAACATCTCTCAGCATATTAGCTTGTGTGCCCTAAAAATTAAATTTAGCATGAAAGATAGAAAAACAAATCATCAGCTTTAAAACATCATTTTATCACATTTACCTTCAACTCAGGTCCAGGGTCCGGTTATTTTATAATTTGCCCTTTATCATACATTACACAACGCCCATAAAAGCTTTTGTTATATTGGAACGCTGACGAGTTGTACCAGAAACACCATTGACAAAACGCGGCTGTGGTCCTTCTCAATTATGATGTAGACAGACCAAAGTTGTGTGAGACTATTTTTTATTGCGTTATTTTATACTTCATTTGCATAATTTTTTTCCATTGCCAGAGATCACTTATAGGTGCATATATAGGCTCTTGAGGTAAAAAAATAAGGTCAAAATGTTTAAAAAAACAGCAATATTTAGGCAAATAATTAAGTATATATCAAAAATGTAACGCGCTGTGTTTAATCGAATTTAAAAATGGTACCGGAAATGTGTTTTATTTTTCAGTTTTCTGGCTATTGCTAGTGAGAGACTGGCACGCAGCCCCGTCGGCCCAGTGGGACCAGGCCCAGCACATTTTGCTGCAGCATGGCGTCAAGTACAGCAGACCGCCTCATTCGGGGAGACCCAGGAGATGAATTTTTCTCGATTCTGAATTTTTTGCAGCAATAGATAAGCTGATATTTTTCCGCAGATCGACTATTGAAAATTCTTACTGTTACTCGAATTTTTCTTGTCCTTGCTATTAAATTCAGTTCACTAAAAGTTAACAGTATATACTGAATAATAAGTTCAAAAGACGCGAGATGTATAATTAGGCCCATGTATAGAACAGGGCCAGATCGTTTTCCGGATGGGCTATAATAGAGTCGGTTTAAGCTTTAGACTATTAATTTTTTTGTTTACGCTTAAGTTTAGGCTTAGGCTAGGAATATGCTTACACTACTGTTCCGGCTCTGCTCTACACATGGGCCTACAATTCTATGTTGTACAACGTAAAAATATTAAAATTAGCATAAAACTCGTTCAAAATCTATATTGTTTTTGTCATTCTATTAGTTTGACAAAAATACACTTGAGGTTACAGCGCGCCGCCCCGCTAGTGTCGTACAGTATATAATCCAGCTAATTGATTTATCAACTCAGAGAGCGAATTAGTCATTTCTGGTTATCACTGAGTTTAATAGACAGTAAACATTAACTCACTGTGAGCTGATTCAATTCCGGGCGAGTTGATCGAACTCAGAATAAAGTTCAACCGATTCAGAATTCTGAGTTCTGAAAGACATAATTCAGACAGAGTGATTCTACTCATTCTCTATTAAAATCAATTCACTGGAATTTACAGTATATATTATACCTTTATGGGTGGATACAAAATATATACGGTGCCGGTGGCTCAAAGCTTAATATCTAAGACGTTCTATTATTTTGGTGAATAAATGTGTAGTATTTGTTACACAATTAGAACGAAAATTTTGGCTCATGAAGGAAGTAATAAGTGTACATTATTAATAATAGAAATTCAGATCCAAAACGTACCACAACAACCGATATTAGTTAATAACTTGTAGGAATTGTTATGTTTTCCGTTTTTGCCAAGGAAGTAATAAATGCAAATGAATATTTTACACCTAAAATTTAAAATTATATATTCTATTTTCGATTTTGATATGTATTCACACTGTAAATTTCAGTAAGTCGATTTCGACTGAGAATGAGTTTAATCAGTCAGCCCTGAGTTAGAACTACCAGAACTCACAATTTTAAGTTGATTCAACCCATATTTAGTTAACCAACTAACGTAAGAAACAACTCAACTCATAGTGGGAAACAATTCAGCTCAGCGTTAGTTAACGATTACTGATATTAATTCAGAAGTAGGTAAACTCGCTAGGTGAAATGATTAATCAACTCATTGGAATTTACAATGCATCAGCAATCAAATCCAACAGCACAATAACTTGCGTACATCGCAGTTTACTATGTGATGCGCAGATTAAGGATCTTAAAGAGTACAAAGATTGCATTATAATTTCGTAAATATACATATTTTTACGAAATTTTATTGTTTAACTTTATTTTTTTAATCCCTGTTGCCACTAAGATTTTAGCTTGTAAACTTTGGTTGCTACAGAATAAGCATTATAGGCATTATTCCAGTAACTGGCGCATGGAACCTGTGCCATCTGTTGAAAACAAATCATTTCTGGCGAATTTTTGCCGACCATAAATTTGGCTCAAGACACCAGGTCTAGTTCCCACAGCAACTCCCGTTAGCGGTAAAATTTCATATGAGGAAATAGGCTGATCAATTTTGTGTTTTCGATGCTTTGGCCAATGTAAAATACACGGAGGAACAGTATTATAAGCATATTCCTAAGCCTAAAGCGTAAGCCTAAGCATTAGCCTAAGCGTAATAATGAGCATATTCCTAAGCCTACGTACGCGAAGCAAAAAGTTAATCTAAACCTTAAGCTTACTCGTTTCTAGTATCACAGAAAAACGTTCCGCCCCTGATCTATCCACGGACCGATGCTTTCATCATATTTGATCATCAAAAGTATATATATTGTTGTAACTTATATACTTTGTTAGCTAAATTTGGCATGCAAACTACGCTGAGTCTTTTATACCAATTTATTCATTGATTACCAAATCAGGGTTTTGCTCGGAAATCTTGAATCGGTCGGAAATCCCGGTTTTCTGTTTTTCGAAAAAATGGAAAAGCAGAAAATTTAAACATACGTAATCATGCTTCAACAGTTAGAAAGAGGTTAATCAATACTAAGATAGGTGTAAACAGAAATGGGTGACAGGACAATTCGTCAATCGACATCTCGTAAATCCGAAATCTCCTCGACTCAACAATTTGTCGCGCATCATAATGCCTAGGCCTAGGGGCTCAGGATTATGCTTTCGACTATGCTTAAGTTTAGGGTTAGGCTTGTGACGCTGTATGTGAACATGTTATCAGATGACGAATTGGCGTATATTCACAGAAATGACGTCTGCCTCCGATTCAGCTCCATCATACGGCTCCGTTGAAGACAATAAGCAAAACGATCTAGTATATCCAATCAAACGGGTGTTGCCAAATCTAGTATAAAAATCATCGCCTCTGAAACTTAAAGTAAACATCGTTCCGGATTTGACGCGTGAGATAAACCAATTTGCTACAGTTTTCTACCACAATTTGTCCCTGTTTCTTATATATGTTTGTTGCACCCCCCTCGGAACACGGAAAAACGGGAAAAACGTACTGTAGTGACTCGAATAAGAGACGGTGGAGTGATATTTATTTTGCCTCTCCAGATGGTATCCTGTGTTATTCGATGATACGGACGTCTCAGAACTGCACGGTCGGAACGACCCCTTTTTCCGAAGTACCGCGAATATAATTATTTTTTCCCCTTAATTTCTCCGAAAGATGTGGCCACGCCGGGAATCGAACCTCGGACATCTCGCTCGCGAGTCAAGCGCGCTACCCATTACACCACGCGGCAGATATCATAATTTCCTATGGTGCTATATGTGCACGAGTATGTATGTGTCTTAACATTACACACTCTGCACATACACAAGTTACGGACATACACAAGTTACACCGCATATATTCGCAGGACCGTTGTTTATCTTTAAGTCTCCCTTGTTAGTTAAACCTAACACACCCTTTATATTCTTTCTTTTGGGAAAAACTGCCCTGCTCCGAAGCATTTTTTGATTGCCCTGCCTGTTAATCGTTTTTCTATATTTAATACGCTTGCCTGAGTGTCTGTTGCATATTTGCAGTCTAAGCCATTCTTCGGCTTTGGTCTCTTTTGTCCTGTCAGTGATTACAGGCACACAATTGGACGATCCAGGATGCAACCGGAGGTGAAAAATACCGTAGCCCCATTTACACTTTATATTTTTTACAAAATATAGGCAAATTTTCGTTCAAAATTGTACCTAAAATTAATAAAACGAAACACCAAACAAATTTTGGAAAACTACAAAATTTCAGTACCAGAATTGCCAGAACGTCCAGCAGAAATTCTATCGGAGCCGGAACCGGAGATCGATTTTTCGCCAGAGCCGGAGACAGACCTCTTGTTGCACCCTGGCACGATACCAAGCCACCAGTTTCGAATTCCCGCAACATATATCATAGTATATATTATCAAATTGAGTTTATTTATATGATTGATAAAGACGAATCTACAGCTATAGTATTATTGCGAAGCTAAAACTATTAAAGGTATACAGACAGTTCATTACGCAACCAATTGTTTTGGTTTAAAATTTTTTAGAATTTTTAAAAATTATAAAGTGAGTGCTCACTTTTATTTTGAAGCTGTATCCGTATAAGCGGACATTAAGGTTAATCCAATCAGTAACTGTTTTGTAACACAAGGACAGTAGCTTATGAAACTTAAACATATAAATATTTTAGCAAAAAATTGATAAAATCTTTCGGGATTTTGTACCATTTGGCCAGGACCGGAGCAGTCACCCCCTATGCCCCCATTTAGGGGCCCCACCCTAACCGGTTGAAACAAAAACTGTCTAAGTTTTAAAATGCGTCTGGCTTCTCGCTCGCGAGTTTGGGGGCCGCCCCCTCCCTGGAATTTGGGGTGAGCCTATACCCCTGCCTGCTCCGGCACTGCATTAGGTAAAAGGTGATTTTAATAAAATCTTTTTTGAAACCACGTAATTAGTTTGTTTCCACATTTCACTTTGATTTACATTTTAAGTTAAATTTCGACCCCAACTCAATTGTGTTAAACTATTTCAGCGATAAATTGGTTTAAACCTTAATGAAATTTGCTTTGGCAACCATGATCATTCAAATATTCTTGCAGTGCGCGTTTATATGTCGTTCTGTTTACGTCATTTCTAGCATTATATACTTACCAAATATTAATAATTACTTTTAAAATTACTTAGCTACTAAAAATCAAAACGGAAAATGCACTTTGCAATCAGCAATCACCACAACGGCGCGGTAGCAGTATTCGCTGCACTTTGCGTTTCGATTATTATCCATACACAACTAGCGAACGCAGTCCCAAACCAAAATTGTGGTCCAGAATGTCAGGCGTTGATTCGAAATTTGGTAACACGAATGGAAGCACTTGAAACAAGAAACGCAATGTTGGAAGACAACATAGTACAAGGATTCCAACCGGGCGACAAACAAGTGAGAGCCGGTGGCAGTGAACAAATACCGAACCGAGATACACGAGGACGACCAATGATTCATTTTGGTTAAACCATTGGCTTTAATATTTTCACAAAAAACAGTTAAACTCTTTATTCTTCGCCGTTGTGCTAAATCTGAAGTGTGAAGTTTTGAAAAATAAAATTTTTAACTGAACCTATCCGGTACGTTTGACGTTAGGTTTAATTAATATATTAGGATTTGAGTCAAAATAACCTTTTTAAGCAAAAATCCTATATTTTGAAAGAACACACATATCTTCTATTCGTGCTATAGGAAAGAAGCGCAGAAAAAGCCAGATCTCTATCAAATATTTGAATAATTTTATTCCTAAAATGTAAACAATTGAAATTCTGGCAATTTTTTTCTGCATACCTATGTATGCAAGCAGTGGTCAAAAACGAAATATACTGGTATGAATTTATCTACTTCAATGTACCGTTGCAAAATGTAAACAAAATAGGCTTTGGACTATCTGAACCTGTTATTCGGTTACCCTTTCCGTCAATTTAGAGAATAACATTCGGTAAAAATCGAGGCGTTAAACATTAATAAAAATGATTGTTTTAGATCCGCTGTTAGACTAATAGGTTAAGTTGAGATTCGCGCTTTATGTTCAAAACCTTCCCTATATATCGTCTACTAGCAGCGTCCTACGTATAACTACAGTCTGTCAGAACGTTCAATTAAGTACGGAACCAAAGAATGTATTATGCATTGAAAACCGCATAAATTTTTAAGGTAACTTAGATTGGTTTGGTATACGGCATGGTGTAAACGTATAGTGAAAATAACGGACATGGACGCCGAATTTTACATGAAAATGAACATCCGGCTATACCCTGGTGTACTGTTTTTTCTGACATTGTTTCATCAGTAAAAATTTAGGCAGTGCGACCCCTGAAGAACAAACAAAATTTACATATTTGCAGACAACACATGAAACCAAATAACGAATAACCAAAAACAGTTCAATGCAACAGAAATCGTCTTAACTTTACTTTTGCTCGTGTGTCGTTGAATAAGTATATTTTAGATCCAAATCAATAATGAAAAATCAGCAACGATTATTTTACTAAATTGGATCAAGACGACACACAAAATAAATTGTCTTGTATTCAAGAAATATAGTCTAATATTTAACACAATTATGTCTTGATACAGAGACCAGACAATACGTCTTGAATTTAAGACTTATTTTTTAACTTTTTCAGAAATATTGGTCTAAAATTATTCACACTTAAATGTCTTAAATTTAAGACTTTGTTTAATGAGCGATTAAGAAAAACATTTCTGAAATATAAGACAAATATTTCTGAAATAAAACATGAAGATTTACAATTGAAACCAACTCCAAAATTGAGGGCTATTAAAGCTCAACCCAGTTTTAACCATTTAAGAACGAATTTCTAAGTTGTTTAAGGCTATTAATGTCTGAAATACAAGGCATATAAGTCTTGAACATTTAAGAAAAAAGGAGTCTTGAAATTTTAAGCCAGTTTATTTGTTTGTAGTGCTGCGCATCGGCCAGGAACCGGCCGGACAATAATTTCTTATCACATAAAAAGTTAAAAACATGGCATCATTAATTTAATATTTTTAATCATATTTAGATTTCGATTCTAAAGCTTTTAGCCGAAATCTGAAATGTGGGCTCAATGTTAAGATTGAATCAGTAGTTCAAATTATACTGGTTGCATGTGTATTCTAGACACATCGTGTGGTGAGATATATAAAGCGCTTCAGGGTAATCTGGAGTCCATTGCCTTCTAGAAAAATACAGTAAAATCTTTCACTGGAGTAAATATTTTTAGACAATAACAAAGGTAATAATAATATAATCAGGTTAAATCATCTCAGATTTCCTCACCGATCAAGGAGAATTTTGAAAAGTAGAAATTTTACAGCTAGGTTATACATAAATGAAGTTTGGTTTAGTATGTATTTTCACAGGAAAAACAGGACAGCTATATATTTTTGTAGTGAAAATCGGACAGCAACATATTTTCGTTGGGAAAACGGGTCATCAATATATTGTTGAGAAATCGAGACAGCTGTATTCCCGTTTGAAAACCGGGAAACAATATCAAACTCTTCAATGTACAAAATTTGTTAGTTTGAGCAACGGGAATGAAGATTTTGGTAGCCGGGGTACTCCACTTGTCTTTCTCTCTCTATCTACTTGCAGCCTTTGCGACCCCAGCTGACCACTGCCCTTTGATCTTAAAAACTGTGCGATTTCTTTCGTCCGAAACACGGGGTAGAGCTAAAAAAGCGTCGTAAAACCTAGCTCTCATTTGCAAATTCCGCGAAGTTTCCAAAAATTTGCACATGGAAACTGTAGCTTCTATTTCTCGGAGCAAAAGCTTGCAGCTGTGAAAACCGCTCCAAAATACGCAACGCGGTGAAGTTTTTTTAGCACATACCAGCATTTAAACATTAATTATAAAAAAATACACATCAGTTTTTAAGCTACGCCAGAATCGGAAGAGGGCCGAAACAGCAGTATAAGCATATTGCTAAGGCTAAGGCTATGCTACGCGTGAGGATGAGCCTATTCTTAAACCTAAGCAAAAAAGTAAGTCTAAGGCTTAAGTAAGCTGACTCTATTACAGCCCCTCAGGAAAACGTTCCGGCTCTGTTCTATACATGCGCCATTGTTATAGTGACCCAAGTAAGACATGGGAACTAATATTTATTTTGCCTGTCAATGAGGTATCCCCGGCAATTCGGTTACGTGCTGCGACATATTTTTCATCTCCAGTTAGTTGGACCAGCACCAATTTTCATAACAGCTTGCTCCGAAACATTTTTGTTGATTGTCATGTCCGTTAATCTTATTCTGGATTATATAAATCAGGTTTCTACAGCTCATATTGGGATTCAAAATTAGGACCCCCTAACGTTCGGGTCACTAAAGTACTCTTCCGGTCGCGGCAAACATACTTGTTATGACCATGCTTAGGTATGTACACTTATGCTTGTTTAAGAGTAGAGGCCGTTTTCTCCCATCCCCACGTACAAAAAAATTTCCATAACATACAATAACTGTCTTGATAAAATTACTTTAGGATTAGGTTTGAACTTTGTGTTTGGGTTAGCAAAATATATAATAAATAGAAATGTATACCGAAACCATTGTCTTCTATGAAACTTATCAGCAATGTGGCAATACCGAAAACATTTGCGTTTATATGCGGCCTAAATTGCGCAGCTTGCCTCTCGCGACACGCCGTTACAGATCCACCATAACCCCAAAAATATATTCAAATGCAATAATTGTTATATTCCAGAATCATTTTAACAAATCACACCAAATGTTTTTTATCCGTTCATTTACGTGTGTACTAAAATAGTAATATACACAAACCTGCTCAAGCACATATTATAAAACTGCCAAAAAATTTACAAGTTTTTAGGAACTAATTGATCTGTTACACAAACTGAAAATATTTTGGCTTTTAAAACGGTTAACACTAAAATAAAAGAACTTTTGATACACTCGGGCTAATGCCGCTATATTATAAAGCTCGCCTGTACTAAACCGTACCTATGCATATATCCGTATAAACGCAGCAGAGAAGCTAAAAATAGATATTTCATAATGCTCAAAACGCTTTTTACAAAGATTGAAATTTAGTTTTGGACTTAAAAATATTTCAGCATTGGTCACGGGTTGTTATCCTTGGTTACCATACACGGCAGTCGACCGACAGAACTACCAAATAGCAAACCTGCAGTTGTCATTTCTATTTTTTGAACCTATTACTATTTCAAACTTAACAATTCGCGATCCACACAAAGCTTTCAATTCTAAATAGGACATCGAAACACATAAAGCAGATAGTTATCCGGTTGTACCCTGGCGTTTAATCAGTGAGTGCATACCCTTTTTGGTAACAGTGCAGTAAAAATATAAGCTAATCAAATTATAAATATAGCTGCACTGCGGGTACAGTTGTATGTTAGCATTAAACAATTGACCAACACGGCGTTGCACAAATAAAAAGCACAATTGCAATATTTGCCCGTATTGTCAAATTTATGTAGCACGTATCATCAGTTGGCGATAGGTGCTGTAACCTTCGAATCAGAAAATGATGAGCTTAGTAAATCAGCACATTTTTGCATTTGATTTATCCAACTTCTGTCAAATTTCGAGATCTGCAACTACAAGAGTTTGTCAGGTTGAAAACCTATCACTAACTATTGATAGGTGCTATACGCATTTAAGAATATGGGTCATATTACGAAAAAAACTAAATACAAAACGCTTAAGGGTTGTTCACAATCAATCACTCTCAACAGAACAGAAAAAAAGAACCAGTCTCAGCGAGAAAAAATTCGGAGCCGATACAAGAAAGCACTACATATTCTCAGTATATACCTGTGCATACGAGCAGTTTACGTCAAGTCTTCAAACACGAGACGTACAACCAGTGTTTATTTTTCGCCAATCCAAACTCCATGACGTCCAAAATATTGATATGTCGGCTAAATTTTTTCTGCTAACAGTTAAATTGGAAACTAAATTTTTTGCGTCATTATATCGAAAATTTAGCTCTGATCCCTGTTTCAAGTCAAAACAATTTGAGCTTTGATGGATAGGATTTCGAAAAACGTCAAATTTCTATGGCGTCTAAAATTTTGACTTGGCGCCCAAAATTTGCAGTTAGTTACAATCCTGCTTACAACAGCTGGTACCCAAATACTTTACACAAAATTTATAGCAGCCGATGGCCAAACGGCAATAGCTGTTTACACAAACTTGATATTTAACAAACCGAAAGTTAAAACCGTTTCTTATGCTTTTTCTGGCTTCACAATTTACAGGTATAATAATCCTGACGCATCTGCGCTAAAGTACATAGGTACATAAGGTGTTAGAATATTCAAAATACCGAACTATGTAACAACATTCACATAAACTACTTTCATTAGTATATTAGAAAAATTGCAATGCAGGAGTAACAGCCATCGGTCGCAAAACTACTGCGCGTTCAAAATAATTTCTTACATAAAACTTATCACACCAACTACACTTATGTTTACTGTACCAATCTGCCAAAAGGTAATATTATATAACTCGTTAACCAGGATAATTAAATGACACACGTACCTGCAGCCAATCCACAATCAACTCTTAACTTTGCTACTTCCTCATTTTTATCTAAAAATTTTCGCCGACATCAATTATTCCTGCGTCAATTTGTACAAATCGCCGTAAACTTGTATGCACGCCACGTTTGCTCGCATTTAAACGACAAACGTGTTATTGCTCAAAACATAATTATAAAAATTCTTCATTCACCCGCAAGCGGCCCATCACCTCGAGTCCACATTTTAAATGTTGCCTTTAACGAAAATGCTGTGATAATTCAATCAGTGTTTGAGTTCATGATCATTCAACCAGTGTTTGAGTTTAATGATGTAAATGAGTAAAAAATATTCAAAATGAGTGTTTCCAAAATTAGTATTGGTAATCAAATACCATACAGCGTACGAGTATTCTGTCGTACTGATCGCAACACATCGGCGACACTTTTGTTTTTAACCGATGCAATCTTTAACGCAACGTAAATGCCCATACCAGGATGACTCCAGCGTAATCCACCGTAATCAGGTAATTTGTGCTAAAATAGGATTACTTTAATCAATATAATTCCGATATAACCATTAACAAGACATTTGGCGGAAAGCCAAATATATGGTCACCGCAAGGTATACAAGCAAATAGTTGCACATGTTAGCATCCGCAGCTTCTGTTATTTGAACTAAGTACGTAAATTAATTTTCATACACTAAATCTCGAAATGGTTGGCGGAAAGCAAGCTCAAATGGAAACACAAACTATTCTAAACGTTGCAATGCTTTTCAGCTGCTGCACTATTTTTACCGTATGGTATATGTGGAAGCGGTTCAATCCTGCAGTTATCAAAACTGTTTTGTACCTAAGAATTATGCTTTGGACATCTTTCTACCATTCACAACGGAAAATTACATCCATTCAGTTTCAATAAATATAAAATTTGTGTACTAAATATTATTCCACCAATAGAATTAACAATTACGTAGTTTTGTCAGTTTATACATATATAAGTCGGCGTATATTGACATATTTTCCACTGGAATCCTATTTTTCCGCCTACAATACTTGTTACTACGTTTTTTGTGTGCTCAGTATGCTTCGGCTTTACAAAATTTATTTGTTCAGAACTATTTTGGCACTAATAACAGCTCTTTCGTTTTCACGCTTGGAAAAATACGCGTGATGAGAATCACATAAAAACTCAATGCATGTCAACGTCGGACCGGATAATAACCAACCGGATGTTCACCCAAGCTAGCATCGAAAGTTGTGCATTGCTGGAAACATTTGAGTCGCGCAAAAGTATATGTGTACTGAACTAAAATGAACTATTAGCTTGGATTTTTGGTTTTTATTGCAGTTCAAAAACATGAGCTCCTTAATAACTGTTAGCTTAGATTTTTGATTTTTATTATACACAGTTCGAAAAACAGAAGCTTCTTAACTTGACAGAAATGCAATTGCAACAAGGCGTTAAATTTGTTCGCTTGTAAAAGTCAGCTTAACTTATATCCATAGTGTACGTTTGTGAAAAATTCCAGAACAAAATTACTATTTGTAATAGACTTACAAAACGTTCTTTCCTATTTACAACACATGGTTCGTTGAAGATTGCTGCAAGAGAAAACAGTGTCACCACCCAAAGGTGGTGATAAAAAGGATGTTATCAGACAATCTGGTACGTGAGTTTCACACTATGCTTAAACAGAAAAATAGAAAAAACGAAACCTAAACCGGGACAAGAATGCTCACGACCCATTATATCAGGGTATTAGAACTCATTGACAGCTTGTATCTTCGTCGAATAAAGCACACAAAGCCAACTAACCAAGCTTGGCAAAAAGTACGGTGCGTCAGTTTCGATGAGTAATCGATTTTCGTCAACAAATTCAATAACTTTGTTTAAATCTGATGCAAGATCAACCGGAGGCCGGTGGATCAACGGTGTAAGTCCAATATACAAATTGGGAAAGGCACGCATCCATTCTTTTGCAATGTGTAAATCACGTGTAAAACAGTGTCGGTGAATTTTGTGATCACGAGGCACATGCTAAAATATTTGAAATATAAATCAAATATAAAGAGAATAATTATATGACTAATGCTGGTGTTTCAAACTGACTTTACTGGTAACAGCAAAATCCCAATTTAATCGAAAAAAACTGAACATTCACTACTAGAGCTTGAACTAGGTTTTTATTCCAACCATTACTCACAACTCTATTTTAAAAGATTACCATAAATTCGAAATAGCCAATAAAATTGCAAGTAACATACCGCGCTAAAGGCGGCACTTGTTTTTATCACTTGGTTTTCAGTGCCGTCGAATTCGCACGTGATGCCGCATTAAAATATGCAAAAAGTATACCGCCCCTATAAGAAAATGTCATATTAAATTAATGGCGCAACTTACAGTTTTTAAAATTTCAAAGCAATCTTCATCGGCATCGCGACAATGAATTACAATTGGTTTTCCAAGACGCACTGCGATTTCAAGTTGTTTAATGAATACTCGTTTTTGTAAATCGTGGTCACTGTTATTTCTGAAATAAGAGCAGTGTGAACGACAACCAGGGATACCGCATAAACTTAGCTAAAGTAAACGCAATAAATAAAAGCCATAAAAAGCTCTTCTCTTGTATAGTTCCTTCAACATTTACGATTAGGCTTATAACATGACTTACCTATACGCCAAAGATTAACCTTTAAGTTAGACCTAAATCTAAAAAAACCGTTAACCTGAAAAGAGTGGAATAGTGTACATAAAAGCCAACCTTGACATCCGGTTTCGAAAATTACCTGCAAACACTTATTACCTGTGGCTATAATCTAATCCCATTTCTCCTATTCCAACGCAACGATCACTCAGGCAACGTGCAATAAGTGCTTCTTCTACTTGTGACGTCCACAACACAACGCTGTGCGGATGACATCCAAACGCAGTATAAATATCTTCATTCTGAAAATACAGTGTTTTTCAGCTTTTAAACGTTAAAACCATTCAAGGTGCGATTTTATAAATCTCACATTTTAAAAACTCACGGTTTATGGTTATCGGGTTTACGGTATTGTTCTGACCTCGAGCTTTAAACTTGAATCGTTTCCTTAATGAATTTCACATATTGTTTAATTTAATTTATTAATTAACGTATTGTAGCTCTAAGTCTGCGCACACCATGCACCTAATAGTGCGCAAAAGTTCAATTCTAATGTAGCTTACTACTTCTAATTTTAAGTTAAGAATTACCTAACAGAGCGATTCACGGAAATTATCCTGCAAAATAGCCTGGGCATGTACTGACGAAACGCGGATTTTCAGCCATCAGATTTAAGCTACGCAGCCATGCACACTTACTTTTCGTTAATGTGGTGTTAAATATTGAGGTCGCATGCTGGCTGCAATTCCAATCAAAACGGTGTCAGTTATAGTTAATTCTGATAACTGCTGTGAGTTACAAATGCCCATACTGTTGCATACCTCAGCCAGAGTCTCCCACAGGTTGCCAGGGCTATCATCTATAAACACTTGTGGATCACAAAAGTCAGCGATGCAAGCTTCATACGTCGGCGGCCAAGATGCAGCAAACTTCTCCTAAAAGTTTAGATGTCAAAACACTAAGTTAGTAATCAGACTCACAATAAGTCACATTTTCCACTGGCTATGCTTTCAAAGCTAAAACTTTTAAACACCACAATATGTACACATATGTAACATTGCTTTCAAATTCAGTAATATAGTAACAATGCAGAAACGGTCTATGAAAACCCAGATCATAAATCTCATCTGCAAGATAACAAACCTTAAATTTTGTCCACGACAGTTTAAATTTTTGATTTTTGAACATAAAATCAATGTGACAGTGGGTATCGACAAATTTTGCACCTTCGTGCACTTGCTGCGCATCAAAGTACATTTTGCAATCCAACGCGCTCGCCTGGTGCGACCCAGTATCGTAGGAGGATTTGTAACCTAGCATAAAGAAACCAAACTTTATTATGCTTCAAACATGACACTTAGCATAATGACTTAAACTTTGCCTATAAATCAAATTAACATTTGACAGCGCTCAGGAGACAATACCCAGCAAACAAGCAAAATTTCAACAGCTTGCGTGCCGATAGATGTTGCATAGCCCAATAAACAACACACTTTTCAGTATGTTAAAGCATACACTCGGTATGACACTTATACAAGAGAACACTAACATGTTCCAACTGCCTCTTCTCACAACTCTGATTACCTACCATCATTGCGTTGGTTTTCAGTAAATTTTTAAGTTTTTCAAAACACTTTTAACCCAGAATAGATCAACAAAACTAAGTAGGTATTCTAACTATCCTAAAATCTACCAAGTAACTTATCTTTATCAAATCTATAGGCCTACACAGGTAACACGACTAGTTATTTAAAATTTAACCAAGTAACTTATCTATCTTAAATCTGTACTTAAGCCCAATGCATATAGTCTTGGTCTACTATCCGAAATTAGCCAAACAATTTTTCGACATACCGCTCCGGTCGTTATTGCCAGAAAAGCCAGTCGCGCCGCCACCTCGAGAACTCAAAACACTATTGATGGGTTCGCCAAATACCGAAGACATTCCGTCTCGGCCATTTTTCGTTGCACCACCGCCACTGCTTGCATTAAGTGAAAATCGTGGCCGATTAGTGTTTGTTCCGCAGTGGGTGTTAGACGCATTCGGTATATCCCAACGGCTGAGCACGTCTATAATGTCAAAAATAATACATATACGTAAAAGGTACGCACTGCACGGCTAAAAGAGCCCTGCGTTGTGAAAGAAAAAAACTTAAGACTCAGTTTACGATGTCTGAACTGCCGTGATATCTTGTCAACAACTTTGCGCGTTGTTCTATGGTACACAAAACTCCTTTAACTCTATGATAATTCGATATCATTTTGATCTATGGTATTGTTAACAAAATCCTCTCAACAAACCCATCTACTGATGAAAACTTTTCTCTACCTTCTTCAGGTGGTTTAATTAGTCGTGTAGGGGCATCTGGTTCGTGTGTGGGTTTTTGCCACCGGTACCGACGTTCATTTGGCGCTGCTGTTGACGAGATTGATTTCGGTTGCATCGATAAGAATTCGTCAGTTTGAAACACAGGAGATGACGTTGCGATAATATTCTGCAATTGCGGACTCGCTGTCAACGAAGCAGACGAAGACACTACCAACTGCGACGTTGGTTGAACCTGAGCCGTTGCAGTAGCTTAAAACAAAACAACATCATAATTCACAAGGCACTGTTCGGACTGAATATCTGGGTTTTCATAGTGGAATGGATTCTACGCACGTACCCAGAGAGGGTGCACACTGAAGAAACAAGAAGTTTCAGCTTCAAACAAGTATCTTTTATCTCCAAATACAACCGTCTCCCTCCAGCATCGGAACTCCAGCTGGCACGATTGCCATGGCTACTGCGCTAGCTGCCTAGTGAATCCCCAGCGTACAAACACAACAAAACCATGATTATAATTTTTAGAGGCACCGTACTCAGTACGGTACCTACACATATGAATCTAAAAACAAAAATCACAACAAGTATAATAATAACTCTGCTACTTGCCACTGTTGTACTTGTACTTTTTACTTACGTCAAATCAAATTCGTGAAAAAGAAAAGTACTTAAAATTGAGGCTTTGTGTCAATGCCGTACACTCCGTTCATTGTAACTACAAGAATGTAGAAATACCAACATTGTATTAATTCGCATATATTTTAGAATTACATAGGTTGCTGGCAAAAATACCTTGCACATTATGAACAGGCTGTACGTACGCGGGACCAGGGACAACTTGTTGTACTGAATGATTTGTTTCGCTATGCTCACATGCGCCGATGGTATGACTTTCGCCAGAATCTAACGGAGTAGGTGTACCAGAACAATCACTTGAAATATTTGGCGGTTGTCTTTGCTGAAAAAATCACTCTTGGTCACTGCGCTACTTTGAATTTGAGTACCGAACAAAAACACGCCTTATAATTCTGAGCTGCCCGAACATTACGGCACCATCTTTGACGTGGCGCTAAACGTTTCAAAAATTTTAATGCCATCCGGGGCGTTGGCCGCCATTCGTTACAGCCCGGTATCGTACCGTTATTGTACACGTACGATAATTATAGCGACAGTTAGCACCTTCAAGTGCGACCTGTATTTTCTTCTAATCCATACCTACAGCCAGCAGCTTATGCTAAAAATTGGCATTCAAACTTACATTTCCGCCCACAATACCACTAATTGCACTGGCAAATATTCTCGTTTGTGCTCCTGCTCTTGCTTTAGTGCGTGAGGTGCGCTGTTGCTGCATTTCTATTTCGTTTCCAGCAACAGACACAATAGTTTTTTGTTCGGTGGTCTCACCAAGATGGGAGTCCGAATATATTGAAGGGACGGCGTTAGCTACGAGTTCCGGATTTGGTTTCGCTGATGATGGAGGAGTTCGAGATTTATTAGTGTCTTCTGTGCTATACGGAACGGTCCGTCGAATAACAGTTTTCGAAACTGGTAAAGGCGCTAATTCTGCATCGTCCACAAGCGTGTGTGAAGCACTTGAGGTTGCAGGTCCAGATTCAGGAGTATTAACTGAAAATCAAATGGCTATTTAACCCTTAGAGTAATAGTTCAATAAGACCTACGTTTCGGCAACAAATATCCTGTAATGTAGAATACCGGAGCTGAATGTCAATTTTTTGCCACGGTGGATACCAGATTGCATCTTAGTGTTAAGTGAGAGTGACATAATACAACAACAGAAAACCAGCTTTGAGCATACGATAACATTATAAATAAGACCAATATAAACGTTTTAGTCTATTCTAATTGCGAGTTGAACTATACTTTTCTGTGCCGTGCACAGCCACATGGCGTCTTCCGACACCGCGCGGCGCCATCCGCAACAGCGAGTCACCCAAATAAAAGAAGGTTTTTGATGAGCTGCGCGGCGGCGCCCGCAGCGCGTTTTGTAACAATTATTTTATGACATCACGCACACTGGCATGCAGCGTCGCGCTCCGAGTATAGATTACCCTTATACAGTTATATTCAAAACAAAACATGACAAGAAGATGAAAAATTAAATCTTTCAATTACTGACTACATAGCTTATGTATGTACTGTTTATTGGCTTACAACTGCATCAAAATAAAATACATTTGTCGGACCGTCTGAAATGTATAAAAAATTGCTAGAAAAACATACACATTAAAAATGTTCAATCAAGGTCGAATAGTACTGCCTTAATTAATGTCAAACTACACTCGTGAGGTATATGGCTTACCAGATGAAGTAGAAACACCACCGTTACTGCACGTAGCATCCGCGTTGGTCGACGAACCTATAGGAGGAAACTCTTCTTCACTCATTCGATGCGGGACTGAGCAAACCTAAAACAATTCATATTGTAGACAACTGATAAAAACCATTGCATGTTTTGTTTGCTGACCGAAGATGTGCTGTTTCTGGAGCTCACAACATACCTAATATAATAAATAGTGAACAGTTTTCGCTGAGCAAATACAAAACTCAAACTAAGGGGGAATCGCCTCTAAAATTTCACAAGAGGGGGCAGACCGGCCGCCATTTGTGTAACTAGCACTTTGGGAAGGGTGTGTCTTCTAAAAAATTTTCGAGGGGGTTTCTTGTTTTACAAACTGAAAATATATCTAAAGCCCTTTTACGAAACATATTGAAAAGGGAGGATTTGACCTTTACACCGTTCCTGGCTTCCCCTTTACTATATGGTAACCAAACATCAGGAAGCAGTAGACATAAACGATCAATTTACTTCACTCCAATACGCCATCTGTGATGGTAGCACAGGATCTGGTAGCAATGGTTTTCGGTGACCGCTACTGCTGACATTGTTTCCCAAAAGACCTGTGGTATCAATGGTGCCACCGTATTGAATTTCAGTATGAACAGTCGGTGGCATCTGTTCGAAAGTTCGTGTGTCACCCGCTGGCTGGCGCGTGGCATCCAAATTTGGATGCTGAGGTAAGCCATGGAAAGGCTGCTGCAGGTTGTTGTGCTGTGTGTTAAACGAGGGCACAGGAATTGGTTCCAAGCTTGCGTCGAGTGATTCAGCAGTACTTAGAGTGGCATGCGACTGTTGTGGGTAACCATGTTGCTGCTCCAAGCTTGTGCCAACTGATGCAGCAGTAGTTAGAGCGGCATGTTGCTAATAAAAGTATTAGCAATGTGATTAATACGTATACGGGCAGGCATAAAGGCGCCTCTTTTCCGATATTTTCCCACAACCCCCCCCCCTCCGGCTGAAAACTTCTCCTACATCATTGAAAGGGTATATTGCGTGTTAGAAAAATCTTCTTACCGCTCCTGTACAAATGTGGCTGCTATATCTACTAACACTTCCTAGTTGTGTGGTGGCATATTAAAGACCCAAAAGCCTGGTCCCGTCCCTGGTAACGGGATTTAAAACCACAACACAGGGGTTAATGCTTGATTTGCCTAGGCGTATCCAGGGCGAAGTTGTAATAAAATATTTACACGACTGAATGTGTCTTGAAGACTTGAACAAAAACTTTATAAAACCTGTACTTTGGTACTGAGTACCGGACCTCGGCATTATAAGTCTCGATCCCGGCAAAAATTCCTCTTCGGGACAACTCTACTGCATATAAATAAGTACTTACTTTATTCATAACACAAAATCAGTCCAACCTTTAAAAACAAACAAACCAGCTTAAAAATAAACAAATTAGAGATATCCAGGGGCCAGGATTTTTACCGGGGCCGGAGCCCCGACACCACAGGCGGGCTAGCAAAATACACTAAACTTCAAATTTTATGTATTTTATGTATATACCATTTACGTAAGCACGTACCTCGGAGTAGTGTTTAAAAAACAAGTTTATACAGCAGCAATGTTTTGCTACGTGGTAAAGCCGTTTTAAATGTTTTTCATCTAGCATTGGAGCAGATAGGTAAATGTTTTTGTGGTTTCGTCCATGATACCGTATGGCTCCTGCACTATCTGCCCCCAACTCGGTGCCGGGGCTAGGGCTCCGGTACTCGTGTTCGCGTTCGGTATCTGTAAAACGGTTATTTCATTAAATTTCTACACGTAGCTTCTCTTTAATCATCATTTAACCAACTATTATTAGTTGTTGGCATCAAAACCTAGTTTTGGTCACAAACCTGCATAAACATATCATTTTGACCGCTAAATGACTGGCAACTGGCAGCTGATTGATGTACCGCAGTAACATAACTGGTATTTGACGAACACTGGCCAGAGCCACCAGCTAATGGAGCCAATTGACAGTTGGTGATCCCGAGATTTGGGTACACAACATTTTGCGAATACTGAGCATGCTGCATAGGCGAAGACAGAACTGGCCCGGCCGCAAATGAAGAATAGCCACATGCCAGATCTCTAACCTAAAACAGAATGCAATTCTACCTATGCAACGTATGCGATTGAACGTGGGGCTTCCGGCAAAAAACCGACATGCAGCTTCTTCAGCGTAAGTTACACTATGACACGCTGTGCAAGAACAAAATCTAGAAGCCATTTAAATTTCAATGATTCCACCAGCCATCACCTTTTAACACATCGAGCAATTAACCTTTTACTTTCAATAGAATTCTATTCTAATAGAAGTTTCATACACACATGTACCGCATTTTATCACGTAACCTTAATTTAAACTTTAACACATTCTAATTTTGTCTGAAAAGCGGAAATAAAGTTTGCTTGGTTCCGCTTAGCCTGAAAGTTACGCATAAATCTAACAATTGAAGAACGTCGTTGAGTTTCGTCTGTGACCAACCTCTGCTATTAAAGCGTTGTTTTGTTTTTGTTTGACAACACAAATCGGGGAAATACTGCTACAGTTGCTGCTGTTGCTTGCATTTAGGCTTGCACGATTTTCAACTGAAAGCGTATTTGTTACACGGGTCGCCGCACGAATAGTAGATGGAGGAGGACCTGGACCTATCTTCCACCCACCAACAGTACACGCAGCTACTGTGCAAATATTAGCGGTTCGTGGATATCCCGGTTGTGGGCATTCTCCGTTAAAAACTCTTGAATCTGTTTTATGCGAAGACATGTTGCTATCATTGTAACCAGAAACAGACGGAGTTTGACCATCGACACGACACAATCGCCAAAAATCATCACAAGGCACCCGTCCTGGCATTACAGGATCAGGAGACTGAGATCCTCCATAATTCGAACCCAACAAACTCGATGGATACCGTACATCAGTGACGGAAGCCAAAGCCGATTGCATCGACGCTGAACCACTGAGTCGTTGATAATTATCAGATTCATGATGATACTCACGAGATGTACCCGGTCCTGAAATTGGCAAGGGTTGATGACTTGAATTTGATTCACAGTTCGACAACAAACCATTCTTAGAGCCGGGCAACACTGCTGAATTTAATCCAACGCCGATGCGCGACCTTAAAATGCAATCAATTTCATCGTCTGATTCCGGGAGCGGCTTGTATTCCGCTTCAAATACCGCATCCATGAACGAGTCACAAGAAGCCTGGCAGAAGCCACCGGCACTTGTAATAATACCTCTACGTGTACCATTATTTTTGCTCAACATTTGAGCTCTACCGGCAGTAGCCCCAGTCGCATTAGTATTTCTTTGACGTTTATTTCCCACAGAAGCATTTCTCGCTGCTCCTGTAGACTCTGACAAATCAGAACAACGTTCACCTAACGACATCTGCAGTTTGCGCTTGGATTTAGGTTCACCCTCCCCTCCGCTATGCGAACCGTCGTTCGAATTTGATATGATAGTCTTTAATCTGGAATCAGCTGCATTTTCACTCTCATTACTTGATGAAAAATTTATTAAATCTTGCAATTTGTTTGGGCTACTATTTGGATTCAGCGCATAGCAATCGTCTCGATTATTTCCAGCCGAATTTTGTGTATGCCTTCTATTATTTCGTGAAGCATACTTGTTCTGTGCTTGTTGCGGCCGTTGATCTTGATGCTGTTGTTTATGTTGTTCTTGATGGCAATATTGCTGTTGCCTTACATCATCATTTTGCGTTGGCTGCGGTTCCCCTCCGTGACGTACAAAATATCCCAGATTCTTTGTGCCAGTTATGGGATTTACAGGGACTTTATCTGGGTCCATATTTTTCAAGCGACAATAGTCATTGTACGATTCACGTGCTAGGTCGAACGGAATTGATTTAGGACGAACTGCACTGTAGGAATACGCGAAGATTGAATTACTGTCTGACGTTCCAGTGTCCCTGAAGAAATATGCAACATCTGCGCGTGTATGAACCAATGCCATAATCACAACAGCATTTTAACGGATATGTTTTGCTATCAAAAAGAGAAAAAGAAGCATACAAACTATATAACATAAGCGACTCCGTCCCAAAATAAAAATTTAATCAAGGTTCAAAATTCTTTCATAGTTCAAAATTCTTTCATAAGCAGCATATATATGTATATATGGCCAGAAGGTACCGGGGCCATACGGTACCGTGAACAAAACCAAAAAACATTTACTTATCGGCTCAAATGCTAAATAGAAAACATTTAAAACGGGCTCACCACAAACAAATCACTGCTGCTGTGCGAACTTCTTTTTTAAACACTACGACAGCACTGCAGTACGTAACTTTTTCTACGCATGCCCAATCCTGGCTCCGACCCCGGTAAAAATCCTGGCCCCGGCTCCGGTAAAACTACTGGCCCCGGGGACATAACTACCTGTTACGAACAGCAATATCAACATCAGCATTGTTATATTCAGAGGAAGCAGCATTTCTTTGCTTTTGAAATCTTGGGGCTAACTGCTGCTGTGGCTTAATTTTTGCTCCATCTGATTGCGGATGGTTTACCGAACCACCGTGTTTTCGATGAGGTTCGTTCGATATTGTACCAGTCGCGCGCCGATTCGTTCCGTATCCATCCCCTCTGAAAAGCATAGCAACACAATAACAACCATTAGATTTAACAAAGCTGTTTACAAACTGCAACATAACATTTTTTCTTTTCTGCTTGCGGTGCCCGGCTACCAGACTTGCATCTGATCCAAGGTTTTTTGAGTCAACGAGTGAGTCTGGACTCACAATGTTCTCAACCGGAGGCAAAACAACTCAGTTGGACGCACTCTGGAGTCAGCAGGTTACCATAAAATTTTTGCTAAACCGGAATGAAGGGATATATTTTTAAACGTACCGGATAACCAACCGAACTTGCTACAGCCAGCTCTAGTTAAATTTTTTGGTGTGCACCTCTGTGTCGAAATCGATTACAACCCACGCTGAGATTGGACCTACGAGGGATCCCTAGGCTAAGGCTCTCATGGACTTGAAACTAAAATGGTTTCTGGCTGTCAAACAATTTTGTTGATATCGTAAATCTTTTCCTCAATCGCTCTAACGGCGTTTTCAACTTTCATGCCGTTAAAGCCATCAAAAGGCTGCTTATCGTAATTTCGTCTTTTGTCCACGAAAATCTAACACCCAGTTTGACTATATATACAATTTTGGTGTCTAAACTTTTTGTTCAATTTTTATAGGACGTTGCTCTATATGCGTTGAGCCAGGGTGGAACCGAATGATAATCCATTGCTAAGTTGCCGAATTCGAATCCGAACCTATGTGGTCACTTTGCGCTACAAATAATACAAATTGCACGAACGCATAGACCTTGGAACCAGATTCAAAAAAATTCGTCTGGACGCAGGATGGACTCGGGTTCTATATTAAAAACTGTTGTTATATATAGCATTGAGCAATAAAGCTCGGATTCGGTTCCCACTATGGCAAAAACTGTCGAAAACATTTGATACATGCGTTTCGATTCTCATTCCATGTTTAAACGAATTCTGGTTGCGATAAAACTGTTTCCATTGACTGGATAAGATTGGGGTTGCTAAGCCAACATGTCAAACTTCTACAGTTTAATTTCGTGCTATATTTTTATCTAAACGAAGGGACTTTTCACAGACAAGGTTCTGGTCAGTTAAGTCGCAATGAATATTCACCAGGCGTATATATACGTGGAGTGCACATGCCTTTGAAAATAATAAATAACCCCAGTTGGAGATAGGTATAATCTGCTGCAGTTTAGATTATCATAATCCACGGAAGCGAAATCTACCTTCGATGGTTTATTTTTGGCGATTATCAAGGTTTGCATATTATACTAATGAAAGCTATATACTTAATTTTTATCGTCAGTTTTAGCAAAACATCTTAATTTCCACCAATCAAAATTTAATATGCACCGGAATTCTCAATACGGTTAAAATTTACTGTAACGGGAAGGTGAAAAAATACCTGAACAGGAATTTCGATAGCACCCTGACTTTCAATATACTTCGACTGCGTTCAAAAATTGGAATTCGCCGCTAGCATATCCCTTAAAAATTCCAAAACTGCGGTGCTGCCCACCTTCACCACAAATGTTCCTGTTCTCCGATAGATAAGCATATATGTGCGTGCTGTATGTGTGCTTCTGTATGCTCAGCATATCACATTCATTACATTTGCAATATATACGCCGAAACGCGAAGCCTCCGTACTCAGAGTATCTAAGACATGAATTTATAACCTGAGATGGATGCGGGTATATACGTATACGGTATGTATATATTAGCGATGCCCCGGTTCTTGGTATTCCACTAGCCGGTTGTATTTTTCAAACTTCAAAAAATTGGCACAATCATTTTCATTTATATTTATGCCACTTGCAATGGAACTGATTGATATACTTTAATATATTTTTTGTCAGATATCTGTTGTATATTTACATGCACCTGTGTATGTTTGCAATGCTTATTGCGTTACAATAACGCTGAATATGTCTAAACCGAAGCCTAAGCGAATGTCAAAATGGCAGCCTTAATCCTAAGCCACCTCTATTTTATAGTGCCTAGGGAAAACTGGATGTCCTTAGATGTTAAGCTTTGTCAGACGTATATGCACATTTTACATGCCATAGGATACAAAAGGAAGAATCATTAGCTATATACGCTCTGATATTTGAATGGCGTTTAGTATTGCATTTGAATTAACTATCCCGCTCTGGGGTTTTGGTATCCAGTCTCACCCTGAAATATAGGTAGCTATATATACGATTCATAAAAATGTGGCACTGACAGGAACGCTGAGCTTTTAACATATGTTAAGAATCACTGGTAAAATTGCATACCTTTGCCTGAAGTCGGAATTCGTGCTTGCGTACCGTTTATCGCCAGGCATGCTGCTTAAGGTGTAATATTACAAAATAAATCTATAAGTCACAGAAATAACTAAAGCTTATGTTTCAGGATATCGTCTAATACTGATAACCATTGCAACAAAAATGTTCACAACATTATCCATTATGTTTTTCTGTTTATATTATGTACCGTGTTTTATACGAGGCATTCTTTATAAATTCGGCTGTGTCCACATAGAGTCGATGTTCATCGTGCAATCAAAATTCTGTATCCGATGCCGAAGTCATAACCTGGACGGCTAGGGTATGACAAGCATCCGCAACCATCGTGGTCACCATGTCATAAGTTGTGTCGGCTAGGGTGCGACGGTTTTCAGTTCTGAGTGCTTGCACCTCAAAATGAGGGGCGTTCAATAGATTTCGATCCCATGAGCCATTGCCGACAGATTCTCAATTCAGCGCGCAACCACGCCGCCTCACAATCTACTGCTGAGTTTTTAGGGTTTTATACCTTATGCAAACCTCAATATACACTCCTGTATCTTGGTTCGTTCGTATTTTCACTGCTGCTGCATATGAAGGAACTACATATGCATCAGTTTTAACCGATGTGCAGCATCAGCAAAATCTTCACTTTGCCTCCATGCAACCGTATGTCACATCCGAGACCTGACCTTTGCATTTGAGTTCAAACAAACAAACAACCGTTGCGTAAAACTTACGTGCTTAATAAATGGTTGAATAACCTTCTTTCTTACCTGGCACTCACCCATAAAACGATTGTTCCATCTTAACTAGCTATGTACAAAAGATGAACAGGAAGTGTAAACCTTTTAAACACATCGATTTGCAAGCCTTTTCAAAATTTTGAGCCAATAAACAATAAAACACTTGCACAAATTCGTACGATAGATCCTACGGGGTTTGTTGTTTCAATAAGTTAGGCTGGATGCTAGCGAATAAACTTAAAATAGTTTGTTATAAATTTTAATTAGAAACTCCATAATTTTCGCTCCAGTGTTATACAAAAGCAAGAATACAAGTAGCATGCACTTTGAGCAGCGACAAAGAGCTTTGGCTAAGATATTGACAGCTATTAAATTGTGAACGACAACAGTATTACGTTGTCATTTCAAATCACTGATACTTTTCATAGATACCAGCACAGTTTGAAAATAACTGTTACAACAATTACGTTACTTAAAACTCAGGTTTCAAAATCTGTTTTTTCAGTATGAAATGTTTATTAACCTCCATGGTTTATCAACATGGCACCGGTGTAAAAACCGAGCTATGCGGAATTACATGGTTAGTGTTTTTGAAAATGGTATCTGTAAATTTTACAAGAGTGACGATTAAAGAAAGAAGCATAAAAAAGGAAATATTGGCTGTGATGCAGACATATCCGTAGCGAGCTCACCTTGCTAGGGTTTCAAAAATCTTTTCAAGAGGGGCAAATGAAGTTTTCAGTGACTTACAAGCTAGGTTGCTAAACGCCCAGTTCCTAATGAGTAATTTGGAAGCAGAAATCTTATTGAAAACCTCTGACTTAAGGTCAAGCTACAAAACTTAGGTCAAATCTGGGCCAGTGTTTTTATGTGTATAGAACCTATCACTTTTTAGCAAATAATCGAGAACATTTAGACTAATTTAATGTAGTTGAATAGATTATGTGTAAATTGGGTAGGCTAGGGTACGACGGTTTTTAGTTCTGAGTTAGCAGGTGAAAGTGAGGGATGCTCCCGGGAGGTTTTGAACTCGGTCGACAGATTATCAGTCTAGCGCGCTATCCACTGAACCACGCTGCATCACAATCAACTGCTGAGTTTTCTGTTGTTATGCCTTATATGAACCTCAACATTATGCACATGCATCTTGGTTCTTCCATGTTTTTACTGCTGCTGCATATGAAGGCACTACATATGCAGCAGTGATTCATACCGATACGCAGCATCAGCATGAGGTTATTATTTGCTTCCATACGTCCGCCTGTCACATCCCCCGATTTTTCTACAAGGTCGTCCCTTGACCGCCAACTTATGTATTTTTTGGTTCTTCCGCGGGTGTTTGCTATTGCGATCTAGTCGTGGTCACCATGTGATAAGTTGGGTAGGCTAGGGTACGGCGTTTTTTCGTTCTGAGTTGGCAGCTGAATGAGGTTATTATTTGCCTCCATACTTATGCATGTCACAGATTATATGTTCGTTAACTGTTTCTGCTTTTTCCTACGTTTGACCACAATATGTCTCTTTCGTTTAAAATTCCTATCAGAAATGAGTTATAGGTGGATCATGTTTTTCGAATTTCACTAATCGCATCAAGGAATGTTTATGTTAGCATAATGCTAATTGGTTTGACATTTTTGAAAAGGCTTATTAAACAGTGGAAGTAATTTATCCTAGGTTCCTGTCAAATACGTGTTTTAATCATAGTAAATTTTTTGGTCACGTGGTATCGTCTTAAAATTAAATACATCTTCAAAAAAACTAAAAAAGTTTATTGATTTTGACAAACACAATTTCGAAACTGTTGTAGCAAAATTTTCTTCACCAGTTCAGGCTCTCGAGATTCTATCTTTTCTATTGAGCAATATAGCATTTGCTTCGCTGAAGAAGCTGATTTCAGTAAGATTTGAATGAATTTTTGCTACTGTCTGTAAGTATATACCATTGATAATGATGTTTTGCCTTCTTTGAGAAACTTTTCTAATTTGTCACTTTCTAAATTGTTTTTACTGATGCTGAATGTCCTGGGCTTTTCAGGAACCGTTGTTTGAAAATATCGAAAAAATTGTGTTGAAAGTTAAAAAATGGCTATTATTCGAACCGTCTGGACGAGTTAATTTCGTATTAAAAGTTTCAACCGCGTATGACCCAGAATAAGCGAGTTTTTCTTAAAAAACTTTGTTTTAACACGAAATGATTTTTATGCTTTTTAGCCCTGACACTTTTTGACTAGCGTTTTGAATACATTTTATTTCTTTCAGTTTTTTTCATCCGAAATTCAGACTGGTTTCCTTCCTTGAGGACGGAGCGCTATGGTTTTGTTTATTGTCTATATATTTGCATAATATGGTGTTTTAGTTAAATCGGGTAAAATACTGTATTCCTGTATGCGTGATAACGTGGCATCGAGTTTGCCAACAAAATACAGCGTTCTTGCAATTGTCAATAAGTACTTTCTGAGAAGTTTCTTATCGGGTTGTTGTTTTGGTCATGATATCTTGTGTCGCTCAAGTTGGTCGTCGGATTTTGTCTGGAACTTCAGTGTTTCGGAGTGGATTTCGCTGTCAGTCATACTTTCCTATTGATGATGATTTATATGGATTAACAGACGAACAGAAACAGGTAACATTATTTAGTTCAGGTCTTCACGTCCACAGGCACAAGTTTGCTGCTGGGCTTGGGTATCAATAGGGAACCATATTTGACCGTGAATTCCTACTTCTGAATGTATTTAATTTGCGCCTTGAACGGCCAATGTTTTCCTTTATTTGCTGTTTTGAAATTGTTGTTTTTAGTTTCGAGAAACTGTGTTTCAATTTGCTCAAAAAGAACTGGCTCCGCATGCAGACAAGCTGGACAGAAATGATATTTTCGATCAATTCAGGGTAATTTTATATTTTTTAACTTATGCAATATTTGTTTTTGTGATCAAATTTTTTAATATAATTGCGAAAGTTGTTATCACGTATGAAGTTATCATTTATTTCACTTTTGTATCTGCAAACTTAATTTTGAGAAAAATGTTCTGCTTGTACTTAAGACAAATAGTAGCCTGATGCATGACGGAAAGCGTTCCGTCTGAGTATTCTTTATTTGCATTTTAGCCATTCTGGAAAAAGCTTGGAGATATGGGACTTTTGGGCATCACCGTTCAAAGTGAGTTGAGATACGTACGTAACGAAGCGATATATAAGGCGTATTGTTAAACTAATATAGAAGGATGTTTTATAAGGTGAAGTTTATAGAAATTGTAACGCTGTTTGTAGGGCTAATTTTGTAATGGATGGTTCATTATGAATACTTGTATGTGTTTGTTTGTAAAAGCTTGACGCTCGCTGTTTTTTGGCAGCTTAGTAAATTTATTGTTTTGTCGAAATCTAGTTATTATGCCGAATTCGAATAGTGTATCGTTGCTATGTTTATTGCTATACAAACACGATTCTGTTTGTAGCTATACCATCTCATTTTCAACTATCAATTTGGTCACATTATGTGTTTTTTCTATGTTTGTTTACGTTGCGAGCTATTCAGTGTCTGTTTACATTTTGAGTGTGCTTTTGACAGAGTTGCGTCTTTTAAATATGTTTCAGACGAGTATGGCGGTACTGGCGGTTCATATTTTGATCATGTTATCGCTGGAGAAGAAATTACTCGTGCTAGCGCTTCGATTGCGTTGTCCTATGGTGCACATTCGAATTTGTGTGTAAATCAGTTGGTGCGCAATGGAACTGAAGATCAAAAGCAAAAATATTTGCCGAAGGTTTGTTATATATGACGTACTGCGTGGCTGTAAAAGTTGCGCTATATTTGCCGCATGGCTCAGTCCGTCACCGTGCGTCACGTTGCGATATCGTACGCGAATAACTCGCGTGCCATACCGTATGGTAACGGAGAGCGCCGCACGGTGACGGACGGCGCCGCACGATGACGGAACGCGAAGTACGGGTGACGGACGGCGCCGGACGGCATGAAAAGTATAGCGCAACCTTAACGTGTTATGCTGTCCAAGTACTAGTTTTAACATTTGTAAATATTTGAATAGTTTTACTATGCTTTCAATCTGTGTGCTACTGTCGATTTTGAAGTATGATTAACCATTTATAGCTGATTTCTGGCGAGCATGTCGGAGCTTTAGCAATGAGCGAAACTAACTCAGGGTCAGATGTTGTTTCCATGAAACTAAAGGCCGAACATAAAGGTTTGTCACTTCAGTATAATATTGCTGCTAAAATCTGTCCGTATACTCTCTGGCCACTGATGCAGCGTTTGCTTATATGATAAGCTGAACTTTAAGCCTAAGCATCAGACTGAATTATTAATCTAGTCAATATGATTGAGAGGAAAGTGATATCTTGTTAAGTAACCTGTTTTTACAATCATTGCGTTTTTATATATCATAAAATTTTACAGGTGATCATTACGTTCTCAATGGTCATAAATTTTGGATTACAAATGCAACTGAGGCTGACGTCCTGATAGTGTATGCTCGCACTGATTTTGAGGAAGAAAAAGAATCGCATGGGATTTCAACGTTTATTGTGGAAAAGGTAGGTCGGTTATGCTTCGTAGGTTGGTTATACGCGTAATTGTTTTCCTGCTTCGTTAACTCTAAAATAAGCAACTATTTGGTTTTATTGGTGCGCTGTATGCTGAAAACGTATACCTAACTATAATCGGTTAACTAAGTGAAATAACACGGTGTTACATTAGCAGACTTTGTAAAGACCAATTTGTAGCAAAAATAGCACGCTATGCAGCACTCTGTCTTGTGAGACAAACTTTAGATATAAGCCTTATTTCAATTTCGCAGTAAGTTATTTTACAAAGCTGCGAGTATGCCGTAAGGGGAACGATCCCTTTCGAGATCCTTCTCCACTTTAACTTCTCTCCCGGTAGTTGACCCCATACATTCTGCAAGTATAGAAATAACTTACATTTTGCAGCTCACCAGGGATCGACCGGATATCCGGTTCCGGTTTAATATCAGGCAAAATTCGACATCAGCATCCTTTATGCACCATCCGAATATCGGATGTTTGCGGTTGCGATCGCGAACAACATACAACTTCGTTATATGTCGAAATACTAGAAATTTTGTTGCGACCGCATTTCCCGGCAGGAAAGAAGATTATGTTTTGACAATGAAATTTTAGGCTAAAAATTTGTTTTAATTTAGTAAACAAATACTTTTGAACGACTGAAATACTACCAACAGTGCGCAAATTTAGATGCTATACCCGGTTAACATCCGGTTCCGATAAGAAATTTACTATCCGGTTCCGGTATCCGGTAACATTAATATCCGGTCGATCCCTATAAGTGCCCACTACTTGACGTTGTTGCAGGATTTTCCTGGCTTTAGAGTCGCTCAGAAGTTGGATAAATTTGGCATGCGTGGATCACCAACTGGAGAATTGGTATTTGAAAATTGTATCGTCCCGGGTACGAAATGTTAATGTGCTTTGAAAATTGATATTAATATAATTTTATGTTTACACAAATTTTTTATTTGTGCTTTCAGTAAAACTTGAAAGAAACGTTTTGTCATGACAAATTTGTTTGGACATTGATTGTATTGTTAGTTTTGATCTAAAGTTATTCCTAAACTGTTGGCAGATTTTTAGCAAATCCCTATGAAGTATGTATATATTTGCTGCTAATTTAAACTTAGCAGAGTTCAGTTTTCAGAATGGCGTGTCAAAATTTTATTGCGCGAAGCTTTTTATATTTTGTGCTAGGGGGTCGAAAGATGGATGTATGTCCGTCCGTCCGAAAAAAAATGTCAGGAATCACTGAACCGATTTTGATAAACTTTTTTGTTTGAAAGACTGTTATCCTGGATTATTAACATCGCATTGGTGTTTTAAAATTTAAAGCCGTTCATTAGCTACAGGCTATTTTGCATAATTGGTTAAGCTTAACTTTGAACTTTTTAAGATTTTTCACTAATTATTACGGTTACAAGCAATCTAATTTCAGCAATAAAGGGTTTTTGGGTGCGAGGAGTCTCAATAAATTGTCTACAAAACTTCAGAAACGATGATTGAATAGTTGGCTAATTTGCATATTAGCATAACTGATTATCATAAATTAGGACTTTTTACAATATTTCACTATTTATTAAGGCTATAAGTAATATAATTTCAGCAATAAAGTATATTTAAGTACGAGGAATCTGAATAAATTGTCTACAATTGTTCACAAACCCCCAAAACCGATAAATGAATAGTTAGCTAATAACTATTTCGCATATTAGCTTAATTACAAGTCTGTTCGAGCTTCGCTCAATACATGTAATCCCACTACGACTGGTATTAAACTGTGGGATAAGTATAGGTTAAAAGTACAGAAGGTTACTTTTACGTTTATTTATGTTTATTTTGTTTTATTTTAGCCGAAAATTTGCTTGGACAACGCAAAAAAGGTGTATACGTGCTGATGTCTGGCCTTGATATTGAGCGTCTCATTCTGGCCTCGGGTCCTGTTGGGTAAATATTTCTGCATCTTTATTATTTTTAAACCTATTCCAACAGAAATAGTTTGTTAGCGTCATGGTCTTGTGCCATGGTTATCAATCCACAGCTACTATAGTTCGTTTTGGTTGTCATTCGAAATCTTACCAGTTTAAAGACAGTTTCGTATCTAAGCTGATTATTCACTTTGTGTGATCTTCTGATAGGAATGTTTTCATGCGTGGGCGTGGTACAAAATGTACCAGCACGCGTTGTGTTTTTGTTGTACCCCTTTCACTATCGGGAGGGGTCGATGTTGTAAGTATATCACGTTGCTACCATCCGTATTTTTTAAGTATGTAAGCGGAGTAGTTTCATTATAATACTCAACGCGTGCTGGGTACATTCTTTTGTATACACAATGTACCTATCAGGCAGCTACATTTTCTTATCGGACAGTATGTATTATCTACTCTCATTTGTACTCATTGCTGGTCTAGGAGCAAGCATATTTTAATATGACGTTGTGTTAGCTTTGTGTTTAGAATCATGCAAGCTGCCTGTGATATTGCATTTGACTATGCTCATCAACGGAAGGCTTTTGGACAGCAAATCGGCGAGTTTCAGGTATTTGGGCATAAAACATTGTAAATCAGATTGTGCTTCTGTTCTATAAACTGTACTTACTTGTCTTTATACAGGTAAAAAATAGAAGTAATTCTAATCAGATTAGGACATTACCCGCTGGTAATCGCGTGGCGGGTTAAGAATTTCAGCCACCGGTATACCCGCGGATAAAGATTTGTATCACGCGAGTGAACATGCGACATTGTCAGTTTTACTTCCGGTCGGTTGCTGTCCGGTGCTTTATTTAGTTTATTTAGTTCGGTTTGAAATTTTGTTGATTCTAGTAAACTTTCGTGTGTAAGTTTCGTTGAAGCTGTAACGCAAAACTTCATTTAATTGCAAAGCACCTGCGATCTTTGAAAATACTGATTTAACTTCAGATTCGGGTAAAAGGTGGGTCACGGCAATCTTTAAAATTCTGCTTTAACTTCAGTCGCGGGTAGATCTTTGTAGGGCGGGTATACTCGGGGGTAAAAAACTCATATTTGCGTGGGTTAAGCGCGGGTCGGGTAAAAAATCCATCCCACATCCCAATCTGATTGTAACTGTTGGCAAGTCTGTATTTACATTCATCGTTGGATCCTGACGCAAATATTCCGTGTGTATTGCTAATTTGTAAATTTGCAAAAATGCAGTATGCTGGATTACACTTCGAAATATGAAATATTTTTGTGCCAGAGGAAACTACATAAGGTACTATCACTGTTTCTTCAGCCAAACCCCATATGTTTAGGTTTTAATTTCTATCGGGTTGCACACGTACTTTTAATGTTAAGATGTATGTATTGCAGCTAATTCAAGGCAAAATGGCTGATATGTACACGACGTTATCTGCGTGCCGTTCGTATCTCTATAATATTGCACGTGCTTCAGCCAGAGGCCATGTTAGCAATTATGTAAGTTTAAAGTAGAAACTTGTGTCGCAAAAATATATGTAATTGAAAATATTAATTTATAATCGTCGCTGTAGTGGTGGTATGAAAAGCAATCGCAATATTAGTGATTTTATGAAGCGCGCTGATTGTAATTTTACTCTTGCAATCTATGATTTAGTATTGGCATTTCGCTAGCTTAATTTCGAATGAGAAGGCGGTGGCATTTTCGGAGCGGCTCTGAGTTATACCCGGGAATTTGATGACTGGGACTGGTTTAGAAAGCCGTCGAGATAAAATCGGGGGCTAAAATGTGGAAATTTTTGCGAATTGTTTGTATTTTTAGCAAATGTTGGCTATTTTTATTTCCAAGCATAGAAACGACCTTATCCCATGTTTAGTATTTCTATATTTGTAATTTCAAACCAGTTGGGATTTTGAAATGAATGTGCCTTAAAATGGGAGAATTTCGTCGAGTGGATGAACCCTCTCGTTTGCCCCTTAGCGAAATGGCAGCAGTATAGATATTATGATTGCTGACTGCGGTAAATATAGTTATTTTTCGCACATCTGTTTATGTTATCTACTTTTAATACATATTTTTCAGGATTGTGCTGGTGTAATATTATATTGCGCTGAAAAAGCAACCCAAGTTGCGCTGGACGCACTGCAGATATTAGGTTTGTGTGATTAATTTGTTTATCGATGATTTCGAGACGTATATCTCAAGACTGAATTCAAATTTATGTTTTAAGTAACGTTTTAGGCAACAATAAACCCTTCTGTTAGTTGTAGTTGGCTTATTAACTTAATGGTAATTCCCAAGCAAACCACCTACCAATAATTTGTTTCGCAAAAAATAAAAACTGTAGAAAAATAACACATTGTGTTGTCATACTGATCCGTTCGAAGTACAAAGTTTGCGAGACGCTGAAACTCAATTATCCCTTCAATTTTTCAGACAGTATGGTTATTAAGTCAGTTAGGATGGCGCTATAGTTTCTGACTATTTTGATGTGATAAAATATCGTTTGGCAACGTAGTACGTGAATTGCCGGATGGCACCGTATAGTAATTTTGTCAACAAACTTTTTTGCTTTGCGGTGCGGGATGACGCTTGCGCAGCAAGTATAGCGGAACCCTTATTTGTTTTAAAAATATTCCCAATAGTTGCAGTAGCTATATTATGTGAATTGTAAATGTACAAAATAAATATAAATTAATTTTAGGCGGAAACGGATACATTAATGATTATCCTACCGGGAGGTTAGTACGCGATGCGAAACTTTACGAAATTGGCGCTGGGACATCAGAAATTAGACGTTTAGTTGTTGGACGAGCAATTAATGCACATTATGGGCGGTCATCGTAGCAAAATATTTAAATTTTTGAAGAAAACAATACGTTATTTGTTGTGTATTCGATAAACATTCATGACAAAACAATTCCGATCTCATGATTTCAATGTAATTGTGTTTGAAACCATGTAAAATATAGAGAGCTGTTCATTGGGAGACATCGAGACCGGTGAACTTCGATACTCGGAAGCATAGGCTTAGGATTATGTTTAGGCTTGTATTTAGGATTACTCATAGGTTTATGCTTAGGTTTAACCTCAGGCGTAGTGGGCAGGACATTATTATTATTAACACGGGTTTTCCGTAAATGGTTTACTGCGAGTAGTATTTTGATATGTTGACTTGTATTCTCAACTTACGTATAGCACCTATCGCCAATTAGTGATTTTTCTCGTAATGTTCAGGACATGGGTTCAAAGTTAATATTAAAATAAAATATATTTTTGAAATTGAGGTGAGTGTCTCTTTTCCTTCGCTGATCAGAATGATTTATACCTAAATTTCGTATTTCGATTGTTTCGGAAAATTATTGTAGTTGATGTGTTCGCCATCATTGTATGTTTGTAGAAGCATAATCAGGATTTTGGAAGGGAAGTTACATTTTATATGCACTTTGGGCTGTGTCTTAAGTGTAGATTAGGCATATTCCTACGCCTATACGTTGAAAACAGTGTAAGCGTAAGCCTAAACATAACATAATAGTCTTGAAATATAAGCCTATTCTTTTGCAGTCCTTCCAAATAGACGGGACTCATCGAAATGAAACATGGTCAAAATTTCGAAGGATGTGTCTTGTGTTAAGCTGAAAACGTTCATAGAAACGCTTAAATAAAAACCTCAAACGAAGTTCGTATCCCCAGCTGAGCATTAAATTTCAGCCTGTGGATTAAAATTATTTTTACTGTGATCAAGAAGTATTTCCTTAGTGTTTGGTATTGTGCTTGGGGCCCATGTATAGAATATAACACCGGAACAGTCGTATAAGCATATTCCTAAGCCTAAGCCTAAGCAAAAAATTAGTCTTGAGCTTTAACTGACTCTATTATAGCCCCTCCGGAAACCGATCTGGCCCTTTTCTATACATGGGCCGTGCTTAGTTGTGTGTACATTGTATTTTTGATAGTTTTACCGCTATACAGATATATACATTGTTATTTAAATAAAGTATATTAATTATTGGCCTTGACTAAAGCTTCGAGCGATAGTCGGAATGGGACAATGCATGTCTGGTGGTTAAATTTGATTCATTTTTGATTCCATGCTTGAAGTAAAACTTTAAGTTGGTTTAAGCTTAAAGTGAAAGTCGAAAGCGGTTTTGCATCCGCGTGGTCAATATGTTTCAACAGAAAATGTGAGTACTGTAGATCTGCTGAAAAAATTTTACGAGATAAGCATAGACAAAATGTTTTCAAATTTTTATACATCAGATCGATTATGCAATCTGGAATGGGCGACCACACTTAAACGAAAGAAAGGGATACCAACAACCGAAATATTGCAGAGAAATATATTTTTTTCAGGGTGCAACCGGAAATAAAAACCGGAACCGAAAAATTAAAAAATTGTTGTTACCGAAAAATTTATTTTAACACTATTTTATCGCTTTAAACGGTGTAAACACCATTTAGGATGCCAAAATCCCGAAATAAATGCAGTAGCTGGAAACGTATGATCAATTATAAAGTATGACACAAATTGAAAATTTTGGCAATACACACTCAGACAATTTTGAAAAATAAGTTACAATGATATGTCAATTTTTCTTAAATTTTCGAATGAGAAAAAATTTTCAATCGCAAAGACCGTAAAATTCCGATGAACAAATACCGCAACCGGATAGTGAAAAATACCGGATATCTCTACCGGAACCGGAATTCCCGTTGCACCCTACATACTATTACGAAATAAATCATTTGGTTTTATGGTTTGAAACCAGGGCTCAACCGGAAGTGAAAAATACTGGAGCCGCATGTCACACCAAAATTTGTTAAAGCCGTAGTGGAAGCTGAAGGTGAGGCGACTTTAGGTAGTTTAAATATGACGTTTAATTTGTTAATTTTGGCATTCCGTCAAAATTCAACCGGAGCCGGAGTCAACTTTGTGCCGGAACCGGAGGCACACTTCCGGTTGTGCCCTGTTAGAAACTTAATCAGCTGAGGTTTTAAATGTTCTCTGTTGTCTTATAATATGTATTGTGATTTGATGCCTATGAAAAGAACAGGGGCGGAACAGTATTATAAGCGTATTCCTAAACCTAAAGCTTAAGCCAAGCAAAAAAATTATTCTAAAACTTTAGGCTTACTTTTTTCTAGGCCACAGAAAAACATTCCACCACTGAAATTTACATGGGCCTGTATTTTAAGAACAGTCGAAATATTGCAGAGAAATATTTTTAGAAATTAGTGTCGAATAAAGGTATTGCGGATGTAAAAAATTTTTTTCAGTATTTTAAAAATTTATTACTTACGAAATTAATCAACAATTGGTTTTAGGGTTAGAAACTTAATCATAGCTGAAGTTTTAAATGTGCTTTGTTGTCAATATTATAACTTTGTTGCGTTAAACATGAAGAATGCTTAAATCATATTATACCATGAGTTAAAACAATATGACAGTTCAAAAAAATACGTCCGGGCTTTAACGCCGTATTTTTACCTTTACCACTTGTGCAATACTGGCGTATGTAATAAACAATTGCTGCGGCTAAAATGTATGAACTGGTACATAGGGTCGGTCGGATTTTTGAACGAAAAATAGTTTGTGAATATTTATATTGTAGCAACATTTTACATTTTTGGAGCAATATCTAGAGTTGGTTGCGTGTTATCAAGACATTACAGCTTTGGCCCATGTTACTTCCAGGGGCGTCTAGTTTCTCGCGGGACAGCAACAGTGCCGGAGAGCATCATTTGCTACTCCTGTTTGGTCATACGCGAAGATCATTACTTTGTTGTTGTTGTCTGTGTTGTTATTGTTGTTGTTGTTGTTGTTTTATTATTGTTATTGTTATTGTTATTGTTGTGGTTGTTGTTGTTGTGGTTGTTGTTGCTGTTGTTGTTGTGGTTGTTGTTGTTGTTTTGTGGTTTGGGTAGCAAAATCGCTTAGTGCGTAGGGTGCAGGCGGGCTGCAGCCCCCTCCTGATCAAATAAATCTCAACAAAAATATTGCTGTCCCGTTTTCTGTTTTTCCTACGAAATTATATAGCTCCCCCATTTTCCCGTTTCCCAAAGAAAGCATATTGTTGCAAAGGCGACCACACGAGGGGCATTGGGTGGCCGTTCCACCCAAATTTGACTGGTTCTCCACTCCCAAACCGACTCGGGCCAGACACTATGATTAAAATTGATTTTTCGATCCATTCTGCAACGTCTCGTTCAGAAATTTTCAACTCTATCCGTGTTTTGCACGGAAAAAAAATTGCACAGTTGTGAAAAGTATTGAAATGTAGTGATATTCAAGTCAACTGTGACTGCCAAGGCCGCAGGTTTACAAAGGGCAGTGACAGGTGGCGCAACCCGAACTACAAAAATCTTCGTTCACCGCCCCGATCTGACAAATTTTACACAATCTGAAAACAATTTCATTTTTTGATTTGTGTCCCATTATCCTTTTTTCCCACCGAAAATTTGCAGCTGTCCCGTCTTCCAATTTGCCCGAAACAATTCTGTCCGTTTTTCCGTTTTTCCAGCGAAAAATTGCAGCTGTCCCCTTTTCCGCCTGTCCCATTTTCCCAGTGAAAATTTGCAGCTGTCCCGTTTTCCTATTTGCCGAAACAAACACGTCGCGTTTTCCCAGCAAATAGTTGTAACTGTCCCGTTTTTTTTATTTGCCAAAACAAACCTGTCCCGTTTTTTAAATCTTCCAGTTAATGCTGTCAGTAGGACTATATGAATTTGTCCCGGTTACACTCCTGTGTCTTGCTGTCCCGACAGAAAACGGGACGCCCTTAAAGTAACATTGGCCGCAGCTTTGATACGTTAATAGTCAGTATTATGTAAAAACAGCATTACAGCGTAAAACATTTTTCCTCTTCGACTTCAAATTTTTCGATTCAATTAACTGGTTCCCACTGGGAGAGAAAGTAGTTGCCTGCGATTGGATCGCCTGAAAACAAATATAAAATTCGTTTGAGCGTTGAAAAGGATTTAACTTCTCAAAAGCCTTAAAATTCAAGCGTTAGGGCTATAAAATTTAGCAATAAAAAAATTCACTATGTGTATGTTTCCGCTCCGCTATTTTTTCTTTAAAATTTAGAAAGCCAACTGAACATTTGCATGTCTCGATTGTATTGGCAGAAAAATAAAACGTCTTTTGAAACTTTTATACTTCAATATCCGTTTTCGTTATTTCGATCACTATTCGTTTGCGTTATTGTTACTATACCATGGTCAGTTTATCAATCAACTAACTAAACATATACCAAGTTTGTGTTTTTCTTGAAACGCTGCAACTTTGAACTTCTGTCGACTACTTGGTGCATTAACAGCAGCACGACCATTCGTTTGATGCCATAGCAATAGAATGTATCGGTGTAAACCTGTGAAGCATAAAAAACATATATATACATATGTACATATATAGCCAAAACGACTAGATTACAAAAAATTTATAACAATGTATAGCCAAACTAGACCTAAATTCAGATAATATCCTTGAATAATCAGTAAAAAATTAATTCATAGCACGGCGCAAACAAATTATAAGATGAATTTTACGACTTCAAAAATTTAAAACACTGAAAAACTTTTGAATTTCAGCCATTCTTAAACGCTCACCTACGTCTAAAGCCTAATAAAAAAGTACCTAGTCTCGCTTAGTCATTTGCATTCTCACAGAAAAACGTTCCGCCTCTACTCTTTACCTGGGCCCGAATTTTAAGAGTGGCCGCAAAAACTATTCAGTAGCTTAAAAAAGGTTCGTTCTGGACCTCAAATTTGCTAGTTCGAATGCACAACAATAACCTCGAGCGTACAGTTTTGTTTTTGAGTTTTCACTAAATTTATCGATCAGTTTACCGGTTCGCTCTCCAGGCGTCGGCCCTGCGAAATTCATTACTGAACTTCCGCCAATGAGACCGTCAAGCAAATTGCTTCCAGGAATATTCACAACCAACCAATGTAACCATTCAGCGACACGAGGATTTTCTTTGCTTAACGCATCAGGATCTGTAGGATACAAAGTTTTATTTTGCTATTCGCACTTGTATTTCTCGAGTATTAAAAATGGCCCATGTTAAACTACACAGGCGTTGTCCAAGCCTTAGCCTAAGCCTAAGTATAAGCCGAAACTAAGCGTAGGCCTAAATATAAGCCTAATTTTTGTGCTCACGTGCATTTATACTGGCCTCTGCAAAACTGACTGACGGCTGTTGTCAAAATTTAGTCAGATTTAGAATTGTACAACCACTTTGATGTATACTATGTTCTTACCGATCATAATTAACGCGTACAAGTCTTCCTTATTTGCACCTTTGTAGTGTACTTTTGGCATAAATCTGCTTTGTCTTGGTCGCAGTTCTGTGCCACATTCAACTTGAACTCCATCAAAATTGACCTAAAGATAAAAAATCGTTCTGTGTTTTCCGTGCGGAAATAGCACGGCAACAGTTAGGCATAACAGGTCCTTGATATAAATGCGCACTCGGGCGTGCGTTTAGGCTATGTTTCAAAAATGCCACACGGTTTAATATGTACACGCTATAACATTTGATTAATGTTGTGGCGTTGTGGCTTTCGAACAATTTCTGTTGATTTTTGGGCAAAATTTTATGTTTAGTCATCACGTAAACAAGCTTGTACTGGTGCTGACTTCAGCTAAATCAGCTGGTGTGTTCTTTGTTATTGGCAATTTTCTAGGAATTCCGTTAAAAAAGGTGTCATCTAGAGTTTGTAGGTCTGTTTCGACATTCAAATTTGTGCGAGCAAGCACCGGGGTACATGCAGCACTAGGCACGCAAACTGTATACTGTGAATCACCTCGGTAAGTGCAGGACATTTTTGCAAAGCACTTAACGCCAGTTTTTGACACGGCCAAATTTTGAAAAAATGTTGAGTTAAATTGACTCTCTCCAAAATAGGTCTTTCCGGACTACACAAACTGAGTCAACTTCGACTCCGCCAGAGTCAAATTCGACCCACCCACCATTTTTGTTGTGTAAGCCAACGTTTGCATCCGAAATTTGTAAGTTATTGTGAACGGTGCAAAAACAACTAAACTCAAGGTATGTTTAATTGTTCTAATATACTACGATCAAAAATCTTTTGGACAGCGCTTCAGAAAACTAAAGTAACTGTACAACTATTTTCCCATAGCCAGCCCAAGCTGTTTAGAAGATAGCACAAAATATTTGTCACAGAAAATGTGTTGTGCTTTTCAAAATTTTAACAATAAATTCAATGTTTTCGTACTTGTAAAATCACTCTACTTAAAATACTATAGTTATATTTTTTCAGAATTTTTAAGTATAAGTGTATTAAATATTGAATAAATCTGCTTAAATACTGTAAATAAGTAAAACTACTGCTGTCATTTCCTGATTAACTAAGTAAATATAAAGCTAAAAATTTCGTGTTTGCTTAAAATTAAGTAAAACTTTGCCAAGCACCATAGTAAGTGAAACCGACACTTAATTCGGCGACAGTTTTAATTAATTTTAAGTATATTTTTGTGAGTATATAGAAAATTCCAAAATATTTAGTGACGGTTGAGCTCCCTGCTCTACGCGGCCTTGGTATCAGATCACTATGGTAATTTTTCACACTCAATCATTTACCGGAAATATTTCCTTTGGTGGGTTTGGTATTATTTTTGGCACAATTTCTGCTTCTTCAAACGCTTTTACTACGTCAACCATTTTTTAAGATGATAATTATTAATATTTTAATAATAATAATAATAATTTCTTGGCCCTTAAAACTGTAAACGTCAATGCGCGTATAGGTATTGTATACAGAGAGGCAGATCCAAATGTTCACCGGGTTTTCGAAAATTTTCAACAAGTAGCTGATGTACCAAAATTTTTAATATTTTGAATGAATTTCGCAATTTTAATTTTACATCGAACAATTGCAGGATATCTGTAATGAAAAATTGCTAGATATTAAGTTTGAGTATAAAAATAACGGAATGTACAGCTTTTCTATAACGGAAATGAACAGAGGATATCCGGTTTGCACCCTACACTGCAAGAAAATGGTGAGTCAAATTGAATCCGCCCGAAATAGGTTTGAGTCGAAATTGACTCTGGCGGAGTCGAATTTTGACTCAGATTGTGTAGTCTGGAAAAGCCTATTTCGGAGAGAATTTAACTCACCATTTTTTGCAGTGTGCGTTTTTGCTCATAGTTTGCTTAAGAGTGTAACTGAATATTCCTTTCCAGTTAAAAATTAAAATTTGTTTTCATATCGTGGATACCTACAGGTATGAAAACGTATAAACCTTTCTCCACTTTCCCAGAAGCATGCAGTAAACCCAGAAATATAGTTTAAATGACGAAGGCAATTTAAGCAGGAAACACGTATTTGAAAATAATCAAAAAATCAAACTCGAGTAATGAATCAGTAAAAGGCACGTTCCACATATTAATTCAATAAAGCAATATATTGTTCCTAAAACATCACTGCTCGTCTGCTTGTAAACCTTTAAAGTTTTGTTTTTGTCGTTATATATACATTAAAATACTTATAACAGAAGAGGTGAGTTCAAAATTCAAAACAATAATAAAAAGTATAAAACTTTGCTAAAACAATGGTTAATACAAGGATATAGAACAAAATGTTACACCTTTGTAAAGTTATTTGCAGCGGACAATTGCACAATTGCTCCAAAAATATTTAACTTTAACTTTCAGATTCATTCATTGAATTTCTAGATTCCATAAAATCTTGCCATGAAACTTCGTCTTATTCAGAGAATTTTATGCTTTATATGATCATTCAATGCCTGCAGCAAGAAAAATGACCCAAAGCTATAAAGAATATGGTGTAAAACCCTATGTTGTGTAAATACAAACAGAAAGACTGTTGTTTGGCGTTGCGCTTTTGTTGCAATTAATTCAAACTGCAGCAATGTCTGAGAAAGAGTTGCAAACCCAGACAAATAATGATCTCGCATATTTAACATTTCACCGAGAAACAGCACTAACAACGATTTTGTCTTCAGACAGTCTTTGGGGAGGGCCATTACAGCTGCATAGTTTGAGGCTATACGCGAGTTGTCACAGAATATGGGGCACAGAATGAAAGAATTGTGGCAATGATTAAAGTAAAAGTGACAACAATGATTTTTTAAATGTAGATTGAATCAAAACAAAATTGATAGAAATTTTGTTATGAAATTCATATCGAAATCAGACGCTTGATTAGGGGTGCAACCGGAGGTACAAACCGTAAAATTTGCCGGAGCCGAAGCCGAAACCGGAGAAAGAGGTTAAAGGACAATAGGTAACAAAATTATATTAATTTTGCTAACTTTTAAAGCGTACATAGTGTTGCAAAAAATTTGGTACTAGGTATATTTTTGGTGAACTTCAGCAGGTAAAGTTTAATTGACCAAAAATATAACGCTCTGTAAAGCGCAGAAGTTTTTACAAAAATACGATAAAATATGCACTACCGAAATTTTCAGAACCTCAAGAAACTGCGCAAGCGGCAAGCGTAGGTGCCTCTGACTCTGGTTTATATGCATTGCAATCTTTAGTCTGGCAGGAAAGCCGTATCAAAGAAATATGCATGGTGCAGTGCTTTTCGTACTTCTGACAGGAAAGCCGTCTTGGAGAAATAAATGTACGATCCTAGACAGACAGGAATCGTTTCGCAATAGAGACTCCATTACCGTTCAAATTCTCATAATACCGTTAACGGAAACAGCAGAAGGTCAGAATGATAAATTTTCAAAAAATACATTTGTAGCTGGTCAAAAATGCTCCTAAAATAGCTGAAACCCTTTTCATAATATTTATGGTTCCAACTCGTTGAGTTCTATGTAGTCAAAAACGCAATGGTAAACGAAAACTTACAAAACTATGGTATGATTTAAGTTCCTGTCGACTCAGAATCAATTTTGATGTCTAAATGTTAACGATTGTTTTGAAGAGCAAAACTATTTTGGCGCAGCAATCATGAGTGGCTCTTGTTCAGTACAATTTACAAAATAAAAGCACCTTTTATTTTTAAAATAGCGTTTGTCATGATAGCAGTATATTTATACGGCGCGACGCATAAACTCCTTAGCTAGTGTATGACACTTCTTATTCAGAGTTTTTAGACTAAAAAGTTAAAGCAGTAGTTAAAATTAGGTTTAAACTGAGCTCCACATTCGTAGGATTAAGCTTTCAGATCTCAGTTTTTGTCATTTAGTCCTATTTTGTCGAGCTGTCTATCGGATAATTTGTTGAAATTTATATTCAAATTAAACATAACTGACAGTGGTACGTGTGCAATGTCAGCTGTAATTCGCCGAATACTAATATCTGCTGTTCGAAAACGATCATCACAAAGGTACGAAATGCGAAGTGCCTTAACAGATTGGTGATGATTCGTCCCGTTTTTGCTGGGCTTTCAGCATAGGGGCTAAATAATTTGTTATACAAAAGTAGGCAGTAAACACGAGAGATTTAAGCCAAATGCTAAAGTTGGGTTTTTTCCGTACTGAACGTGATAAGTTGGTTAGGCCAGGATGCTACGACTTTTCTGTGCTTACAGCCGAAAATGATTGACGTTCGTAAAAGGTTTCGATCCCGATACTGATAGACTCAGTCTAGCGCGCTGCACTGAGCCACGCCACTTCAAAATCAAATCAGCGACTTTATTTTCGTGTACATATGTGCTCCATAAGCTGTATACTCGGCATGTATCTCGGTTCCTCTTTATTCTGGTTACGGATCCTTAAGCGAACACTCTACCACTGCGCCATGCAGCCCGACTTTCTAGCTACCTTTTTCGTCGACTATATGTATCGATCGACCGTATGGTGCCGGCTAGTATAGATACAATGCACTGCACTATATTGCATGTGCGTGCACCAAGACAAGCATGTCCCACATGCTTACATACCTTTTTTGGCTGTACATATGCTAGCCTTTTTACGATGTACAGCATTAGCATGAACTGGTGTTGTATATATGCGTCAGCATGTTATAGGTATAAGGACGTTGGTGTATCCCTGAGAGAAATAAACTGATTAGTACTTATTTATCTTGATTAAATAATTTGCATATTAATTTCAACTGCCAAAATAAGCAGTTTATAATCTGCGTTTAATGCAGCGGTATAACTTGCCCTGTATTTATTTATAAATTTTGTGGACACTAGGACTAAGATCAGTGTTGTCCGATTAAAATATTTGTTTTTTCTAGCCAATTTGGTACTTTGTCTATCCTTTCCGTTTGATGAGCACTGAACAGTATTTCAGATGGTTATGTTCTGCAGCCAACCCCGCACCAACAGCATCAGAACACGAGAATGGCGAAGGCCATCTACAGTCGGATGATCAAACAACAGAATTTGATTCAAAGCGAATCTTTGAAAAGTATAACACATTAACATCTGGTGTTCGCGTACGAAGTGTCCTTAAAGACAGTGATAAGCTTCCAGAAGTCGTTAGACCTGCGTATAAGGAACATCCAAAGATTCAAGCACGTACAAAGGTAACTGCTGGCATGAGATATATGTTTATATACTTTGTGCTTTAATAGATTCTCTTAATAGTATAAATTTCGATATGCAGAAGACTTTCAGAAAATATTTAAATAGCATGTATATACAAAAGGTATATATTTGAAACTTTATGTACGTGTTTGCTTGGAAATGAATATGGGTACATACTTCGATGCTGGCTACTGGCCTGCTATGTATTCTTGATAACTGGTTTGTTGTATGTCGTTTATTTACGCAGTTTTTACTTTTACTAACATACATACATACATGTAAATTACGTGTAACTTATAAGCTAATTATAGATATATGAAAATTGAAAACAGTAAACACAATAGCTGTGTATGTTTATTGATATTTGGTAGTTTTAGGAAGAAGTTGATGACTTTCTAACTCGCAATAAGATTAAAGTTGATGGCGTAGGTGCGCCAAACCCGATGTTGTCATTTGAAGAAACTAACTTTTCACGTAAGGGTATTGGTTAATTATTGCATACTTTTTAGACTAGTGACTGGTGGGCTTACCACTACCGTTATATACTAGTTATACATACACTATATATAGTATATATATGCTGTCTCACTTGTCAATTCAACAAATCGTGCAAACGAAATAGTCTTAAACAAAGTGTTTTATTGTAGTTGTTTACACGAGTATAGCGCCGCTCTTACGGGTGCGCGTGAAAGCATTGGTGTCCCCTATTCTTCATAAAGGATAATCCTGCGGATTATTAGTGTACATTGTTTTGATTTTTAGCTGAAATATTAGAACAGTTGGCACGTGATTACGATGTTCCAACGGTCATTCAGTCAGTTACTTGGCCAATTGCATTATCAGGCTACGATATGATAGGAATTGCGCAGACTGGCTCAGGAAAGACGCTTTCTGTGAGCAATCTTGTATTGTTCTGTATGTTTGTTTGGCGAATTTTGACTGGTTTATAATTTGAATTTGTTTTAATGCTACACGCGTTCCAGTCATTAAGATTGTTGACTGTGTATGCCCAGTGACAGAGTTTAGTTAGATGATGCATCTTAACTTGAATTTAGTATAACAACTGTCGTCAATTGTGTGTTTTGCTTTTTTCAGTATCTCCTGCCATCATCAGCACATATTGAGCATCAACAGCGTCGCCGAAGAAGCGACCCGATAGTAAGTGCTTGGTGAAGAGAGTGTATGCCATTTACGATAGTTTCCTGATGTTATGTCTTCGTCATGATATAACATGGCTACTAAGCACGCAATATTGCAGTCTTTTTTGTTAAAACATATTTCTTTTAATTATCATGTCTCGGTTTTTAAAATATAACAACATTTTTTCTATGCACACGATGTCAATACTTAGGTGATGTTTAACATGGAGTATAGGTACAGCATAGATTAATTATAATCTTATGAATTATAAGCTCTTGCTTATTTTTTATTATGTTCAGAAACGACGTGTTCGATCTGCCAGAAAATGAATTTGCATCCAGTAGTACAAGGCTTATTGATAATTTGAGCTGTTTAATGTCGTGTCATATGAAATATTTGGAACCTGCGATCCTTACATTTTTGGTTGTGTTTCGGTTTTCAGTATGTGTGCTTTAACGAGCAGACTCAATGGGCTGTGAGTTTCAGGTTGTTGTACTCTGTCCCACTCGTGAATTAGCGGTGCAAGTAGACAGTGTTGCTGATGAGTACTGTGGACGTTTTGGAGTTAGACACGTTTGTTTGTACGGTGGAGTGAGCAAAAACCCACAGATTGCTAAACTGAATCGAGGTGCGTTAGACCTGTTTGAAATTTAATTTTTTTATAAGTACTAGGCAATTTGAAGGAACAATTTGCAGTGTAAATCTTTGAATAACTGAAAATGATATGAATGAATGAAAGTACGTTTATTTATGTAGCGCTCCTCAGTGTAGTAAGGTCATGTTATTTTCGTTGAATATATAGAATTCGTATAATTAATAATTTTGTTATCCTCCAGTGATTGTGGTACCCAGCTCGATTTTTGATTGTATGAAAACAAGAAGCTTTGCGTGGTTGTTAATTTGAAATTTTTAATCAGTGGTTCATAAGTTATAGCATGGTACAATTCTGTTAAATTAACTTGCTTTGGTTTTTAAGTATTATGACCTAAACTGGTGATATTTGATACACGTTTTCATTACTTCATAAACCTGACAAATAAGTAAAATAAAGAAACGGAATTTAAAATATTTATTGAAAAATGTTTTTTGTGCGAATATCACCTCGAGAAAAAAATACTTACGTATTGCGGCAATTAGCTTTTCAGGTGTATCGATGATAATTGCAACACCTGGGCGGTTATTGGATTTACTTTATATGGAAGCAGTTTCCCTGGCACGATGTTCGTATCTTGTTATTGACGAAGCTGATAGAATGCTCGATATGGGGTTTGAGCCGCAGATTAGAAAAATTGTTGAGCATATAAGGGTAAATGATACAGGGCATTAGTGCATGAGATGTTTCACAAGACTGTTCAATTATTTGATCTAATTACCGACTTAAATGGTTAAATGTTTTGAAAAGGTAATGTGTGCAAAACAGGTACAAGTTACTGGTTGCCTTTCGTATGTTAAAATGTTATAACGAAAATATTTCGAACGTAAGAAACTCTATTCAGATGTTTCAGCCGACCGTCGAATTAAATTTTGGCATTAACCATAGCATAATAGTACTTTTGGATCACATGCGTAGACACATTTTGGCATTTTATTTGTTTTTATAGAGCAGGGATTTTAACGTAGAAACTAATAGCTGCCTGATTCCGCAGCAACCATAGTCACTTTTGAAATATTTTTACACTTCTACACTCTTAAACCGCTGCCATTCGATCTACCGTTACTAGAGCATCAGAAAACGTATATGTAATTAATTATGATAATTTTGTTTAGTTTTTATTGGAGGCGTTCAATTGTAATAATTTTGAATTTGACAGTTTAAAATTTAGGACGATCGGCAAACGCTTATGTGGAGTGCAACGTGGCCGGACGAAGTGCGCTGTTTAGCAGAAGATTTCCTTCAACCAGAACATCTATTTGTCAAAATTGGTTCGTTAGGTTTGACGGCAAATCATAATGTTACGCAGCACGTTGAAGTAACTGACGACTCACAAAAACTATCTAGGTTAGTTTGATTTTGATGTTATTTTTAATAATTCCAAATATATTATTTAATTTAATTTTATCAAAAAAATATTAAGTGATAATGGTATATGTATAACATTGTATGTTTTGTAAAAGTTGAGTTTTTAAAATCTACAGCACAACAGATCTGTTGTTTTCATTTTTACTTTTATTTAGGTTGTTACATCTCCTTCCTGAATTTTTATCAGTCACCGATCCGAAAATACTTGTGTTCGCTGCAACAAAGAGAACGGTTGATATCATTACAAATGATCTGCGACGAAGTGGATATAGACCAATGTGTATACATGGCGATAAATCACAAGCTCAACGAGAGTGGGCCCTGGGATGTAAGCAGTTTACAGGTTGTTACAAGTGATGTAGTCTACGTATTCGAATGTACCATAATTCTGGCTGTGTATGGTTACGGTTTGGGGATAATTTACACTTCAGTGTAAACAAAACTTGGTTTGGTTTTGACTGTAGTAATAACCACTTGTTTCCTCTGATGATTGATTCCACGGTGTATGGTTCGGCGTCCATTCGTATATTATAGTTTCCAGTAGGTAATGAGGTATGAATGGATAAACATTGTGTAATCACAGTGGTTTTAGTGAATATTGTGTTGGAAATAATGTCTGTTTAGACTGATGGAAATCCTAATCCAACGGGGATAGGCCGAATTCAAACTTGTCCGTTTTATATTGTCGTTTATGACCCTAGTGCACATATAATGTCCATATTCGGAGCGCTTGATATTCAATGTACAAGTAGCGATATCTGCTGCATTTTGTTCATTTAGTTATTTGTTTCTTTCTATTTTTAATATTTAAGTGTTCCGTTCTGGAAAAGCGCAAGTTTTAGTTGCGACAGATGTGGCAGCTAGGGGTTTAGGTAAGTTTCGTTATATTATTCACATTATTAAAGCACTGTAAGACTGCGTTCTAAACTTGCGATGGCTTAAAACTTCACGATCGAGACTAGGAAACCGAAATCGAAAAGTCTCAGACTGGAATATTTTTCAGAGGTAGCCAAGACCTAGACTTTTGGGTTTCGATCTCGGTTTCTTAGTCTCGGTCTTGGTGTATTTAAGCTATCACAAGAAGTATCCAAGACCGATTTTTCGACTTTGCAAAATCAAAATTTAGTGAGGTTTTACTTAATTTTGTTAACTGTTTTGTAACAAGAGTGTGTAACTAAATTTATATTGTTTTCAGACTACTGAGTAGTTTAATATCCAGGCTGCTGTCGAACAGATATTTTAATAATTAAAAACAATATCTCCAACTTTAGTTCGTCACTTAGTCTTATTTGCAAAGTTACCGAGACTCAAAAAGTTGGACCGAAGAGCCAATACAAGACGAGCTAAGACCGGAGACTTAACAAGACCAAGACCCACTCGATCTTTGTAATACTACAGCTGGTTTCGGTTTGTCACTGGGAATAAAAATGTGGCACCGTGACCTGCGTCCATTGGTATTTGTATTTCATAGCCACTTTATTTTCCTTTTATGATTATTATAAAACGGCCGGCATAATTATTAGATTTAAAGTTTGGATCTGTTCTTGTTTCCGTGTAATTACACAAGTCAAATCTGTGGATTACCTCGGACTTAATTGGCTAGTTTCCACACAATATCAGATGCGTTCAATTAATGCCAAAATTACTGTTTTGATAAGCTGCTCTCTTCATAATTGGTTCGTTATATTTTGTTTTTATTATTTGCTGTTAGATAATATTAATTTCTATCTTTTGTTTTAGATGTCGATGATATAACGATGGTTGTTAATTACGATTATCCTAATGACGCCGAAGATTATGTGCATAGAATAGGTCGAACAGGGCGTGTCGATAAAAAAGGAACATCATATACATTCGTTACTGCTGACGATGCAAAGAAAATGCCTGATTTAATTAAAGTTTGATCTTGAAATTTTGTTGTTAGGGCTTTTATGTTGCCAGGCTGAAATTATTTTTAGAAAATAACGTGATTTTCAAATCCTAAAATGAGGGCCTATATTCATTCAGCCTGCTATTTGTAAGACCACAATTTGTGAATCGTGTACTTAGGAGAGGTAAAAAGAGTGTTGTTGGAGAAAATTATTTGAAGTGTGTTTAATTTCTGTCAGGATGCATTCGCGCTGATTTTTTACCTAAACTTAATTTTTCCAGCTGGCTGCAAAATCGGTCAATGTTTATTCGAAGTTTTTGTACGAAAATGTGGAGTGACGTTTATTGTTTTTGGTTTCAGGTTCTGGAAGAAGCGAACCAAAAAATTAATCCGGAATTGTTTGAGCTGGAAAGGTTTAGAAAAAGTAAGCAAAAACGTTTATAACCATATAAATGAGAACCCAGTTTTAGCCTTGCAAACGTTCCGTTTTTTGGTTAGTGTAAAATATAAAGCTCATAGAAAAAGACCGCCGACTGTAGCCTTTCACTGAAACTTAGTCGTTATCGAGCTTTGGCTTGCATTAATACGTTTGTGATGTTCAGGGTTGCAGACCTGAACGGAAATTATAGAATAACCGCTTTTTGCAACCTCGTTCAGAGTTGGAAACGGGTCGGCAAACGTGACCCACCTAACTTGGGATTCAACTAAATAATAAATGTAGTCGTTAGTACATGTATATTCATGACGTGTCAAAACGCATTTTGTTGCAAGAAGACATTGTATGGCCATTTTCTCGGTGACAAAATTTTAGTCACTAATCTTGTGCTACAAACTTCAATAAAATTAAATTCGAAATCAGATAATTGAAGCCGAGCTCATCCGCAACGGGTCATGCTGGTCAGCTGCTTGACCACCCGTTGCGGCCTGCCAGAAAACAATTCCAATTACTGTGACCTCGTTATGTAAAAAAGCTACTTGTGCCCGCTAATTCTGTTATTACTAAAGTGGGGCATGGTTAAGTTTTTGCTAGTTTCATGATGTCAATAACATTTCACTGATTAGTTTTTTATCTCATACAAAAATGGCTTACTCTAGGAAAAGAAGCATCGTGTTTCTTGAAAGCTGTAATATTTTTAGAAAATGTAAAAAACAGTTTTGACAAGCGATCGGCACCTTGGACACAACGCCGTAACAAGGGTGGTCACCAACGTCGATCCAGCTACGGTTTTAGAAGTTATTAAATTTCATTGAATGTATTTGTTTTGAAACATTTCGTTGAAACTTCCTTGAGTTTCGGAAACCCTTCAGGAAAGGTTTGGAAGAAAAGGATTGCAAGGGTGGTGCTATAGTTTTTTTACTAACGCACATAAATTACCGCGCGGTACCACAAAACAATTATTTGTGAACAAAATGTTTTTGGTTTCCGGTGCCGAACAATCAGTACAGTACCGCCCTTATTAAACCGCCCGAGTGGTGGTAACTTAGTTTGAGGGCCATGAGACCACAAATTCTGTCTTTGTTAGGCTCCTGGCAGTAGTAATTTGCACCATTCTGTTTATTACGGCTTTGTACTGACTGTACATGTTAATTATAAAGGATTGGCCACTGGTAGACAGGGATACTAGGGGATTTAGACGCTATTCACGTTATGACTGGGGCAGCCCAGAACACGTTTTGTCTCATTTACAATAGCGAGTAGCGTCTTGTTTGCACGTCATGTGTACTGTAATATGATAATGTTCGACATTCTGTCTGTCAATATTTTATTAAATGTTTGGAAATGTCTGCAAAGTGTTGTAGTGAGCTAGTTTATAATGTTCGTGGAATCAATACTAAAATTTGAAATTTGAATCATCTGCAATTAGAACTGTGTTTTCCGGAAAATTTTGTCAAAAACGCAAATTCAGATCTAAGTATCATATGATATTCCAATAAATACCCTTTGGCGTCGCGGTATATACCTATAGATACTTGTACGCAATGATTACTTGTAAGCAGTGGTGTGTAAACCAATGTGTCGTATGACGTTCAATTTCTGTTCATAGCCGCTATACGTACTAGTCTACTATTGTTTATATAATACTGTTCCTCTGAGTGACCCATGTAAAGATCAGGGGTGGAACGTTTTTCAGTGGGTCTAGAATAGAGTAAGCTTAAGGTTTAGACTAGTTTTTTGTCTGGCTTAGGCTTAGGCTAAAACTTAGGCATATGCTCATTGTTACGCTTAGGCTTTTAGGCTTAGACTTGGGAATATGCTTATAATACTGTTCCGCCCTTGTTCTTTACATTGGTTCTCTGAGTAAAGATAAAATATAATAGTCCTGATGCGCCGAGCGATTAGGGATCAACTTATCGACAATGTTTCTGTTAACTGCATCACCAGCCGCCATTGTCCGATATTCAGGACACTTATAGTAAACCTTCCTAATATTGGCACATCCCTTATATCGACACTATTAAATATATGCTGCGCTTGCGATGAATATAGCGCCTATAGAAGCGCTGGTTTTTGTTATTTACAATAGCTAGATACGAAGCACAGATTGTATATGTTGGTTTTGTGTTCTCGACATAGCTAGCCACAAGAAGTCTGTTTTAAACCAAAAGTGACGATACTAGGAATTCGATAGTAGTTAAGAATAAGTTGTAAAACACTAAGATATTTTAAGGATTTTTTATGTGTAAATCAGCACAAACCTAACCGATTTTTATATCATCTGAATCGTTAGAGCGTGTATAATTGAAATCCGCTTACGACTTTAATGGTTATACGCTAAAATTCTAATGTCACACATTTTTTAAATAAAGTTTCACTTGCGTGATATCGACACTCGTCTATTGGTCGCTTGCTTAATATCGTCACATACTCTTAACATCGGTACTTTGATATGCGGCGTTTGAAATCAATTTTAGAATATACTAAACGTGTTTTATACCAATATGGCAAGAACAAAGAACTTAGTGAGAACTCCGAAACGTGCCACAAGGTTGCCAAGAGCTACAAAACCGCCCTCAAGTCCAAAAATAGGGATAATTAAAAAATGCGTGATGGGTCGGCGTAGAAGGCAGTTATGGAGTGAAGAAAACATGCAAACAGCCTTATCAGCTCTAAACTGTGCCATTCGTGAAAAATTTCCGGGTGTTGACTTATCCGATACGGCAAATAGAAAAAGTTGTATAGGTCAGTGATGGAAACTGAGCAGGTCTTGCCTGATTGTTTGCCTTGAATCAATGTTTGATTTCATTAATGATTTCGCTTACCGATATTTAATTAGGATTGGCAGTAATTCCCTTTCACAAACCAATATTTGATTTCTGTTCTGTTTTTTACTTATTATAAAGCTGGATTACGTCAGTGAAAATCTTGCGCAGTGTACAAATAGTTGATAAGGACGAGGGTATCGACATATTCCGCAATTGTTGAATTATGTTAAACCTAAGGTTGTTGCTTGTTGTTGTTCATAAGAAATCACTCGCTAAGTGTTCATACTTATGCATATACTTTTAGCTAAATTTCGAGGAGTCAAGACCGCAGCTGCTGCTAATGCCGTTCCGCGCAGCACTTTACGGGACCGTTGGCTAGCATTCGGCACGACTTGCTCAAAGCATCTAGCAGGCCGTCAACGAACACTAAATGATGAGGATGAAATGCGTCTGGTAGAGTTGATTAAAGATCGCCAACGGAATGGGTTTCCGATGAGTATCAACGACGTAAGGTCTCTTGCTTACGAGTTTTGCGAGTCAAATGGTATTCGCAACTATTTTAACAATCACACTAAGTTAGCGGGTTGGAAGTGGTGGTCTACATTTTTAAAAAAGTATTGTTCGGTTTTGAGTGTGCGCAAGCCGGCTAATTGCTCGCTCAATAAAGCGTTAGGTATGGAAAAATCTCGCATATCTCAGTTTTTTAATCAGATTAATGACCTGTTTGAACGTTACGGAGTGAAAAACGTCCCTGATCGTATATTCAATGTCGACGAAACCGGCATTCAAATTGTAAATGAACCTAGTAAAGTGGTTGCGGAAAAGGGAACAAAATTGGTTAAAACAATTGTGTCAGCCGAGCGTGGTTCTACAACTACAATTGTTTGGTGTTGTAACGCGAGTGGATTGTTTGTACCTCCAATGGTAATATTCAAGGGCAAACGCCTTGCGCGCGATGATGCGTTCCAGTCGATGTTTCCAGCAGGTACCTTGATAAATTGTTCAAATTCTGGTTGGATAGATAAAGAACTGTTTTATAAGTGGTTCGAGCACTTCGTGGCCCATCTTCCGCCGCGTAGAGAAAACGAGAGAGTTGCTTTACTTTTAGATGGACATTCCAGTCATAGTAGTGTTGAACTGTTTGCCAAAGCCAAGGAATGCCGGGTAGAGCTGATATCTTTAAAATTTCGATTTAACAAAATCTCAGAAGTATGTAAGTCCAAATTTAACGAATTAGCTTACAGAGTGGTCGCTGGCAAAAAAATGACAGACAAATCAATCGGTTCAGTCATATTGAACTTAAATGCTTGTAATTTATACGAATGTAACCGAAATATAATTGAATTTGGTTCCACGTAATCACGAACTGTGTTTAGTGTACCTTATTTGCATCGATAGTAAATCTCATTGTTGTAATTTTCCCAAATTTTGGTATATGTCGATACTAAAACGAAATGTCGATAAAAGGATAATAAAGTGTCGCTAATAAGAACGTCAGCTGTTGTGCATTGAATATAAGCACCATATAACTGCCGATATAAGGCAGGTTTACTATATGCAAAACAGTTAGGGCTGTGTTGTACTCATCGTACGTCGGAGTGTGTCACGTCTAAAATTTACGTTTTCTTGTTACGCGCGGCGGCGTAGAGACGTATAGCGCAGCCATACGAATAGAGAACTGTATGGGTTGCGCTATACTTTACTGAGCCGAACGCCAGCGTACGGCGGCGTCCAGTAATTTTTAACAAGTTTTACAGCGGCGGCGTGCGGCAAAATTTTGACCGTGCCGCGCGGCGGCGTCCGGCGAAGCGCGGCGGCGTCCGGCGAAGCGCGGCGGCGTCCGGCGAAGCGCGGCGGCGTCCGGCGAAGCGCGGCGAGTATAACGCAACCCATAAAGTATTGAAAACGTTGTGTATAGCTGTGATAACTGCAATTGCATCCACAAATTTAGACTATCAGAATAATTTTATTATATAAAAACACGAGCCGCACAAAACAATGCTTTTATTTCTACGTCTGAGTACTTTACCAAATATCATTTTGTACCGAAATTTTTTTGAAAATTCTCCATTTTTATATATCAATTTTCAACTTAAAAACGTGACATAAACTATGACTATAATATAAACAACAGGGGCGGAACAGTATTATAAGCATATGTCTAAGCCTAAGCATAAGCGTAAGAATGAGCATATTCCTAAGCCTAAGAGCTTAAAAAATTAGTCTAAAGCTTAAGCTACCCTTTTCTAGTCCGATAAAAAACGTTCCGCCCCTGTTCTTTACATGGGCCGAAACTATGATATCCAGATAATATTAAAATAGGTGATTTTCAAATTAAATAACTTTTAGTATCGACTCGTACTCAAATATTCTTTAGTATAGACTCAGTTTTCTCCCACAACTCACGCGCAATTTCTGTATTAGTCGCGCTAATGTGCATGCCATCCGGTGCGCAGTCAGCAAAATAATGACCAGAAGTATGTTCAACATCTTTAGACGTCGCCAAGTATAGCGTTGTTTGAGCACCTTCCAATTCGGTCTGGAAAAAACGTTTGCAAAACAATATTTATTAAGATATATAAACCACGGAACAGTTTGTCATTCAGATTTCAATATCAAAAGCGAGAAATACAACCATCTGTAGCAGGGTGTACTGTATATATTGACCCGAATAAATGGGGCAGGGGTAATAAGAGGGGGGTCCCCATTTTGAGTCCGAATCAATAGGAATCCGTATCCTTAGTAAGAGTCCGTAAGTGGATAGAGTCCCTAAACCCTATTTAGAGTCCATAAATGTCAATTAACCCAATTGTAGCGCATAAATGACTCCAGGACCAAATATTTGAGTTCAAACTTTAAAGCGTACTTAAATTTTAAAAGTACATTTCTAAGTATATATAACCTTGTATTATCGCTCAAGCTATTGACACAAGACAAATAAACGGTTAATTCAAGGGATAATTGTAGTATCGGATATATCAGTATAATGAAGGGCGGCAGAGCGTGGGTTAAAAATAAATAACAGTCCGTTACCGAATAACAAGGGGGTACCCTCTTGAGAGGCCAAATAAATATCAGTCCCCCCTTTTATTCGGGTCACTACAGTAAACGGATAGTAAAAATAACGGAAATGGATAGTGATCAAAATAATGGCAACGGAAAAATGCTGAAATATAAAAGTTTCAAAGATATTTTATTTTTCTGCTAACATAATTTGAGGCGTGCGAATATGCACCCGGTTTTCTAAATTTTTAAAGAAAAAATAGCGGATGCATCGAAATTTTTAACATTTTGGATGAATTTGCGGCATATCTGCAATGAAACATTGTGAAGATATACACGTGATTTATAACTAATTTTCATCGTTCAAATAACAGAATTTATGTTGTTTCTATAACGAAAACGGACACCGATTTTTACCGGACACGGAAATCCGGTTGCACCCAGATCTGTGGATACAAAACGAAATTTGCATGGAACTCATTATGACACTTGAGGTCACGGGCGTAGACGCAGGATTTTGGAAACGTTAACCACTTTGAAAAAATGCCAAAGAGAGTTTGAAATCTGACACTCATCATGACTGCGGCCTTGATAAGAGCTGAACGCTTGGTTCATAGACGTGTAAAACTATGCGTTGAAATCGTGAAACGTTTTTTGCATTGATTAAAGCGTTGCACAAGTTTTTGTCACATCGCATGCCGGTGAAATATATATGCAAAGTAAGTTTCAAGTAGACTTTAATATATTCCGCTTACTTTCATCATAGCACCAAAAAGCTGGTACAAAATCCAACTAAATATATTCGTAGTTGTCATTATGTTTGTCACGATAACTCCAGGATGAAGGCTGTTTGCGGTTATTCCTGAAAAATAAAATATATTTTAAGGATTTTCAGCTCGGGAGATACTTTTTGTGTTTTGAATTTTTACGCGTCATTCACAATAATCCACTTACAAATTTTGGGTGCAAAAATTGACCTCCGGTAAAGTGCGATGCTTTGCACAAAATTGGGTCTTTGTGGTAAGTGCGGAGAGTGCTAGTTTCAAAGATGCCTACACTAACGAATCCACAGGGGGCGCGAGGGATGTCCGCCCGCGTCAGAATTATCGGCGTTCCAATACGGCATTTAAGTTAGAAACGTTTCATTGAATGGTTTTTCTAAATGGTTCGTGTGACAAAAAATTTCCAAATAATAAATGAAAAAGTGATCACAATTTTTGTAAACATTTAGCACCTGACTGCTTTACAGAAAAGTACTATATTTAGTGACATATAAACATGCTCCAGGAACCGATAGGATAACTACTGCAACAATTCAGTTGCAAGTTTCGACAATTTCGACAGTGATTATAACTGTTTTGTTTTCTGCACTGTAAATTACAGTGACTTGGTTTTAAATCAGAATAAGCTGAATCCAGTCACATGCCTGAGCTCTGAGATAGGTCTTTGAGAACTCAGAATTCTGAATTGATTGAACTTATTTTAAGTTAATTAACTCATCCGGAATTAAATCAGCTCACAGTATAGTACTTAAATGTTTACTGTTATTGACTCAGAAATATAACCAGATCTAACTAATTCGACCTCTGAGTTGATTCATTCATCGGAATTTACAGTGTGGCTGCGGTGAGTATATTATATATTTACAAGAATATCAGCAAAAAATTCAAGCTGGCGCGACACCAAACATTTTATCACACCATATCGCCCATCCAATCTTGGGAAAAGGGGATCGAGCCATTTTTAGATACACGACCTACCGAACCTTTTCGCAAAAAGGTCCACTTTTTTTTGTTCTCAAATAAATATACCTTTATTAATGTTTTGAAATAAATATACCTTTATTAATGTTCTGAAATAAATATACCTTTATTAATGTTCTGAAATAAATATACCTTTATTAATGTTCTGAAATAAATATACCTTTATTAAATATTCCGAAACAAAAATATACCTTTATGAGAAAATCGTGCAGACAATTCATTTGTAAACAAAACATTTGCAAGCTTGCTGTGACAATAAGCAGTGAACGAATCATATTTAACGTGGTCAAGTGACAAATTATTCACATCAAACGTTGTCGGTCGAGAACCCATTCTATGAATGTGCGAAGAAACGTTTACGATACGCGACCGACCAGATTGTTCAAGTTTGTCTGTAAACCAAAAATATAACCATGAAATATTAAATTGTTTCAGAAATGGTCTAAAAACGCACGCATAAACTGTAAATTACTGTGAATTGATTTTAATTTAGAATGAGTTGAATCACTGCGTCTAAATTATGTTTTTCAGAATTCTGAATTGGTTGAACTCTTTCAGAGTTAATTATATAAAAAAAATTGACCAGGTATTAAAACAGCTCAGAGTGAGTTTAACAATGTTTAGTGTTATTAACTCAGAAAAAACCAGAAATAACTAATTCGTTCTATAACTGATTAATCGACTCACTGCAATTTACAGTGTGTGCTATGTTTCACGCTCGGCTGTGTTTTTTCTGAAAACCCGTGACGAATTTATAAACTGAAAATACAAATATAAAATTACACACTGTAACTTACCTAACAATAGATTTGTCAGCAAGAAATGACCGAAATAATTCGTTGCCATTGTTAGCTCCATTCCATCTTCAGTCATAGTTCGTGTTTTGCCTAAAAACAAATTGTAACTTAAAGTCAACATTTTATTGCAACAAAATTTGCAAACAGCTTCAACACTATTACTTAACCTTAAGTCAGGAGCACTTGTAAAGACCAATACATTCGCCCGAAGTGCCCTGATACTGGTAGACAGCGTGGCACAGACGTGTACTCAAGTATGAGTTCATCAAAGCGGCCCATCTTACTTTAAGGAGCGTCCAGATTTCTGGTGGGTCAATAAAAGAGTAGGCTTACATTCTAGACTACATTTTTTGCTAAGGCGTAGGCTTAAGTTCAGGCTTAGGAATACGCTTTTGCAATGCTTATGCATTAGGCTTAGGCTTATGAATACGCTTAATCTACTGTTACGCCCCTAAAAGTAACATTGGCCATCAAAACTATAGTAAAATATATAATAAATATCAAATGAGACAGAAACTACCAATTAACTTGTAATTTTCAACTTAATTTTAACGAACTTTACTTCAAAAATATGCTACGTTTACAGACAAAAACCACTAAACAGAGATCGTCTTTCAGCAAAATTTTATATTTAATATTTGTTTTGCTTCCGATGTTTTGATGACTTCTCTGTTTCCGGTAAATTTTAATAGCGTTTAATAAAACCATTTTAACTCTATTACCATGTATGCAAAACGGTTACACTGCAAAAAATGGTGAGTCAAATTGACTCTCTCCGAAATAGGCTTTTCCGTTTAATGAAACCATTTTAACTCTATAACCATGTATGCAAAACGGTTACACTGCAAAAAAAATGGTGAGTCAAATTGACTCTCTCCGAAATAGGCTTTTCCGTTTAATGAAACCATTTTAACTCTATAACCATGTATGCAAAACGGTTACACTGCAAAAAAAATGGTGAGTCAAATTGACTCTCTCCGAAATAGGCTTTTCCGTTTAATGAAACCATTTTAACTCTATTACCATGTATGCAAAACGGTTACACTGCAAAAAATGGTGAGTCAAATTGACTCTCTCCGAAATAGGCTTTTCCGTTTAATGAAACCATTTTAACTCTATAACCATGTATGCAAAACGGTTACACTGCAAAAAAAATGGTGAGTCAAATTGACTCTTTCCGAAATAGGCTTTTCCGTTTAATGAAACCATTTTAACTCTATAACCATGTATGCAAAACGGTTACACTGCAAAAAAAATGGTGAGTCAAATTGACTCTCTCCGAAATAGGCTTTTCCGTTTAATGAAACCATTTTAACTCTATAACCATGTATGCAAAACGGTTACACTGCAAAAAAAAATGGTGAGTCAAATTGACTCTCTCCGAAATAGGCTTTTCCGTTTAATGAAACCATTTTAACTCTATAACCATGTATGCAAAACGGTTACACTGCAAAAAAAATGGTGAGTCAAATTGACTCTCTCCGAAATATGCTTTTCGGGATTGTTGACTCAGTTTGCGTAGTCCCGAAAAGACTATTTCGGAGAAAGTCAATTTGACTCACCATTTGTTTACAGTGTACCTTGGATTATACTTCCAGCGTTATTGATTAAACAATGCAAAGGTACATTGAGTGCAATAAAATCTTCTGCACATTTACGAACACTTTTCATGCTTGCAAGATTAAGATGAAGCACATGAATATTATCATTGCCGGTCGATTCTTTGATATTCACTAAAACACAACACAGCATATTATTATTTCATTTTATATGGCAGGATTTGCGATATTTTTAAATTGATACTGTGGCCACGACAGATAACATGGCATATTTGCTTTCCAATACAATGCAGGATCAAAAGAAATGGCGGAAGTAACGGCTACTCGGTAAGTGAATAGAGTTCCTAAACCCTAATCAGAGTCCATAAATGTCAATTATCCCTAATTGTTTAGTGCATAAATGAGTCAAGGACCAAATAAAGTTGAGTTCGAAACCGTAAAGCATACTTAAGTTTTGAAAGTGCATTCTTTATGTGTAACCTTGCATTATCGCTCAAGTTATTGATAGGGGTCTACTTTCATAATTTAAGTATGCTTTAAAGTTTCGAACTCAAATTATTTGTCGTGGAGTCATTTATGCGCTACAGTTTTGATAATTGACATTTATGGACTCCAATTACGGTTTAGGGACTCTATCTGCTTGCGGACAGTCATTAGGGATACGGAGTCCTAGTGATTGAAACTCAAAATGGGGATCCCCTCTTATTACCCCACACCCTCTTATTCGGGTGACTACAGTAGGCTATTCACCGATTTAGTCGACATGAACGATAAAACTAAATATTATTCTTATTTGTCTAAATCTTATTTTTTGCCACAACATCATTATATTAATTGTTGCAAATGCGTGTTATTTGAGCAATCTTTTATAACAAATCTTGACTTCGACTATGCGGTAGTTTATTTTTGAATCCAAATTTCAAAATTAACAGCTTTATACAGAACGCAAAAAAATTGCCAAATTAAATTAAACCAACGCATCCCTGCGGTCCCTATTAATTCAAATCCTTACAAGCTAAAACATTCGCGCGACTTCGACTACGACATGCAAGATACAGTGTTGCTCCTTTTTTTGCCAGCTCATACGCCGTTTGCCGGCCGATACCTGAAAAAAACTCCAACACAACAGTACGAAAACGTTTGACCCTATGTTACCTTTAGCGCCGCCACGTTATACCAGACCCCAACTATGGACGCGAGAGAGACGCCCTGCTGCAAAGACTTTCGTCCCCTGGCCAAGAATTTGTCAACTACATTATATATGTTTTTATGTATATGTATGTGTATACGTATATATCTGCTTGTTTCAAAACCACTTATAAAATCTAACAACCCAGAGTTATAACCGTTCGCACACGTTAATGGATACTTTCTGCCTTCCAAATCTGAGACGTGCGGACACCACTTTAGTTAAGTTTAAATCAGTTATTTATTCATAATTCGGAAACCGTTCGTTGGTTGTATCGCAAACTCATTATCATCTCATTCAAACCGGTGTCGAATGATAAAATGACACCCAAAATTTATGTTCACAAAAAACTTTATTGGAAAATTCAAAACAAACACATAATATATTGGCGTATATCCAGGATTTTGTTTGGGAGTCCACGTCGCTTCACTGTTGAGGGCAGTGATGCTATTTTTGTATACACTAACATTGATATATTTCAAAACTCTTTTCGACCATTAAAATTTGTTTTATCATACACTAGTTTGCACCAAAAATAACTTACCGCTTGTTGCACCGGTAATTAAATAATTTTTGCCTCCCAAGCTTCCTTCGATAACACATTTGCCTGACGTATATTTGATAAATAATCGTACCACAATTGCAATCAAAATAATAAAAGCAACGACACTGACTGCAGTGCAACAAATACCACAACACAACATAGTAAAAAAAACAATTTTATATAAACAATAACACTAAACCAAGTCACTAAATTAATGATAAAAAATTAGAACTTTTAACCGAAAAATATGATTAATGTCAGCGCTGCGTTTGTTCTATAAGATCACTCGTTTGTTTCAGCCCATCAAAAAAGTGTAATATCGTGGCCACGGCACCAATTCAGCCATATTACCAATATTGCAAGCAACGGCAGCAATTGTCACAGTTGCAAGCACACAGAAGCAACACATTTTAGTAGGCAAAGCAAACCTTGTATATTGTGTTGTACAGGGTGCAATCTGAATTGCGACTACGATGACAATTACGACTCGAAGCCAGTTCCGGTTCCGATCCAGATTGCGGTATAACCGGTATCGGAAACATACACTGCAAAAAATGGTAAGTCAAATTGACTTTCTTCGAAATAGCATTTTCCGGACTACACAAACTGAGTCAAATTCGACCCAGCCAGAGTTAAATTCGACTCGCTGAGCGATTCATTGTGTCGAATTTTATTCTGGTGGAGTCGAATTGTGACTCAGATTGTGTTATGCGGAAAAGCCTATTTCGGAGAGTGTCAATTTGGCTCACCATTTTTTGCAGTGTAAATTTCCACCGCTTCTAAGCTGTAATATTGCAATTATGTGCGAAATTAGTCTGTAGTTCTATTAAGATTCACAACAACCAGTGTTACTGAATTGGTACCGTGGCTACGATATAATATATACACTGCCAATTTTGTCACAGAATATAAAAATCATACTCGAGTACACTGCACAAAAATGGTGAGCCAAATTGACTCTCTTTGAAATAAGCTTTTCGGGACTATACAAATTGAGTCAAATTCGACTCCGTCAGAGTCAAACGTGCGACTCAGCGAATCGAAATTGATTTTGGCGGAGTCGAGTTCTGACTCAATGTGTGTAGTCCCGAAAAGCCTATTTCAGAGAGAGTCAATTTGACTCACCATTGTTTTCATTGTGCGACAAAATCGTACTCAAATGATTTTCCGTTCACTCTAATATACTGGCGTCTTATCTTGCAAAATTAGACTTACAATCAAATGCAGTTTTGGTGTTGGTGGTTATATGCACGTAAACGCTGCTAGTATATTTAATAGGTAACGCAAACAAAACAAAATACTATTTTAGATAACAGCTAATAGTTAGCTTTTGCGTTATAGTACGAACTTATAATACTAAAATTTCAAAGCAACGTTTACGGCCAGAAGCTTCAAGAGATGCGGAAACTATAATAGCAATGTGTAAAATTATTGACGTATATATGACACGCTCTGAATGCAAAATCTGTCCCATTTGTTTTGATTGGGACATTCAAAACGGCAATTGCTGTTTAACAAAACCTAAACAATACAAGAATGCAAACTTATTTCGACTGGTTGCGTATATATTGCTGCGCAGCACGCACTTTTCAGCGTTTCAATAAAACCTCATTCACACGTGCAATTTTTTGCAGCGAAAACTTGCAACTGCAACTTACACGAAATACTTGCAGCTGCAAGTGTTTTCAAAGGAACATTCCGACTGGCCAATAAAACTGCAGGTGCAAGAAAATCAAGCTGTTTGCAACTGCGGTCACAGAAGCGAATTGAATTAAATAGCATGAATTCCAGTGAATAATTTGCAACTGCAACAACATCAAAGCTGCTCTGTGATCACACATACAGTGCAAGTTGAATGTGCAAGTTTTTGCTGTAAAAACTTGCACGTGTGAACAGGGCTTAACGGTTACAGTTGTTCTTTACACCTTTCACGCTGCCCGGTCGACTTATGAGCTTATCATTTTGTAATATTTCGCAACTCAGCATACTCGGGTTCGTAGCCAAGGGGGGGGGGCAGGAGAGGCTCAGCTCCCCTAGAAAAACTTTGCCCCCTCCCAAGAAACTTTTCAACCTTGCTTGTAAGTCATTGAAAATCCTTGAATGCCCCTCCTGAATTAGTTATTGCCCCCCCCACCCCAGCAAGGTGAGCTGGCTACGGGCCTGAGCATACTGCTTTTACGTCAATACTACCAAATGACTAAACTTTTTTACATTTCATTTCTTTATCTCAAATTATATTTTTATAACTGATAAACAACGTCATTTTTTGACTAATTTTTCCAATATTATTACTTATTATTCATTTCACACCTTAACAACAACAACAACAACAACAACAACAACAACAACAACAACAACAACAACAACAACAACAACAACAACAACAACAACAACAACAAAATCATCTTCTAACGTTAATTTGATATATAAAATCACTGCTTAAATGGCGATGATAGTGGGTCAAGAGAGACTCGAGTTACACCCAAATTATAGTTAAACATTATATAAAATCAAGCATTCACAAACGTGAATCAACGTTGATTGTAAACATATTTCAAATTTAATTTCCATACCAATAATTTCTGTAATTTTATATCTTCGTTCAACGCTAACAAATACGTCTTCGTATTCTTTCAGTTTTGAACGACGCCAACACAGAACACTTTTGTACTCAAAATTATTATAATTCGTCTGTTTTGATTTTGACACATTTTTTATTCGTTATTTATACGTAACAATAATTTTTGGTGCTAAAAATGTGACTCGATTATAGACAGTTCATTTTTATTCCGGGCCAATGGCGGATCCATGGGGGGGCCACCCCGGCCGTTGCCCCCCCAACATCATCTCGACAAAAATTATATAGAGTGTCAATTCTCTGTTTTATACACAATAGTATAAGCAGCTGCCTTTAAATATGTGCCTGTTTGAAACCAAATCCGGTCTTATGTTGCCATCCTGTTGTTTAGATCTAAATTGCGTTGATGCGCTAGTTTTATTTGGGATTCATCTCAATGGAACGAACCTAAAGAAGTCAATTTTATGGAAATAGTTCGTGGTTTGTGTTTGGGTCTAAAATAAGTTTATTACCTGTGAAATTTTGCCCCCCCCCCCCCATTTTGAGACCCTGGATCCGCCACTGTTCCGGGCCATGCTCGTATCAAGCTCATGTTGCTAGGGGGGCTAACAAGCGGGGCATATAAGGGTTTTCGATGATTTACAAGCTAGGTTGAAAATTTTCTAGGGTGGCAAAATGTTTTCAGGGGGGCTGAATTCCCGGACATGTAACGAGAACAAAGCTAGGCGACCGGGCTCGTAGCCAAGGGATGCAAGGGGGCTCGTGTAACATAGACGATTTTTGGGCTTACCTCATTTTCAACATTGCTTGCCAGACATCGAAAACCCTTGCATGCACCTCCTGAAAATTTTTTAGTTTCCCTAGCAAAGTGAGCTGGCTAGACGGTCCAGCAGGCGGCCCATCCAGCCCATTCGAAAAGTTCCAACCTAGCTGACAAAACAGCTGCACGCTTTGCACGCTCATCCTGAAAAATTCTACCTTTGCCTTAGCATATCGAGGTTGCTACGGATCAGTAAATGTCTTTTCAAAAACTATTTTAATACCTGTTCTAGGTTCAGAAAAAGCCGTTTTTACGCATCTTTTTCATGCAAAAGTGGATCTAAAAACGCCATCAGCCCACAAAACAGGGGCCAATTTTTGGGGTTAAATTTAAACTATTCTTAGAAAGACGCAAACCTAGTCAGTGCCGGCGAAGATAGATAGATAGATATCCACTGATAGAGACCTCGAGGTAAATAGACACAGTTGGTCCATTACACAGTCTCTGAAAACTAAGGTAACTAAGTTAATCTAAGTTAGAATCTTACTGACTCTGTTATAAACCTATTCGAGTTTGTTTATGTTATTATCAATTTTATTTAGACTATATGAATTGTAGACCCTATACCGGACCTTACTATAGCCCGAACATCTCATTAAGAAGTGCTCTACAAATTCGTCCTCCATCCCACAGCAATCACAAATACTCGAGTTTGAGAGTCCTATTTTACACATATGCTTATTTAGTGCAATGGAACAGCCACGCGTCATAATGGAGCCATTATTTAAGGAGCGAAAGCGAAAATTTAGGTCCGATTGAGTAATTACGCATCAATATAAAACCGCTATGAAATGTTGCTAATATATCTAAGCAATGCAGATACTCATTACTAGACGATCTCAGAACGTTGACAAGCGCTAGTGATAGCAGCAGCACTACATATTACGTTAGTACAAAAATGTCGGTGAATTTAATTGCTGCATTATTCACAATTCATCTTCTAGTGGCTAATGTAAGTACACTGCAAAAAATGGTGAGTCAAATTGACGATCTCCGAAATACGCGTTTCCTGACTACGCAACCTGAGTCAAAATTTGACTCCGACAGAGTCAAATTCGATTCACTGAATAAACGCAACCCTAAGCGTAGAAGACAGAGCCTGAGCCTAAGCCTGTTGGAACTTGTAAGTATAGTGTACAAAAACCCAATTGTGTACACTTCATGTATTACGAAAGATAAAAGACAAAGCCGCCCTGGGGCTCCGCGCCCCGAATTTTTGAGTCTATGTGTACCAATTTACCCCTACATCAGAAATATTCGGACCCACAACTGAGAATCACGGCCGGAGCAGCCACACCAACACCCCATTTGGGTGGCATCCACCCCTAAAGCGGCCCCCACCCTAACCAGTTGAAACAAAAACCGACAGTTTTAAAGTGTGTCTGGCTTCTTGCTCGCTTCGCTCGCGAGTTTAGGTCCCTAAACCTGGAGATTGTGGGTATCCACCCCCCCCCGTCTGCTCCGCCACTACTCAGAATGTGTATAGGTACGTCGCTGCCCACGTCGTAATTTAACCCAAGTTTGATTTAGGCTAATATTTGAAGGGGGGTACACATGTAGTTAGCTGACCAGCAAGTCTGCAACCATACCACGCCACTCTGGCTAGAGCTGTACGCTTCTAATAACTTCGAAGCATGCAAATTATTCAATGTACCATTAACCCTTTCTCACATGAATATTTTCTATTTCCCCTGAGACCTATGTTTATGCTAGGATTCGAACTCCAGTGACTGTAGTGGGAGGCGTATACCATCACCACTCAGCTATAGGAGCTTGACGCTCGAGCCCGATGGGGCTCTCACGTCTTGTGGTTATTTAGTACTATGTATACGTGTTGCAATTGTTAAACACGGTGCGATATTTACTATTTAACGTATATACACTGCGCTAAGTTGCCTATAGGCAACTCAACGTGAGAAGGGGTTAATACTGAATTGCTGTCATTTCAGAGCTCGCTTCAGTATGGACGACCGAAAATGAAAGCAACAACTTCACAAATTTCATCTAAAAAAGTTCTAAGCGAAAATAATTACCATGGTAATTAATATCCTAATTGCGGCCCATGTTACTTTAAGGGGCGTCCAGGTTTCTGATGGATCCATAGAACAGTAAGTTTAGATTCTAGATTACATTTTTTGCTTGGGCTTAGGCTTAGGAATACGCTTAATCTACTGTTACGCCCCTTTAAGTAACAGCGGCCTTAATTTCTATGACAGGTTGGGCTACAGAGACATGACTTTAAGTTCACTTGTTGAACAAGTTGAAATTTAAAATAAATTTAGCGCTCTCAATTAACTCAATAATTTATTGAAGAATTATGAGGAAGCTTGAATTTACTCAAAGTTTTCTAGCAAACCTAAAAATTTGACAAAGTAAAAAGCTCATATAGAAATTTTTTTAATTAAATCAAAGCTACAAACCTAAACGGTTTGCAGCTTAGACTCAGCCTAAAATAAGGGCGTAAAGTCGTGTTTATGAAACCCAACCATAATATGTGATTTTGTCGTTTAGCTAACAGACACTCTAGCGTTCAAATGAAGAGAACGTTATATTCATGGCAAAACGTAACGAATGCAACGACAAATATATAATTGCATAAACGTTTTGTTCATTCACAACAATGAAAATAGAATTTTTAAAATTTCAACTTCCGGGTTGAAGCGAATACTTCTCCAGTGAAAGCACAAGCCCGTATATCACTTTTCCTGTTGCTGCAGCTGTGTCACTAAGCATTAATCCTCTTTTAAGATGACAATCACCAGCTGGCTAGATCCCGTACAGTACGCGAGATTGATGGGTGGTCATTTTGGACGCAATGGAGCCAGTAAGAGAAATTTCGTAATTTAATAATGCGTCGTCCACTTTAATTTGCGCCCTGCTTGTGGAAATCGAAAACGCCTTTTTCCAATTTGATTTTGAACAAAAGGCTACAAGTTGGATATTGAAAACACAAAGTTTGATCAAATGGTAATTTGAAACATTTTATAACGCGTACTAGGAAGTTGACTTGCACTACTGGGATTCAATTTCCTACTTGCACAAAAAACCGACAGCAGTGGGAAATTGCGTTTTCGAATTCAATTTCTAACTTGTAGTCTTTTTTCAAAATCAAATAGGAAAAAAGGCGTTTTCGATCTCCACAAGCAGGGCGCATATTGAAGTGGACAACGCATAAACGTCCTCTATGTAGATTATTTTCATTTTGCGTTATTAAAATGAAATTTTTACCCGCGCTACCTTCTCTCAAGTCAAAGTGCTATACCGGTAATAGGTTTTGAATGTTTTCGTAAAAGGCTGTTTTCATTGTATATGTCGTATAACCGCATCATAGGTTTAAAACCATATAGCCAATATGGTTAGCCACGTACCAGTCACTGTGGCTCACTGTATAAGTTCAAGTAAATTGATTCAAATTCTAAATGAGTTGAGTCACTTAGTCAAAATTAGGTATTTTAGAACTTATAATTATGAGCTGCTTGAATTAACTCAACTCAAAGTGAATTAATATTTACTGATGTTAACTCAGAAATAACTAACTTGATAGCTAAGTCGGTCAGTTAACTCAGTGGGAACTACGGTGAGCCATCGCAGCAGGAACAGCTCTGGATTGCGCAGGAATAATTAACTAAATCCCTACGATGTAACTTGATTGGTTCATTTTGCGAACAGCAGAATGCTAAATCGGGCACCGATTGGTCAATAGTTTTGCAGCGGATTTTAATTGGCATCGAGAAACGTTTTGATTTCCCAACAAATCAATCAATCAGACACCGTTGCTACCATGGCTCGCCACCGTGACTATTGGTGCTGTAACTAGCCATATTGGCGATATGGCTAAATTAGTATCGTGACTACGCCATATACAACAAGCTTGTTAACTTGGACCAACTACGAAAATAATTTTACCAGGACGAGTTGCGTTTTTCGCCGATCCCCATTTCGAAGGGAGATCAAAGTTGTGGAATTAAAGAAATTAAGAAATTTTTTACTGCATTATACAACCTAAAAATCCTCCGGTTATATTGCGAACAAACCCGTAATCTTTCGCCAAACCTTTGCTCGTATTTTCGCAACATCGACAACTCCTCCCACCACCAAAATGAGTAGACTGAGGCAAAAACGCAACTCGCGCTGGTATATTTTGTACTACGAGAGATTATGTAAGTTGCATACTCTTGTCTCGAGTCATCATAGACTCTTGATATCAGCGAATAACAATACTGTAGTAAACGTTTTTTAGCAAAATTAAAGACCCCTTTACAAGATATTACCGATTAAGGGTGGCGCTGTGTTTGTCGTGCGGTGCCGTCCGTCACCGTCCTTCGCCGTCTGTCGCTGCGCGGCTCCGTGCGTCAGTCTCCGTTGTCGTACGGTATTCGTACGGTATCATACTTGAGTGATCCGTGTAGGATACTGCACGTCGCACCGGGTGGTAACGCACAGCGCCGGACGTCATCAAAATATAGCGCCACCCTGAGGTATGCGCTGCACTTTTAACGTACAGCGCCATCCATCACCAGTACGGCGGTACAATACCGCAACGCACGGTGACGCACGGCGCCGGACGTCATCAAAATATATCGCCACCCTGAGGTATGCGCTATACTTTTAACGTACAGCGCCATCCATCACCAGTACGGCGGTACCATACTGCAACGCACGGTGACGCACGGCGCCGGACGTCATCAAAATATAGCGCCACCCTGAGGTATGCGCTATACTTTTAACGTACAGCGCCATCCATCACCAGTACGGCGGTACAATACCGCAACGCACGGTAACGCACGGCGCCGGACGTCATCAAAATATAGCGCCACCCTGAGGTATGCGCTATACTTTTAACGTACAGCGCCATCCATCACCAGTACGGCGGTACAATACCGCAACGCACGGTAACGCACGGCGCCGGACGTCTTCCAAAGTATAGCGCCACCCTAACAAATAAATTTCACAATTCAAACACTGACAAATTTCCATTAACACAGGTGTACCCGAACATGCCATGGTGGCACATACCTACGTATGCGTATGTGTATGTCGCCAACCGCTACATGCCCAGGCGCCTCAATCCAAGCCGGGGCTTGCAATCTGCATAGCTGTCCAAGCGCCGCCTGGTCAGCTTGGACGGCTTGGAGCCGGTGTTCCTTAAGCGCCGACACGGAGTGTAGCCAATCACGAGCGCGAGCATGTATAGCAAGTAGCCTTGAATACGCTCGCGCTTGTGTTGGCGACTCTGAACAACATGCGAGTTGCAGTAAACACCTTTGCACTTCACTGCATCGTGCTGCAATTATCCGTGCCGGAGACGGTGTAACTCCCGGCCCACACGAGGTATACCCAAACCAAAGTTCGAAATGGCGTAAAAAAGCCAAAGGTCGAACTATAAACCCTCGAAGGAGACGTATTGATGATAACCGTACTGCAGATCCTACCGCAAACCAAAGACTGGCATCTACACCAGAAGCAACAACACAAAAATGGATAGTTGTTCGTCCAAAAATTACCAAACCCCTCAGTAGATCCAAGCCAAGGTCGCGCAAGATTGGAAGGACAAAGACATACCCGAAAAGGTCCCATCTGCCTCAGAATCAGCCTCCTGCCAAAATCCTTGTAGTATGGTCTCAGTGGTCGTCCTGGTCCGGTTCATGTTTCGCCCAAGGACCTTCGTTGCATGATTCGTATTCATGTAAGGAAACCAGACGGAGACAATGCTTGTCCGCCGACTGTCCCGACAACCTCGAACAAGAATACAGACCTTGTGTAATAACAATCAGCTGCAAAACAGTACTCAATATTCCAGCTCCTACAACGAGTGCAATAGAAAAGTGCAGGATAACTCGCTGTACTGAACGTGAACAACAATTAAACCCAACGAAAATCAAAGTTAGCTCAACGCAAAATCTAGCACCAAACAGTGGCGGCACATCAAACGAAGAGCAAAGATCAAAGCAAGCCGGCACGTGGACATCATGGGCACAATGGTCTACTTGTGACTGTGATAGATACTACAAATATCGAACGCGAAAATGCAAAATCGACACGGTCAACATTGTGGCAGAACAACAGCAACACAACGGAGTTGGAAGTCACAAACAATGCGATGGAAAAGGTGTTCAAACAGCAGAATGCGACTGCAACGAAGATAATACAATCAATGAATATACGGAATCAAGCAACGAGAAGAAATTGTTCACTACAGAAGATTATGATAGCGTAACCGTAACCACACAAGAAAATGAAGCTGACAACGATTGGCTGGTGTTGTCGGAATGGTCCGAGTGTAGCAGTACGTGTAAAGGTAGGTGAAAGTTAATTTTTAACCTATTTAAATCTTCAAAATTCAAGACAAACCTTAAACAATGAAAACAGAGCACTGATCTTAATTTTTAAAATTAAAGTCAAATCGTAAAAACCAAAAAAAGCTTTAATTTTCAGACCACGGCAATTTTTTACAAAAATCACTCACATTGTGGAGTTCAAACCAACGTGTGACCCGATATCCGGTTCCGGTTTACTATTCGACGAACAGCCGACATCCGGCACTGGTTTAAAACAAGACTCCAAATTTTACCAAAATTAGTGACAGTGTAAAATTGGTTTTGAAAACTCAATATTTTGTAACAAAGACAGCCCTGAAAGCAGAAAGAAACATTTAAATGCTGTCAAAATTTCATTATATTTCGACGTCCTATCCGGTTGAAATCCGGCTGCAGTTCCTGAATAAAATCCATTATTCGGCATCAGTTCCTGTATCCGGCATTTTACAATCCGATCGCACCCTGGTTGAAGGCCATACCGCCTTAGGTCAAACTGAGTTTCTAGGTTTCAGAAATATACAGTTAACGTTACATACAAGAGGACATATTCTGCATCAGCGTGCTGGCTATGGCATCACGACAATTCGTCGACTGACAACTTTAAATCCAAAGTTTCATCGACTCGACAATTCGTCGCTCATCATTATGCTTAGGCTGAAACTTATGCTTAGGATTACGCTTAGGATAATGATTAGATTTATTCGTAAGCATTAGGACACTGTTCGGCGACAAGTTGTCGGGCGACCAACTGCGGCAGATACTCTGGCTGTAAAAGCATGTTTGCATTCAATGTTAATTTTCCACCCCAATAATTACCTGATAAACTGATTTTAATGTGAAATTTGCATTAATCGTAAATTGCATTAAACGGACCAATGTTACTTTTAGGGCCGTAACAGTAGATTAAGCGTATTCCAAAGCTTAAGCCTAAGCCTAAGCGTTGCAAAACCGTATTCCTAAGCCAAAGCCTAAGCCTAACCCTAAGCAAAAAATGTAGTCTAGAATGTAAGCCTACTCTTTTACAGACCCTCCAGAAACTGGGACGGCCCTAGCAGTAACATGAACCATTAATCGTATATTTTGCAATACAGGTGGCTCTCAAACTAGAACTAGACACTGTTTAGCTGCTACTTGCAGTCAGCTAATATCTACCGAAGTGCGCCTTTGTGACAATAACGCTGAATGCAATTACTATTCTAACGGATGGCTCTCATGGACTTCGTGGTCTACATGCTCAAATTCATGTGGAGGTAACTAAGAACAGAAAAAGTTACCAAAAAGCGATAATATACAAACAATCCAACAACAAATATCTCAAAATAAATAAATAAATACATATATAAATAAGGACCAAGCAATAGAGTAAGCTTAAGCTTTAGACTATCTTTTTTGCTTGGCGTAAGCTTAGGCTTAGGAATATGCTCATTCTTACGCTTAGGCTTAGGCTTAGGCTTAGGAATATGCTTATAACACTGTTCCGACCCTGTTCTTTACATTGATTCTAACATGTATCGTTCATTCGAATGAGCAGACACTAACTCAATTTATTCAATATTTATAGTTAAAATACGTCGTTTACCGTTTACATTATGGTTAGTAGTATCGGGGTCCATTTCTGATGAAAAATTCATCCTATAATGCCACCCATTTTTAAAAAAACAGATTCAAACTTTAATAGCAACAATAGCAAATACCATGGCTGGCAATGCTAAAACTGTTATTCTGCCATGTATTGAATTTGTTGAGTGACTTAAGTTTTTACATATCTTAACTACAGTTTCAGAAATAATGGCAGTGTTTCCGAAACCGTACTTAAGTACAACTTAGTACTTAAGTACGGGCGAAGTAATTGCTTAACTATTTTGCCGTCTTTAAAAGCGTACTTAAGTTAACTAAATACTTAAGTCGCTGACTAATTTTGATGTACTACAAATTAACCGCTCAGGCATACTAACCTTGGTCCAATTGAAATTGTAGACTTATGATGCCTCCTTAATATAAACCAAAACTATTAGTTTATTGTCATGACAATGGCCGTTAATATTGGCGCTTCTTTGGCTGTGCTGGAAAATTTAAGTATTTGCTTAAGTCGGCAACTTAAGTAATTGCTTAAGTCGGCAACTTAAGTTTTGCTTAAGTCGGCAACTTAAGTTTTGCTTAAGTCGGCAACTTAAGTAATTGCTTAAGTGTAACTTAAGTTAATACTTAAGTAAGATTTCAGAAACCCAGCCATTTAATTGTTCAAGTAGTTACTTAGCACACATAAATATGAAACTGTGCTTAAAGTACGGTTTCAGAAATGATCAAACCATTATCAATATCATTTCAGCAGGAATTCAGACAAGAAAGCGGAAATGCATAAATGCACATGAGTGCACTTCATCACAAGAATTACAATCACAACGTTGTATTTCGTTATGTTCTTCCATAGCTACCAAAATTGGTATGTTCACTGACTTGGTTGCAGAAACATGACTTAAATCAACCTTTAACTTAATTGAATATCAAAGCAAACTTCACTAAGTAACGTCAAACATCGCAAAGGCGAATTATACAAACCTTACCGAAAAACGCCAACTATAAAGTAATCATAAAAAGCTTATCAAATTGTTCGAAAATTGGGCCCATGTATAGAACAGGGCCAGAACTGTAGTATACGCATATCCCTAAGCCTAAGTCTAAGCCGAAGCCTAAGCGTACGGATGCGCCTATTCCTAAGCCTAATCCTAAGCAAAAGGCTAGCCTAAAGCTTAAGCTGACTTTATTATTGCCCCGCAAGAAAACGTCCCGGCCTTGTTCTATACATGTGCCGAAAATTGTGAAAGTTATGAATCCATTTAATAAAATATTCCACAAATATATTTGCTAAATTAATTTAGCCTCTCCAACTCAACTGTTACAGAACAAGATAACATTCCGCAATGGTCGCAATGGTCAGAATGGAGTGAATGCGATTGCTATACAGGTCAACGACTACGGTTAAGACAGTGCTCCGATCCAGCACCTCCAATCTCCCGAATACACGCTGAATGTATTGGAACAAACACTGAAGTGAAAGATTGTGTATCACAAAACTATTGCGGTTAGCGCTATACTGCATTTTTAGTATATTTTATGCGCTGTTCAATTTCGATAAGTTGATTAATCAACTCAGAGAGCGAATTAGTCATTTCTGGATATTTCTGAGTTAAATAGCAGTAAATGTTAACTCACTGTGAGCTGATTTAATTCCGGATGAGTTAATGAATTAACTCAGAATAAGTTCAATCCAGACTTCTGAGCGATCTAATGCAGATGTCAGGCTTCTGAATGGATTCAAATCTTCCGAGTTAAAATCACCTCACTGGAATTTAAAGTGTGCAGTAAAAACTCGCAGAAATACAACCAAAAACATGCAATGATACATATATATTACAGTTTTCGTTTATGATTGTCACCTAAAACTATAAGCCCAGGATTATCGACCAAACGTGAACAAAGTACAATTAGACACGCGCCAAATACCGTTAGCTAATCAGCGTTAATCTTACATCACTGTAGTTTTGCTACATCTCACAATCGCTATTCGGACTAGGCCAACCAACTATATGCTTGGAATACCACATTGGCTTATACTTACGTCAATTAATAATTGGCGTAAATACCAGGTTATCTTACGACAATTATACATTGGCAACTAGAGCCAAACCATTGAAAACTTTATCAGTTAAGCAAATTTAAAATTTCAATTTACAGCTCCTATATCTGGTGGATGGTCAGAATGGTCACGTATGAACGAATGCCCTAAAGAGTGTAACTGTCAAGGCGCCCGACGGTACAAAATTCGCCAATGCTCAAATCCGATCCCAGTAAACAAAGGATTGAAATGTTTCGGTGACGAAATACACTACGAAACGTGTAACAATGCCGCTTGTACAAACGAAAGTAAGTTTACAAGTACAGCACTCAGTATCAAAAATATTACTGTTTAGCAGGGGTGCAACCGGAGGTGAAAAATACCGGAAGCGGCGGTCAACGAAATTTGCCGGAGCCGGAGCCAGAGGTGGGGCGAAATTAGATAGTGAAAATGCCGGTAAATTAGTTAGTTTTACCCAATATCTGCAGTATGTTTTTATATTTATATAATATGTATATTCATTCTCATTGACAAAACGTTTTCATTGCTTTATTCTGGCAAAGTGTAAACGACAAAAAGGTAAACACAGCTTTTAGGATTTACCGTTCACATCATTAATTTAGACATTTAACTAAACAAATTGTCAATATGGCACAGATTTGCAAAATTCAACAGTTTAAATTTCCAACTCAAACTTCTTTTCAACTGTGAACTATTGTTTATTCAGAAGCGTATGATATTGACGGAGGTTTGTCGGAATGGTCCGATTGGTCACAATGCAGCGCAACTTGCGGCGTTGGCAGCCGCAAACGCACAAGACACTGCAATTCGCCGAAACCCCACTACGGCGGTTCGTATTGCTACGGTTCGTTGGAACAAACCAGTATATGTCGCAATGAAATTCCATGCCCGAGTAAGCGTCGCACTAGAGCTTTTGGGGCCCATGTATAGAACAGGGCCGGAACAGTAATATAAGCATACTCCTAAGCCTAAACGTAAGCGTAAGAATGAGCTTATACCTAAGCATATGCCTATATGCAAAAAATTAGTCTAAAGCTTACGCTTACTCTATTGCAGTGCAGTAGAAAAACCTTCCGTCCCTAATCATTACACATGGGCCGCCTAATCGTATATAAGCCTAAACTTTAGTCTAAAGCTTAAACGTATAACCATGCATGAGCCAAAACTTCTGCCTTTCTGATCTTATAGGGTATACACAGGCGTTTGTATGGGCCCCTGATAGCGATAAATGCAACTCAAACACGACTTCAAAAACAAAATCTCCAAAAAAAAAACATTTTTAAGTTTACAATTTAAACAGGGCTCCAACTTGGCTCATGGTCGCAATGGTCCGACTGGTCCGGCTGCAAATGTGACTCACAGCTGTCAAAACAAATTTCGTATCGCGAATGCAACAATCCACGCGCAAACACAAATAACATCGAATACCGTTCGTGGGCACACTGTAGAGGCCGAGTACGCTGGACGAAACCATGTACAGTGCAACAAAATTGCACAGCATAAAACACTTAATTGCAATCGCATAAGTAATTGGAAAAACAACTCACCGCCGTTTGTACATACACCTGGCGTATATGTGCAGTCAACTCTACAGAGTATATACAACCAGGGGTCAGTGTTACGTTTAGAGCCGCAACAGTAGATTAAGCGTATTTCTAAGAATAAGCCTAAGCGTTGTAAAAGCATATTCCTAAGCCTAAGCGTTGTAAAAGCATATTCCTAAGCCAAAGCCTAAGCAAAAAAAATGTAGTCTAGAATGTAAGCCTCTTTTACAGACCCATACCAGAAACCGGGACGGCCCTAAAAGTAACGTGGGTCCAATCAGATATCGACCGCATGTCCGATTCCGGTTTTATATCCGGCAAAAAGGTGTGGCTCGGTCCATAAAATTGCGTTTTTACGCGTGAAAAGGAAATAACAGGCATATTGTTGCGAATACATTCCTGGGAAAGTTTTAAAAAGTTTGTTTTGATAATAAAGTGATGATTAAAAAACCAAGCTAACAACTATTTCAAATCAATACACATAATACTTCAACTAGTGATGGGCATAGGATATTTTTTCACATCCGGATATCCGGCAATTCTTGCCGGATATATCCGGATATCCGAAATGAAATTTTCTATTTCGGATATCCGAAACTCGATTTGTGTTTTTTGAGTTTCCGAACCTCAATTTTCGTTTCTTAAGCACTTGTTTTAACTTGTTGCTCTAAAGGAAGTACCCTGACCCTCAAGCAAATTGATATGAGCATAAAAGATACAATTCTAAAAATCGGTTATTTATTATGCCACACACAAAAACGTATTTCTGAATTTATTCAGAAAAGTGTTTTCTGTGGCAAATTTGAAAAGTTTTGCTGATATTTAAGACAATTTTTTCTAAAAAAATATTATTTTGAGTGCAGTACTGTAGTGACCCGAATAAGAAGGGGTACCCATTTTGAGTCCGAATCAATAGAAGTCCGTATCCCTAATAACAGTCCGTAAGCGCACAGAGTCCCAAAACCATAATTAGAGTCCATAAATGTCAATTATTCCTAATTGTAGCGCATAAATGAATCCAGGACCAAATATATACGAAAACTGCCTACCGGGTTCCGGTAAATTTAATATCCGGTCGATAAACTCGGATATCTGCCTCAGTCTACAAATCGATCCCCGGCTCCGGAAGATTTTGGATCGAAGTTTCGGTAACGTCTGCTTGCTGTCCATCAGTGTCTGCTTCGGGTTTCTGTTACCACTGTAATAACAAATCTAAACAATTCAAATTCAAATATGCCCATGAAATACGTAAAATACGGTGCCAATACGCGCCACATGTTTGAACTTTGATTACTAACTCAGTATTCGCTTCCGCAATTTTTTATCTGTATAACACTCTGCAAGTTGGGCTAGGTTAACAACTTTACACGCACATTTTTGCACATGTGAGCCATATACGCAATCATGGCATAACTGGTAAACAACAGTTAAAATTTACTAAATTAGAAACTTTAACTTAAAACATTCCATACCTGCACATGAGACTCAAACTGGAAACTTGCCATTATTATACTGCTACGTGAAAAATATATTCCCTGACCAATGTTACTTTTTTACGTCCGTAACAAACGATATTCCTAAGCCTAAGTCTATAGCGTAAAAATAAGCTTTAATTGTAAGCTTAAAATGAAGACGCTAATCCTACTATATTGCTGTCGTGTGCGGGAACGGGACGGCCCTAACAGCACCATGGGTCCATTCCCTTATCGTTAGTGCGTCGGCAGAAAATTTTGACCAGAAGAGCATAACAAAACTTAAAAGCGGCACGCAAATATAACACAAATTATCACAGTATAACAGGTCATCCATTAACGAAATAGCGTTACTTAGATTTAGGCTTACGCTTAAAGTTCCTGATGTTTATTCTGGTCCAGTTGTATACACAGACCATTAACTTGTTCACTTATACACTTATTGAGTGTACATACTATGAGCAAATACTGACACTGCGTGCAATGTTCAACAATTCTAACATATATGAGGAGTATATATATAAAATCTCCACAAAACGTGAGAGCTCTTTCCGCTCGAGTGTCAAGCTACTGTAGTGAGCCGAATAAGAGGGGAGGACTGACATTTATTTGGCCTCTCAAGAGGGTCTCCCTCTTGTTATTCGGTTACGGACTGTTATTTATTTTCAAAGCCTACGGACTCTTATTAGGGAAACAGACTCGTATTGATTAGGCCTCAAAATGGGGACCCCCTGTTATTCAAGTCAGTACATTATACCTATACAATAGCTCAGTGGTTATTAAGACTGAGGTTCCAGTCTACCATGAAATTACTTCCCAGGTGCACTTGATGATATTCATGTGAGAAAGGGTTTAACTTGTTTCCGACTTCAATCCTAAAATTCACGACCTTTTAATCTGAATCAGATTCACTCGGTGGTAAGTCAATCACATCTCGCCGCTTTCGTTTCTCTTCATCTTCTGTTTGAATCTTATCCAAATATGCAGTTTGAACTGCAATGACATCACGCGATCCGCTCGCGTTGGCATAAGCGTCTAGCAACTCTTGATTGATAGCTAAAAATCCACTTATCCCCCAGCGAAATGGTTCTAGCACTTGCCGTGCGGCGTCTTGAAACCCTACGATGTACAACGCCGCTGCTAGCGCTTCAGCACATGACAGCTCACAAGGTTTGCCATAATTGACCGGATTCGCAGCTACAAGATATGGAAGTAACCTCGAATGGGGTCCTTTAACCTGGCGCAAAGGCGTTTTATCCAACTGATGCCACGAGCAATCAACAACGGCTATCCCGTACGACTCTGCAATTTCCCTATCAGATGGACTTACAACACAACCATATGGGTCTGGTTTTAAAATTAAGCCACCATATGATTGGTTCAAACGCAAGGTAGTAACGTATCCGCAGCGAACCAATTTTCGACCGGAACATTTCGAAGGATCACATTGGTTAAAGTCCCACATCGCTAGATTACATGGTAGACGCGATGTTGTAGTTGCGTCGTCTTCAGAATTCGAGTTGCCGTTGTCATTCAAATTATCAATATCAGTGTTTGGTTTTGAACTAGTCGCGACGCTATTTTCATCAGAATTCATAGCTGAAAAAATTTATTGAAAACAAAGTCGACTTAAACTTGTAAATATCGAAAAAATCTGGCCGTTCGAGCATCGAACATAACGGACATCCAAAAAGAACATATATACAGCCTAAAATTCAAAAACGCGATGCAAATTTGTCAAAGCCTTAGCAAAGCCACCCAAATTGACAAGAGGATCGAGGCTCCGCTTCGTACGCTCCGATTACGGTGTCGATGAACGAAGCCTTAGGTACGATCAAATGGAGCTCCAAGAATTAATCCGCCCGCTCCTCTTATGGCTCACCGAGGCTCTGTACCATCTCGGTCAAAATATAAACCCTATCAAATTGTCCAAAAAAAATTGCATTCTGCTACAGATTCGATACTTTTAAAGCCTGTGGAAGTTTTGAAATTACTAGGATGTGGTCTGATTTTACGAGTGTGGCATGAAAGATTCGGTTGGTTAATCGGAGCAAAGTAAGCAGGCCAAACTATAGAACAGCGTCGGATAGTAGGATAAGCATATTGCTAAGAGGCTAAGCGTAAGAATGAGCTTATACCTAATTCTAACGGAAATTAATCTAAAACATAAGCGAAGAATTTTCAGTTTACTATCTGTAAACCCTTCTCACATATAGATTTGAAGGCCAATGTAAAGAACAGGGGCGGAACAGTATTATAAGCATATTCCTAAGCTTAAGCGTGAGAATGACAATATTCCTAAGCCTAAGCCAAGCAAAAAAAATTAGTCTAAACTTAAGCTTACTCTTTTCTAGTTCCAGAGAAAAACGTTCCGCCCCTGATCTTTACATGGGCCAGTATCCCTAACAGAGCACGGTCTCACGCTAGAAGGATCCGGCAATCATGGATGTTTTACGTTTTTTGAATAAGTTTGTTGCAGCTACATTAAAATTAACAGCAAATTCCACACATCTATTATATAATTTTGCCCCACCTTCTGGCGTGGTTCAGGGTGCAACCGGAGGTGAAAAAAGCCGGAGGTAAACGAAACTTGTCCGAGCCGAAGGTGCAGAAAATTAGTTGTAAAAATAATCGTTAATTAGTTAATTTTAGCCAATATCTGTAATATGTTGTTAAGTTTTGGTTTTACGTTAACCTTCTGCGAAATTTCGGAAATTTTTTCCTGAAAATTGTAACAGTGAAATAAAACGTGCTAAACAGATGAATTTTGCAAAATTTTAGCACTAAATTGCCGAAACCTCCGGTAAAAATTCTACCGGAGCCAGAGGCCGATTTTCTGCTGTAGCCGGAAGCACCTCCGGTTGTACCCTGGTTACTCCCTTGTGAACATACCGTAAATTGTAAATTAGAAATTTAGTAAGTGTACATATCCACAAATCCTCGCCTGGACATAGAAAAATATAATGAAACGGTCCAAAAAACAGCCACTGTAAAACACAAATACTGCACAAAACGCTCATTAATTTAAAACACGGAAGGAAAAAGGTTTACTATAAAAACTTTCTAATAACACACATTTGGAAAAGGGCAGAATAAATCGAAACATTTTGCCGAAAACAGCAGGGAGCAACCAAAGATGAAAAATGTCGAAGGACGGAGATAAAAAAGTTGCCGTAGTAGGAGGTTGGGCGCAATTACGTGGTTAAATAAATATAATTTGCTTATTTTAGCAACAATTAACTACTCAATGTTGTACGAAAACTTAAAACGTAAATGCACCAAACAATACAATTTTTGATATATTGAACGTTTACAAACGAAATTACCGGAACCTCCGGTAGAAATTCAATCAGAGCAGCCTACAATGAGCGCAAACAAAAGAGTCATCATTACATGTTAACTAGAGCAATTTTGCCAGAGCAAACTAAAATTCCATTTCGATTCAATAACTGGCTTCACACTCGCTACATCCTTCCTCCAATCGTTCTCAATAGGCGCAACAGGGTATACACTCAGAACTTCGTTCTGTTGATCAGGCCAGAGAATGCCAGACTGTAAATTCCATCTCTCTGCAGCATTCCACGCTATCATAGTACCATTATCGGTGCAAAGGCGCTGTTCTGGAAACGCTATGTCCCATCCATACTTTCTCGTCACATAAGATAGTCCACTGCGAATATAACTATTAGCGGCAACCCCACCTGATACTACTAAAGTGCAAACAGGTACATCTACTTGTACTCCAGGCTCAGGCTGTTTAATAAGCCCTTTTTCATTGAGGAAATAAACAGCACGCTGAATTCGTTTAGCCAAATGTTTATACACGGTATGCTGAAACGACGCACAGATGTCTGGCAAGTAAGGTTCCAGCGAACCGAACCCGTGTTCAGCCTCAATTGATTTGATAAATTCCAATACTGACGACTTCATAGCCGCGAAAGAAAATCGGCAGTGTTTCGCATTCGAAAAGGGATTGAAAAATCTATATTTCAAAGGATCACCATTCAATGCCATGCGTTCAATTGCCGCACCACCACTTAACTGTTCCCAATCGGGACCTAAATGAACAAGTTTGAGACGTCGTGCAACCTGCAAAAAATATCAACATCAAATGTCAGCAAAACAACAGTTAAACAACTTTTTATCTTTAAACATGAGCCGAATTGTTGATCTGCGAATCACAGAAAAAATATAAAATACGCCATACAAAACGCGAAATTTGTATTACTAGTGCACAATTAAATATGTGCCAAATAAAATGCTAACTTTCACCGTTGCTCCAAACGGAATCATCTACACTTGCGAACAAATATATATGAGCAAACAATGTTCCGCAGCGAAAAATAAAAATTTCCATCGATTTGCAGCTAGTGAATGCAACTACACGTTTAATTCAGCATACTTTGTCCATCATTTCACCAGGTGCCGTATCAACTGAATTTCCTAGCAGACCAAAGCTGTCAGCATTTTGAACCCAAATGATCAGACAGTGACCACCAGATATCAGAAGACACAAATAAGGATAGTTGACCTCCGGATTACATAGTCGAATTGTTAGTGCATGCGCTTCCATGTGATGAATAGGAATGAGCGGAAGTCGGTGGGCCCCGAAAATAATAAATAATAAAACTAAGGCACTGAGCAAGTGCTTATAAGTGAAATACACAAGACGCTATTGATGTCAAATACAGAATACCTATTCAAGTTTCTTTTTTCTTCTTCCTTGTCAAAGTTTGAAACCGTTTTGAGAGCGTTTCAATTAGCAAATATGCTTGTAATAAATGTATATGTATCTTTGTGCAGTATAACACTCCCTATTATGTGCATTTGTGTAGTACAACACTCCCAAAAGTTTGCATAGTTCTGTATCTCCGTAAGTACGTATTTTCCAATATGTATTGTCGTGAACATCTTGATAAGCGTAATTAAACGAAACAAACATACATACAGATAAACAAACCTCGCGAGATTTACAGCTGCTTCTACTCCAATATCGAGACAACAGGCAATCCCTGGACGATTAGTGACTGCGACACAATTGATCTTACTGAAATCATCCCATGCCAAATTTGTCAACGTAGCATTTAAAGCGGACTTCAAGTTTTTTCGATGAAATTTCGCCGCAAGGCTTGGATTGACACCCCCAAAACGAACGAAGTCTTTCTGCGATAAGACGACCTGCAACACAAAGTTTTGGCAGATGTAGGATATTACCTTAAATTTCAACATGTGAGTGTCAAACCATTATAATTTGTTACCTATCGTACCGTTATGCTTTAAAATATAAGAAGTTACTAGAACTGCACTACAAACCAGCGATTAAAGCTTTGCAATCAAATAAACAGATGTCAAAAACACGCTTACTTCAGACAGAACACGTCGATAGGAGTCAAGAACAGAAACACCAGTATCATCGCAACTTGTTTCAATACCAAGAAATAGCGTCGACCCTATTACAGCGTCCTGATGCAAACAGCGTTTGCAACAGTTTAACAACGCTGACCTTATTAAAACTATCATCTACAGTTCCAAATGTCGTTTAAACCGTTATCACTTAAACAAAAATCTATTATAGTAATCATCTCAGCTTTACGGACATTCAAAATCCAATAGTGTTGAGTCGTATTCGAAAGCTGTTTAACCGTGTCTGCGAAAACAAAGTTTTGCGAGGTTTACCAGTTATATGTTTCCCCACATTCTAAGTGACCTGCTCGGTTCTAACAACCTTTTAAGCGCCTCGCTTTTAAAGCTTTTTACCTGCTTGCTACTGACAACTTTGTGGTTTTGTGACGCCGTCTTAATGGAAATAAATTTTTGACTTGAGGTATGAGTTAACGCCTGTGACATACGGGTCAGTCAGGGTAGGAACCGGGACCTCAGACTTTTTACTAAGCAGCTGTAAAAGTGGGTTACGGGTGGTTTCAAACCAGCGACCTTCTGTGTGTCAGACAGACGCTGTTACCGCTGTGCCAGGTAGCCCGCCTGTCTAACTGCTTCTATCGTCGACTATATGTCGGCCGTATGCTGCCGGCAAGCATACTAAATATATATGATATATGCACCAGGAGAAGCATTTGTCACATGCTTACAATACCGATGCATAGAAGCAAGCAAAACTTTATTCTGACGATGCACAACGTCAAATTGCTTATGCATATGTACTGCCTTCACACGTAGCGCCAGTAAAACACACAAACACCAAAATACTAACATATGAGGTTCTTATAAGGCATAAAAACATAGTAGCTCGGCAGTTCAGTGCCAGGTACCGTGACTAAGTGCTTTTACATTTATAGAATCAACAAATGTTATTATTACTCACGCACATCTTATTGTACAATGTTCCCATACTTTGCTGATAAATCTGTATTTGCTGGGCGTTTCGCGAAATTTTTTCCCTGTTTTCTCTGTTGAAAAATCGTTCACCATTTGCTTCCAAATTAAAAACAGTTTTTCTTGGGCTTAGAATATATGGAAATAAATTAAAACTAATAAAGGGACATATTCACGATCAATTAGCATATGTCTAGTCTGGACAGACGTACCAAAGAAACTTCAAGCTTCATATTCACTAAAAACTCGCCTAGTGCTGTTAACGCCTCCAAGATTTCAGCAAGTTTTTAAATACATACAGTTTGATTGCTAAACTCCCTGGAAAGAAGGAAAATTTCCCTGTTTTCCCTGTCAAACTGTTAAATTTCCGATTTCCCTGTTGAGGGGGACCCTGTTATACCAATGGTGCAAACACTACTTCGTCATATGTCTGTTCTTCAAACCTACATTGCTGTACGAAATTTAGCTACAATTAAAAGAAGTAGGTCACTATTTCCTTAAATTTATTTTCTATTCTAACCATCAGTCCCTACCAAAGCATTTAAATGGTAAAACTCCACTAGCCACGGATTTCCCTTTGAGTTGATTAAATGAATCCTTCGGATTAAAGCTTAAGTTTAAAACTTGTGCAAATATTGATCTAGTGTGTTCGTTTTGCCACAACTTTTACAGATTGTACTTCATTGTGTCCGCCTAAAATTATCGATTCACTGTTGAAGAGACTTTTGCAAAAATGCTGTAATATAAATGTTAAAAGAGATTTTACAGTTGTAACAAATTACCGCTACTTCTTGTGAATGCGACAACAATTTCACAGAAGTCCGTAAAAATCCAGAGGACCGCTACCCTTTCGTAATTTTCAGAGAGAGAAAATAATGTAAAAACTTGAGTTAATACTCAAAACGCTAGTTCCTTCTAGTATTCAAACGTTGGTGAAACAAAACATTTTGTTCCAACCGTATGACGGGGAATACATTGTTTCCGCTTCTTCCTCGATCAGCTAGTGTTTGTAGCTGAACTTAAGCCTTTCATGTATCGAGACTACTTTTATGCTTTGGAGCATTGAATTAACTATTTAGCTAATGAAGAGATAGCGTTGGCATCACTGCATCTTCGTAAAGCTTTTCGATATTTTGAAATTAAACTTAGCCGCACTCATTGAAAATCATTTGATGCAAATTGTACACTTTATCTTAATGTTGCACAGATCACCTGATAAGGGGATGCTGGAAATGTTACTGCATGAAGCATAACTGAACCTCCATTTTCAACTTTTATCAATTTTAAGATACTTTATTTGAGATATGTACCTGACTTAGACAAAATAATAATATGTGGAAATGTGATGCTGATTAATTTGTCTGAGAATAACTTTGCACAATGGTTTGCAATCGATAATTGCATCTGAAAGACGTGAATAGTGCATTATGTCAAAACCTTACCCTGTTCAAGATGACAGTGACTCCACAGTTACTGATTACAAGCCCAATAATTATCAGGTATGTACACATTTAGATTCTACAGGTATCAAGATCTCTAGTTCATGCCAAATGTGTAAAAATAAATATTTATGAATGGTTTTTGGCGCATGTAAACTTTTGTATGTTAAGTTGATTATATTTGATATATAGTTTTTCAGGATCCGAAGTTCATGCAACAGCGAACATGGGACGTGCAGAAAAACTCTGATGCCACAGTGTGTGTCAGTAATGTGCATGATGCGGCCAGCAACGCGACTAGCGATCAGTCATCAGGGTTTAATCATAGTGAACCTCAGACGGTGTCCCATGACCAAATGAACATAGTTCGTGCTACTCAGTATGGCGCCATTAATCGAGTGAAATATTTAGTCGAGCAGTGTGGCGTCGATGTTAATGTAATGGACGATGAGAATGTTTCACTTATGCATTGGGCAGCGATAAATAATCGACTAGAATTGATGAAGTACGTATATAGTTTGTCTTTTAATATCCTTGTTTGTGCTTGATTTCTTTTGTATTTCCCAGTAATGTTGGTTGGGTTAACATAGTTCAAGCAGTATCAGGTTGGCATAAATTGCAAATGGCATATTTTCGAATTCAGTTTTAATTTGCCTGGCCTGAACTTCATTGTTCTCAAAACATCACAGTGATGACAGTTGTTTTGTTAGTGGAACATTTTGCATGGCAATATTCTGGTACTTTTCATTTGAGAAAAATTAAACTGTTGCGTTATGTACGTATATATTTGTTTTTGTTAGCTGGTTCTTATTTTTATTAAGGTTTTTCATTTCGAAGGATGCAAAAATTGATGTTGTGGGTGGAGAATTAATAGCGTCCCCGCTACATTGGGCTACGAGGTTAGTTTGTTGTTGCGGTTATATATTGATTGATATTTCGGCTAAGATGGCTTCTAATGGTATGGAACTCAATTGATATGGGTATTGAACAGGGATGCTCATAATTATGGCGTAACTATGAAAATATTTGCTGAATCCTTGTCCACCGATCTCGGTTCCAAACCACCGAGACTCGAAAAACCGACACGGAGATCGAGACCTGCCAAATACCGAGACCGTGACTTTGACGAGACAGATACTCACATCCCTGGTATTTGAAGCGTTTTATTTTATACATTATAATACGTACGTACACTTATCGGTTAATTAGCTAGAATTTTCAATCAAAAGCGTTTGAACCCGGTGATGTTTAATTTCATTTTTATTTTTAGGCAAGGTCATTTGAAGGCAGTTGTGTTACTGATTGATAATGGCGCAAATCCGTCTCAGATGGATGGAGAAGGTTAGTGAAAAATATCTTACTGATCCAAACGGAAGTTATTTAATCGGAATTGCATTGAAATCGCAGTCGGAAAGGTTTACCGGAACACGAACTGGAAATTTTCAGACGACATACTATTTTCTTTCATGCTGAATTTTACGGTATATAATTTCGGTGCGTCATTGCTAGATATCTTTTTCACAGTGTTGCATGGAGCTTAATACACGGTATTGTTGGCTGTGCCACGGTTTTGCTTATTTCTCTTAGTTATCCACCATATACGTGTTATGTATATCGTAGCTCGTGTTGATAGTTATGTTTACGTGTTAGAACTTGGTTCTGGTACCGGTGCAACTCTAGCTCCTGTTGTGTTAATAATATCATCGTTGTGCACTCCATATAAATTGCGGTAAACCGTAATCCTAAAGGTGATTTGATATCTTAACGAACACAATCTTCATAACAAATTTTAAGTTTAATTTCAGGATGCTCTGCGATACATCTTGCGGCTCAACTTGCCCATACTCCTATTGTGGGCTACTTTATCGCAATTGGTCAAAATATTGATCTGCAGGACAGGAATGGTTTGACACCGGCAATGTGGGCCGCATATAGAGTAATTTCGTAAGTGGTGATGAATGTTATATATCTACTGAAATAGGAACTTCGGGTGGTGAACTTTATTTTGTGGCTTCGCATCTATATGCAGTTTGTTGCCATTTTTTAATTCGGCCAGTTTTCATTCGAAATGTATAAAGAAATCTTGCTCGTGAACCTTAAACGGTGCAGCAGCATTTATAGTCTGTATTAGTCTTAGTTTTTGAAACGGTCATGTTATATTTACGTTTTTGTTTTTACTATTGCGTAAATTTTTCAGCAATGATCCCCTTCAGCTATTGTGCACGCTTGGTACTGATTTGTCAATTCGTGATTTTGTGTACGGAAATACAGCGCTGCATTGGGCAGTAATTGAAAACAACCACACAGCAGTGCAAACTCTACTTAAATTTAAAGCCGATATATGCCTTCGAAATTACAAGGTGTGTGACTTACAAGGCTATTTATGAATATGAGTTAACTCCTGGCGTGCGTTTATCACGAATAATTTGCAGCTGCAAATTTTATGGAATGAATTTTCGAACAAAACATGCAGTTGCGGCGAGAAACATTTTCGCGCAAAGTAGGTTAGACTCGAAACTTCTTGGCTTGAGACCGGTTTCGAACCCTACAACTTCTATTTATTGCGCAGTAGACGCAAAACTAGTCCATTCCGCCTAGCCGTACACCGCAGAACATCAAACAAGTTTGTTATTTGGACTAGTTCTGGTTTCTTGAACAAATTTGAAATAGCTGAATTAATTCAGATGCGCTCAATAACATGTGTTGAGATTGGTCAATCAAAACACAGGTGCAAGTAAGAATTAAATCTAATAGCACGAATTTCAGGGAATAATTGGCAGCCGCAGGTCTTCAAAACTGTTTTGTGACCAAGCAAAAAGTTACACGTGTGAACTGGTATTAAGGCGTCATGTTTTTCAACCGTCTTAACGGTTATATTATTTATTTTTTATAATCTTCTGCATTTATTTCATGTTTAAGAATGACACTGCTTATGACATCGCTCGTGCAAAGGGCGATAGATGGATGATTAAACGAATGGAACGTATTGCAATACAGCAAGGATTATCTCAGGCGCATATGATTCAAAAGTTAAAAGTCAACGAGGTAATTTGACCGGTTCGGGCCCTTTGCAGTTAGTTTTGCTGAAATTATTGGATAACTAGTAACATGTGCGTAGCCAGGACTTTGGAAAACATCAGGATTACGTGTATATAGATTTCGAATAGGATTTCTCGTGTTAAACGCTGAAAAGTGTCTAGAAACCCCTTGATAGAGTGCCAAAGGTGGTAATTTGAATTCTATATCAGTTCTCTGAGCAGCACGGAAACTGCTTTCTAAACTTCACGCTGTCGACCTGTTACGTACATACTATCAGTGAACGTGTTATTTGCATGAAAATGCTGGTCATTTCTAGTTTACGGGAAATTTAAGTGTTTTAAATTGATGTTTTTTAGAAATTCTTGAGATGGTTTGCGTTACTAGGACCGTTTCCTGCCATATGCTTTTTTGCTATACTAATTGATTCACCGATGAATATTTGGCTCAAACTAGTCGTTGGAATATGCGCGGCGGCTGCGTTTAACTACGTTTTCAGGTATGCTTTGCACTTTAACACAACACTTTAACTTAATTTATAGCGGAAAACATTAGGAACTTGGTGATAGAGCTTGTTAGAAATTGAACAACTGGAGGCTTAAGGTTTTGGATACGCAAAGATATTTTTTGACCACCTCAGTCTATATCTTGTCTTTATGGCGTTTTAAAGACGACAATAACATAACGAATCATGCGATGATTTTAGATGCATAATTTGTAAGCAGAGCCAAAAGTTTTTCAGATGACTCTACCATCTAGCACTTATGGCAACGTGCCTGTTGCGCATTATTTTGTATTTGACCGTCGTTGTTTTTCTTAGGTATTTTCATTCCGAACAGTCGATGCATGTGTTTCCACTTGGAGTTTATTTGTCGACAAAAGCATTTTTCTATTTCACTTGGTTCGCGTTTGTGTGGGACAAACTCGATGAAGTATGTAAGATTTATTTTTTTATGAGTGCTCTAGTGTTGTAAATTGCAGTCTGTATATACTAGATGTTATGATTTGTTTCTAAAAATTTGGTTTAATATTTATGAAAAATTTGGTGGACTTTTTGATACGCAGCCTAGCACTTAGCTATTTGATATGCTGCGAATCCATGTTTTTCGTATCTAAAACGGTGTAGCTATAGCAGTTAACATTATTTTCAGCTAAAACTGAAATGAATTCTATGTACATTTATATACATTTTATTACTATGCTTACTCTATTTGATATAGTGTTTAATTTGTTTGTCATAGGTTGCACAGTATTTAGTATTAGTGGAAGTAAGTTTATCAACCTTGATGAGTTGCTTTGTAAATAAAGGTTAATCACGATTACGTACCGTATAAATCTGAGTTATTGTGGCGCTAAACAGTTTCCAAATTATTATGCGGCGCCGTGCGGTAATTTAAGTGTGTTGCTTGTAGCGCGGCACCGGGCGCCATTAAAGTAGTTAAAAAGTATAGCGTCACTTTTAATGTGTTTCGCAGTTTTTTCAGGTATCTATTATCGTTGCCTTCGTGCTGTGTTCGATCTGTTTAAACGTGTGTTTCTTCGCAACGTGGCTTCGAGATCCAGGCACAATTCAAAACTCTCGGCCTGAAAAACTTGAAGTTTGTAATTTTGGAGTTGAAATACTACAGTGCAGTTTCGCATTCTCTACAGCTTATTGCATCTTGAAGATTTTATTCCAGATATGCCAATTCTTTATCTAGGCCTGTGTTTCGTTTAAAATTATACTCTAGCTGGTTGATGCCAAAATAATGTTTAGCGTTCAAAAAACTGTGGTATGCCATGTGTGGAAACAATTACAAATATGGTCGGCATTCAGGAATTCTGGAAAGATTTCATTATGTTTATATAATATCGAAGTCGTCGTTTTCTTGGGTTTGAACTGCTTAAATTGATTAAAAAGTTAATACGTTCATATTGAAGTTTTTGCAACGCTAGATGTCTTGTTTTTGTGATTACTGCGTTGTATTGCCTGTAACAACTGTTGGTGTGTTTTTGCAGCTGATTCGCTCTCTTGCAGAAAGCAAAGATGATTTCCAACCATCTCAGTTTTGTACAACATGTTTAGTTCGGCGGCCTCCCCGTTCAAAACATTGTTCAATATGCAACTGTTGTGTTGCAACGTTTGATCATCATTGTCCTTGGGTTGGAAACTGCGTGGGTAGGTTTAAGCCGCAAAGTTTACTGCTTGAAAAACAAGTTTATGTTTGGGGGATGGTTTCTATTGTTGTATCAAACTTCTAAATACGGTCCGAGACGTTATATGCAATTTCTTGTTTCGTAGAAGTTCAAATGTTGCTCTTCTCGGTAGGAACTTGGGTACGTGTATTTAGACTAAAACTTTGAAATTTGCAGCCTGGTAAAAATGCATTTGCCTACTGATTTGCCTGTTTCATAGCTTTGTGTTTGCAACTGGACCGTATTGTTTAGTGAATATTGAATATTTAAATTTTGAAATTTTTATCTTGCTAGCCATTTGTTTAATGATGATGATGATGATAGCCCTCTTTGAATCTTCCTTCCTATATTTGGTATCCCAGATGCTTGGCGACGGCAACTGGATCTGTCCACAGAGATTATTCCGTTAGGTTTGTTGGTTTTGCTGCGCAGTTAAAGATATGGGCGGTATTATGTGGCCCGACGTTGCAATCTGGGCAGACGTCGACGATCTGATTATTGATCCTTGCCAGGTACGAGTTCAGATGTCTGCTGTAGCCGGATCTTAGTTGTGCGAGGTGGGTTCTCACTTGGCGGGGCAGAGATTCTTCAGTTGAGTAGATCGGTGGAGGATATCCCCCCAGGACGAGATTCTGCTTATACCCGTGTTTTGCGCTCTCCACAGCAGAAGAATGGAGTGACTTAATCCCGGCCTTGAGATTTTCATCATCGAGACGACCCCCCGGGGGCAGCAGGTGAGTATATTCAGCAGAGTGTTTGTACCAAACCGTAGGTTTCATATTTGGTCTTGCTGGAACTTGTTTGATACAACTGTCATGGCATGGGTGTGCGGGGTGGTGGCTGGAGAATGCGAACTGGCGGGCAATAAGCTGGTTGTGCTTCTTTACGGGCAGTTCTTTGGTCTCGCGATGAAGGTCATCGATGTCGATCATTTGCATACATCCGATGGCAATGCGCAGTGCAGTATTCTGCGATCTTTGTAGGCGTGTCCAGTGTGTTTCCGTGAGGATTGGTTCCCAGACGGGACAACAGTAGCTTAGAATCGATCTGCTAATAGCTCTGTATGACAGTAACAGGGTTTCCTTGTCGCTTCCCCAAGTCGATCCGGCCAACGCTTTGAGAATGGAATTGCGCTGCTGAACACGTGCTGAGAGAATCTTACAATGGGCACCGAAGCACATCATCGTGTCGAGGGTTACGCCCAGCAGTTTCGGGTTTTTGACCAATGGGAGCAGATGGCCTTTGAACTTTATTTGGGGGTGTAGTTTCACCTGTGCCGTTTGCGGGGTGAACAGTGTCACTGACGATTTGCTGATCGAGACAGTTAGTTTTCGACTGTCAAAGAATTCGGCCACTCTTGGTATGTATTCGTTTAGCTTGTCTTCGAGATCGGCGATCACAGAACCAGAAGTGTATATAGTGACATCATCCGCATAGCTAACAACTTTTACATCGGCCGGGGGTGTTGGAAGGTCGGCCATGTAAAGATTGAAGAGGCTGGGTGAGAGAACCCCACCTTGTACCACACCATATTGAACTGTACGGGCTGACGATAGCTGGTTGCGAAACAGGACTTTCGCTTGACGGCCTCGAATATAGTTGATGACCCATCGACGAGCGCTTGGAGGGGCGGGTAGACGGAGTATCAGATCTGTCAGCGAGTCATGATCTACAGTATCGAATGCAGCGGTTAGGTCGACGGCAACCAGAACTGTGCGATAAGCCGGTCTTTGTTGATTAAAGCTGTTGGCTATATCGGCAACAATATTGGCAAGAGCTGTAGTCGTTGAGTGATTCTTCCGGAATCCATGCTGCGAGGGTTGAAGTGGCAGATGTTTCACCAATAATGGGAGCAGAAGCTTTTCCATGATCTTAGCTGTATTGCACAGTAAGCTGATTGGTCTCCAGTTCTCTCCTGCTGTTGCGTCTTTTCCGGGTTTAGGTAGAGGTATGATCACTGACTTCTTCCACACACTGGGAATGATGGACGTTTTGATTGACGTGTTGAAAATAGAAGTCAGGAAGTTGATCGCGGATTGTCCCAGATGTTTCAGATGTAGAACAGTGAGGCCATCTGGACCCATAGCTTTGGACGATTTAGACGACACGATTGCTTTGCGGGTGTCGTCAACGGAGAAGATTGGAGCGTCGTTGAGCGGAAGGTTGCTGGCAGCCCGGAGGTTTTGACGCCTGGATTTGTTGCCTTTGATTGGAGGCGTTTTCGGAACATATTGGTGACAGAACTTGTTTGCAATGCTGGCATTTGAAGTGTGCGTTTTGCCATTGAATGTGACGCCTTGGTTTTTTATGACATTTGCTTTGCAATTGAGTGCTTTGATACGTTGCCAGAGTTCTGTTGTTCCAGTGCTGTAGGACACTGCACTCATCATATCTCTCCACTTCTGGCGTTTGTCAGTAAAGATGTTGTTGGAAATTTTATCATTGAGAGCCTGGATCCTATCATCGTTAGGGTCTTCGCTTCTGCGCGCATCCCGTTGTTTGATTAAGTTCTGTACTCTCTTTGGTATTCGGTACGGTTCCATCTTCGGCACGCGCCCTTTTGGTATGTATCGATCGGATGCATCGAGTAGGACTGTTCTAAAAGCTCGTTCTGCTTTATCTGGATCGAGCGGATAGGTCATTTGGTCGAACGCGCCTTCGCAGTGACGCCGAAAATTGTCCCATTTTGCTTTTTTGAAGTTGGTGAAGCAGTTGTTGGTTGCTTTGGCTGTTGTTTTTGCTGTTGACAGCGTGATGGTGATTGGTAGGTGATCACTTGAGAGGGCTGTTGTCGTATACCAGTTGGCGGAGAGTGCTAGATCGTTTGAGACGATTGAAACATCTGGCGAGGTGCCAGGCCCGTTGGATGGCAGCCGAGTCGGTGAATCTTCGTTGATCGGAGTGAAGTTGCTTGCCTGGAGTTCTTCAGCAATCGATTCACCGCGGGTGTCAGCGTTATGGTTGCTGAACCAAAGATCGTGGTGTGCATTGATATTGCCAAGCACGATAGTGGAGCCAGGAAGTAGCAGGTGTTCGATCGAGGCTGTGTAGGCTAATGTGCAGGATGACTGCGGCGGAATATAACAGTTGATGATGTTGATAGCACTGCCGTCCAGGTTGACACTTATGCCTGACTGCTCAATATTCACGTCACCGCTTCTGGTTGGGATGCTTAGCACACTGAAGTTGATCGTTTCTTTCACCATTATCAGTAAACCGCCTCCGCCATTGTCCGATGGGCGGTCAGTGCGAATACAGGACCAGCCAGGAGTTTTGATTTTGGCAGAATGTGTCAATTTCGACTCTTGAATGACAGCAACATGGAATTGACCGTCGTCCAGGAATTGCAGGACTTCAGCCAATTTGTTTCGGATACCATGGTTGAGTTAGTTGTTACATATTATTTTTTAATATTAATAGTATACATTTTTGTTTTAGGAGCCAGAAATCATCGTTATTTTGTAGGATATTTGTTCTTTGTTCCCGTAACGCTGCTGGTCTTTTTGATTGGTTGTGGCAACTGTAAGTTGTATTGGGAAACTGTCGGGTCTACATACTTGCAGTTTAACACGTTATGAATTGGTTCCCTAATTGCTTACAAGTGAACCTCATTTAAACCTGAACCTGTTTGTCTGGTTTCGATAGTATTCAGTGTTTTAAGAGTCATATAAATAAGCACTTGCTGTCTTACTTTTGTCATTAACAAGTCAATAGCCGATCGTTAAGTGTTAGTAGCTTGCTTTAATCGAAATACATCCAGATCTGGTACTTTTTGAGGCTGTATAGAAAGTGATTTAAAAGGTTGCCACGCATTGTTTGACGGTATTTTTCTCATTTGTTTTTTTCGTTTCTTATCAAGAACTTTCTTGATATTTCAGACATGACCCATTGTCCTGATACATTTTGGAGCGTACTAACCTGTCGTCCGTGGGTAACAAGTGCCGCTGCGCTGGCGTTAGCTCACGCCTCGTGGGTGGCTGTGTTGTTTGTTTGCCAAGTTTATCAAGTATGTACTTACTGTAATTTGGGGAGAATTAGAACCTTAGGTGTAGCTTTTATCAAAGAGCTAGCCATGTTGGCAGTACCAGATACCCTTGAGTAACTATTACCTTTTGTTTTGTGTTTATTTTATTCGTTTATTCGTCTTCAATATTACTATTATTATTATTGTTGTTGTTGTTGTTGTTGTTATTGTTGTTGTTGTTTTTGTTTTTAGATAACGTATCTGTCGATGACAACAAATGAACGAATCAATTCGTACAGATACAAACATTTTCACGTTGCTGGCAATCGCTATCACGTTAAAAGTCCATTTTCGTAAGCATCTTCATGCGTAATTAATGAATTTATGGTTTACGTAATAATCCTGTCGTTATTTTAATCTACTTAAGATACTTAGTTGTCATGAAATCATGACCAGCTTCTTTTCAGGTGTAAGTGAGCGTGTTTACGCGTTAGTAAGTTGCAGTTTTTGAACGTTCCGGTTGCAGGAACAGTTTAGTGTCGTTTTAAAATTTTATTTATTTCATATTTTGCGCAACCTCGCCTCAGCGAGGTCGTGTTTAGATGGTTGTTCAATCACTTTTTAATTTGCATATGCATTGTCCGTGTTAAAATAACACGTAGACGATGTTCGTGTCATCGCAAACATGATGGAGCGACTTACAGATTCCGCTGAAATATGTAGTTTAATAATATTATAAATTTTTAGTACTAAATGGATTTAGCGAAAAATGTCACTTGTTTGTTTTATTAACAGTTTGGCCAATGTTACTTTAAGTACTAAATGGATTTAGCGAAAAATGTCACTTGTTTGTTTTATTAACAGTTTGGCCAATGTTACTTTAAGGGGCGTAACAGTAGATTAAGCGTATTCCTAAGCCTAAGCGTAAGCGTTGCAAAAATGAGTTCCTAAGCCTAAGCAAAAAATATAATCCAAAACCTACTACTGTTAATATTATACGATGGCCTGGCTTGGCCCTTAGCTTACCCTTTGACATTTATTAAATTTCAGAAAAGGTTTTATGCGGAACTGTGTCGATTTCTTCAGTTGTTGGTCAGATGTTAACGAGCAAAATGCCGAGTGGGAAGCTGCGCTCAGTTCAAATTTCGTCTAACAGCTGGGATTTCTGGGTTGTGGCGCCAAGAGCAACTTTATATTAAGAGTCTGACGGCGTCATGCATTTCTTTATGCTTTGAGGCAGCCATGCTTGCAAAGCAGTGGTGGTAAAATACTGAGCTTTACAACGTTGGAGTATGCAGTCAGCTATAGAAATATAAGGTTTATCATTATTAGCTGGGGTGCCTAACTTGTTTGTACTATATTTCTGTGTTTTGACTGTAATATGTTTTATTTTTCTCATATTAATTGCCGATTTGAGCAGTGTTATGCGTATATTGCGATGTCTAGTCCAATCTATGTTTTGTGGCCTAATTTGTTGCTTTGTTTCATAAATTATTTTCATTGCTTAAGTTCATCGATCAAAACTTTTTTAATGCAATTTTATAAAAATTGGATGTGTTTTAGCGCGTCTCCGAAAATGTGGCGTGTTTTATACTAGAAACATATTGGGGTCAAAGCAGAACGGTATGTTCAGTACCTTATAGACCTGATTTTTTTCTACAATTTGGTAAATTAGTACTGATTGGAAGTTATCAACCGTTCTGCTAAGATGGTAAAATAAGGCAAAATAATATTTAGTAAATAATTTATGTGTAGACGAATTGCTGAACCGAATTTACGTGATACCGTCATTTATATTAGCATGGCTTGACTAACACCAATGTAAATAATGTACACAATTTGAAATTCAACGAGAAATTTGAATCAGACTGAAAGAGGAAACTGTGCTAAAATTACTTTAATGCGTTTAGCTTCAGTGCACAACAGCTAAGGCTGATTATGTTTTTGTGAATATAACTTGACTATAGTTACACATTTTACTAAAGATGCTTTTTAATTAATGTATTTTATATTTTGTCTATTGAGTTTGCTTGATGTAGCATTAAATTTTGTTGTTCCTATGCTTTGAGCTGGTAGCAAGCAAACCAGTCGTGGGAAAATAAAAGTGTTGTACATCATTGTTTCGTATAGCATCGTAACATGCTTTAGAATTCTAGCTACGTAGACCAAAACCCAAAGTTCGTTCTTGCAGCTAAAACGGCTCCATGTTTACTTTTAGGACCATAACTCTTCCTAAGCGGTACGCCTTTAAAAGCAATATATTCTCTAGCACACAATCCTACTTCTTTACAGGTCCATCGGAAAATAGGACGGTACTATTAACGCAACATGTGTCCTGAAATGTATGATATAAGTATGCCTCTACGTCTATAGACATTGATACCTAAAAGATGTGTAACCTTAAATTATTCAAAGACGTCTGTCACACATCCAAATGAAGTGATTTTAAATAAAACAACGACCATGATCTACATAGGCCAAAGACCAGAAGCCCATGTTCTCTATATGGGCGACGGTAAAAATCGGTTTCAGTTTATAGAAATAACGGGAATTTGGTATCTTACGATAAAAATTTATCTCTCCCATTTTTTCATTACAGATATGCTACGATTGTTTGTAATGAAATTAAAATTATGAAATTCATCCCAATTTAAAAATTTCGATGCATCCGCCACTTTTTTTTAAATTTTCGAAAGTGTGGTGATGTACACCGCAACTGTATTGGCAGAAATATAAAACATTTGAATTTTTTTACTACAATATCCGTTTCCATCATTTTGATTATTATCCGTTTCCATATTTTTACTATTCGCTTACACTCTGGGGAAGGCATAAGAACAACGAAATCAATTTAACTAGGATTCATAGCGCAACCGAAATTATACTAAATACTAGAACGGACACCGCATAGTCAAAATTCAACAAGAACCGTATTGCCAAGAACGCATCTAGTATATAGACTAAAGATGCACTTGATATTATTTCGTGTCCGGCAATTTGCGCCGGATATTTATGCGAATATTAGTAGGTATATATTTATGGATTTCCGAAATCAAATTTTTCATTTCGGATATATATACGAAATTTAAATCTGGTGTTTTCGGTTCAGTTTTGTTCGCTAGCCGTCCAAATAACTCGTAGCGCTAAATGGAGCCGTCTTGAGATGCAAAATGGTCGCTATGAGCGTTACAATGATCCTAGCAATTCTAAGACGATTAGTTTAATTTAGATTGGTTTGATTCTGAATTCTTGCTTCAGAGCAACGGTGCTTAAAGATCCAATCACAACACCAAATGCTACGTACCTAATCTTCAACTAATACATATTCCCATTGTCCTCCCTGAAAATCCGTTGGTTCGGTCATTGATAACTCTTCAAATCGCGATACCCTCGAACCATTGGCGTAGCCAGTATTTCGGACTGTACCTGGTTACGGATTATAAAATTTCAAGGGAGGTTTCTTGTATTGCAGACGATACCGTGTTTAGAACCCTGTACAAAAATTCTAAAGAGGGGTTTTGAACCATGTAACCTTCTCCCATGGCTACGCCCTTACCTTGAACTAAAATGTTATTGGTAGACGATCAACGTTTTTACCGTCGCTGCTTTGCAAGCATTGCTGTCTCAAAGCACAACGAGATGCATGCAGGCCCGCAGCGAGGTCACCTTGATTGGGAGGGGGGGCGAAGTCTTTTTCAGGAGCGGCATACAACTGTTTTCGATGACTATACAAGCAAGGTTGAAAATTCTTTGGGGGAGGCAAAGTTTTTCCTAAGGGCCTTAGCCTACTGGCTCTCCCCTGTTCTTGGCTATGTTCTCTGATGCATGACATTGTTAGAGTCGGAATACAAAGTTTTTTGCACCACAACCCAGGAATACCCGCAATTATCTGGAAAAAATTGCAATTTGTTGTAAAAACTTTGTTGTGCAAACAAGTAGCGAGGCTGTTATTTCTGAATTAATATCAGTAAACATTAACTCACTTTGAGTTGCGTCGACTGTGGGTGAGTTGGTTAATTAACTCAGAATAAATTGAATCAACTCAAAATTCTGAGTTCTGATTGTCCTAACTCAGACTGCGTGATGCAACTCATTCTGAGCTAAAATCAACTTACTGAACTTTACAGTGAAGGTATTCCAGGTATACAATGGATACCTGGATATACGGATATCCGGATTTCCTTTTTTCTGATACATATCCATATATCCGGACCCGGCGCTTGCCCAATAAATATATCCAGATATTCGTATCCGGCGCTTGCCAATCCATAGTATGAACACGAGGTATATATACCTCCACTCAAAATCCCACGCAGAATGGGTAATTTTTTTTGCTTTGACAGGCTGTAGTCTATCGACAACGTTTACTGGTTTAATTGTCAAAAAATTATCTCGCTCGATGCCATAAGTCTTGTTTAAACCGTTTCCGGAATCAAACATTGACTATGTCAACTAACTTCTAAAACTAACATAAAACTATGAAAATTTCGTTTCATACTCACGAAGCCGGAAACACAACCTTGGATAGTAGTCGCTTTATACGAGACCGGGCATATTATAGTAGTTTGACCAGCACTTTTGCTACATTTTCAATTCTTACCGCAACCACAGGTTCAGTAACCATAATTTCATTTCGGTAGAGACTAAACCTTATGTGGCCGTTTGCAACAAGCCAGCCGATGCGAGCGACAAAATTATTTTAACCATTATTAGCTAATATTTTATCTTCGAGGCTAGAAAAGTTCTATTTTTTAATTCACTTTAGAAAATTCAGGAGTATATCCTATACCCCTTGGATACGCTCCAACTACAATATAATCAAAGATGGTCACTATAACGCGTTGTCTAAAGCCTCTGTAGGGAAATTGTTGCAAGTATATGATTAAATGGAACCACATACGTCACAGTTTACAAGGGTTGCCGTTGTGTATATTGAACTAATGGAATAAAACCCACACAGCTCAAAATGTTTGAATATACACAGCAAATCGGGAGATCACTGGCGAATCCAATGGGGACACCAAGGAATACGTCTCCGTAAGACGGACCAAATGCAGAATATTTTATTAAGCTTTAGTACTAAAATTGCGTTTGGATTCTCGCTTACTCTGATCGCAAGCATTCCTTGTTGAATGTCGTAAGCCGGCCCCGTCAACCATTTTGGTCACTGGTGGAAGGGACAGAGCATATTCTATTACTGATGTAGAGCTTGACGTGAAACGTCTTGATAGTTTCATACTGAAGACGGCGCAAAAGTTGTGTTTCAAAATTTGGAAAATTGTTGCGCGTTTAGCGCGTTGTTGGTCCTTTACGCAAGCTTGCTCTCATGACTAATTTAGTACATGTATAGAAGTAGCGTCAAGCGGCGAAATCCAGAAATTTCTAACAAAGGATGGATTGACGGCAGTTGTGAAAACGCAATTTTCTACTGAATGCTATATATGCGGATTTTGTGAAAGGGAAACATTGTAAAGGTATGGTGGACGTTTTACCATCGCAAAAAAATTTGTGACCGGCTGAGCACAGCTATTGTTTAGACTTAGATTTTTCAAAAAAAGGTATATGTGTATGCGGCGTTACAATGTTGTATATAGAAACATTTAAGCGTAACAAGTAAACATAGCAATTCGACTTAAAACAGTGGCTATGATCACTTGTGAGATAGTCGTTTGGTTTTACCGTTTAATAAACAAGTATTAATACTGGCATAATAAAATTGTATCACAAAGTTAATAAACTTTTATTTATGCAAGATCCACAATAATTCAAATGAGGGGCAACGGAAAGTGCAGTTGCATTCCAGACTATGCAAAAATTAAGTACTCGGAATCGAATAATGGGTCATTATGTTATCGCCCTGTACGTTAAATATTGTGTGGCTCTTTCATTAGCGTACCAATGGAAACTTTTTCTCTTTAAACGTCATGCTCATGAAGCTGAATGTTAATATTGTTCGCTTAAAATACAATTGGAAGGGCGGTCAATGTTACTTTAAGGGGCGTAACAGTAGATTAAAAGCGTATTGTTAAGCCTAAGCCTAAGCCCAAGCAAAAAACGTGCCCATGTATAGAACAGGGCCGGAACAGCTGTATAAACATATTCCTAAGCCTAAGCTTAGGCCTAAGCGTAGGCGTGTGGATGAGCCTAGTCCTAAGCCTAAGCCTAAAAGCCTAAGCCTAAGCCTAAGCCTAAACAAAAAAATTAGTCTAAAGCTTAAACTGACTCTATTATAGCCCCTCTCGAAAACGATCCGGCCCTCTATACATGGGCCAAAAAATATAATCTAGAATGTAAACCTACTCTTTTATAGACCCAGCAGAAACCTGGATGCCCCTTAAAGTAACATGGGCCGGATGAGCTATATATACTCAAATATAACTCTCTGTATGTGCCCTTGAATATAATCTGATATATACGCTTGTAAAACATTAATTATCTAATTTAAACATACATCTTTTATGCTAATTTGCAATTTCATTTTTTGCACACAACCCAGTACACTGCAATCATATAGCATATTGTACCTTTATAGCAGTAGCGTACCGCTAGACGGGCTTTAAGGGTCATGCCTACCGAATTCAAATTCTTTTTGTTAATTATAGGCATTTGCTAATCTTGAATACTCGGTAGCGTCAATTCTATTTTAAAATCCAATGGTTAATCGTTTTTGGCCCCCACGGCTCCACAACCGAAACGTCCGGTGCGCCCCTGACATAATATAGACTAGTGTACGAGTCCCATTTTGAAATTGAAACCTATAGACCTACAGCATTTTAAATATTCCATTATGCCATATATACATATATATACTTATATAAATATTTATATTTATATATATATACATATATTTATATATGTATATATTTATATATATATATATATATATTAGACTTTTTAAGCCTTTCTGCTAAAAACTAATAATTAGGTCCAGGTACGCTTTTACTAGTAAATAAATGACCAAAAGCATCCTGATTTGACAGAAACATAAAATATGAAGGACCGCAACTGGCGGCATGACTTATAGATCTATTAGTATTATTAATTAGGCAATTTATCGCATTGGACTAAAGCGAGAGAACTTTTTAGAAACTGGTAAAAGCTTCTAGGAGTTTATGACTTTTCGCTTTTTGGAGCATGGTCTACTTGAGCCGATGTTAGAAAAGGAATAATGATAGGAGTGTGGGAGGGTGTCCGAAACACGTTAATTATATGCATTGTATCAATTTTGTGACCCAGTGCTCACGGTTTAGATTGCAACACATTAAATATATGAGGGTGTCGCGGAAGAAACAGTGGAACAAAAGTGAGAAACGTGGAACATTTTATGAATTCAACTAAGTTTATGATGTTTTAGTTTTGAATATATCAATGAAGCAGTTTTTTTGTAATTTTTAAAATTTCTATAGTATAATTTTTCACAAACTTAGTCAATCCAGACTTCAAACTTTTAGAATATTTTTTCTTTTCATTACTGGAACTTGACCATATACCGAATATACACTTTTGACGTATATATGTATATATGTCGTAGTCTACGTCGTAATTTAGCGCAATTCCGAATTGGGCTGGTGCAAAGCGGAATTACGAGTTGGGCTAGCCCAAGACATATTCATGTTTGATAAAGGTGTGCGTTTTCTGATTGGTTACTTGACAGCTGTAATCCTACTTGATTCCACTTTGCTCAGTAAAACAAACAGTTTGGTAGCCAGCAGGTGACGATTACTTAGCTAATCAGAAGATACAAATTCGTATCCGCCAATCGAATGTGAGTATGGCAATAAAGTAGTAACCAATCACAAGGCGTTGACTTGTCGCATGGAAACAATTACGCCGGGGGCTAGCCCAAGTCGTAATTACGCCACAGACTAGCCCAATTCGAAATTGCGCTAGCCCAATATCGGAATTGGGCTAAATTACGACTTGGCCTACGACATATATACTTATGTACATATGCAAATATATATACATAAATACATATATAATATATATTATATATAGGTATATATACGTTTTTGACAAATGAAAATGTGTCGAACCAATAGCTGTTTTGTATCAAATGCTTAAAAGTCATGATAGATTGTGTTTTTCTGCCAGGTTTAGTGCCGGTTTAGATTTCATGTGGATTTCAATTTCGCCAATGAACGCATAAATCACTTAATTTATGTCGAAAATAATATTACGTTTGCATGATATCCATATTTACCTTGATAGCTTTTCGTCTCCGCTCAGTATTGTGTTCAGTGAACCAAATGTGTGACGTGGCTTAAAATTTTTGAAAAGGTTTTCTTGAAATTTAGCAAGAAATTTGCGAGTATTTTTTAAAAAATTATTTAAGTAAATATTTAAAAAGTATTTTGTGGTTTACATTGATAAGCTGCTTGTTTACAGACCTCTCTCTAAGGTTAATTTGAGAACAAGTGAACGCCCCCCTTAAAACGGCGGCACGATACTTTTGTTGACGTCCGGCGCTGCCAATCTAAAACCTAAGCTTAAGGTTAGGCTTAGGCGGATGTTTGAGTTAAACCTGTGCTGAAGCCTCAGTCCATTTTATTAATATCGCTAGTGAGTAAGGGTTGAGGGGTAAACAAGCACCGAAAATACTATTTTCTTTAAAGAAATTAAAAAATACTGTTTTATCTTTATGCTAGGCATTATTTTGAGCTACTTATAATTTGCAACAAACCAATTTATAGGTACATCGGCCCATGTTACTTTTGAGGGCGAACCAGTTTTTTCAAACGACTCTATAATAGAATAAGCTTAAACTTTAGACTTTTTTTTGCTTAGGCTTAGGTTTAGGCTTAGCTATACGTTTGTTTTTATGCTGAGGCTTAGGCTTAGGCTTGGAAATATGCTTATACATACAGTTACTTATCCTTAAAGCAAAATTGGACGGTATATTAATGGTATTCAATTGTATAAGCAAAATACATATTGTATTAAGTTCCGCAAAAAAGCATATATTTACACTGCAAAAATGGTGAGTCCAATCGACTCTCTCCGAAATAGTCATTTCCTAACTACACAAACTGAGTCAAAATTCGACTCCGCCTGAGTCAAATTCGACTCAACTTGACTGTGGCGGAATCGAATTTTGACTCCGTTTGTTTAGTCTGAAAAAGCCCATTTCGGAGTGAGTCTATTTGACTCACCATTTTTTGCAGTGTATATATAGGAAATTCAAACCTAGAACCTGTAGCAATATTTTTAAAATGTCTACTGAAAATATATCAATTAATGAAAATAATACAGAATTAACTGAAGTCATTACCAAAATTGACACTGAACAAGTGTCAACTGAAATTCCTGAATATCGCAAAAACGACGAACAGGTAAGGTGGTACGCCTGTGTTTGTGTTATCACGTAGAATATTTAAACTAAAATTTCTAATGTATAGATTCAATAAAATAGCGGGTCATAGATAGCCTTTGGCTGAGGTACGGAATATAAACTCCCCTAGGAATTTACCGAAAACTGTATATATATAATTATTTTGAAAATATGTTTAATGTAAATATAGCGTTTCTGCAAGACCAACGGTTGTTTGCATTAAACTTTCATAGGATAGCGTTTCTGCAAGACCAACGGTTGTTTGCATTAAACTTTCATAGGATAGCGTTTCTGCAAGACCAACGGTTGTTTGCATTAAACTTTCATAGGATAGCGTTTCTGCAAGACCAACGGTTGTTTGCATTAAACTTTCATAGGATAGCGTTTCTGCAAGACCAACAATTGTTTGCATTAAACTTTCATAGGATAGCGTTTCTGCAAGACCAACGGTTGTTTGCATTAAACTTTCATAGGATAGCGTTTCTGCAAGACCAACGGTTGTTTGCATTAAACTTTCATAGGATAGCGTTTCTGCAAGACCAACGGTTGTTTGCATTAAACTTTCATAGGATAGCGTTTCTGCAAGACCAACAATTGTTTGCATTAAACTTTCATAGGATAGCGTTTCTGCAAGACCAACGGTTGTTTGCATTAAACTTTCATAGGATAGCGTTTCTGCAAGACCAACGGTTGTTTGCATTAAACTTTCATAGGATAGCGTTTCTGCAAGACCAACGGTTGTTTGCATTAAACTTTCATAGGTTATAGCAATTTTTTCGACCGTAATACCAATGTATATTACAGGTCGGTAACAGTAGTGTAAGCATATTCCAAAGCCTAAGACTATTAGCCTAAGCGTAACCAAAAATTAGTCTAAAAGTTACTCTATAGCAGTGCCGTAGACAACCGTTCTGCCCCTGATGTTTACTTGGGCCCTTCAAAGCTAAAGTAATTTAATTCTGTTCTGTTTGTTTCATAAATGTGATCAAATTGAACGTTTAAAACAAGAAAATAAGCGGATGACTGGTGAAATACACTATCTTGAAACGTCAATGAAAATGATAAAAGGAATTGTCCGAGATCTGCGAGATGAATGCCATTCGTATAAACGGAAGGTATTGTAAAATTAATTATGAGAATTTGAAATTTAAGTTAATTCGGTATTATGACCATAACTGCGTAATTAAATTTTAATGTTACCATGATATATCTACTGTAGTGAGTCGGAAAACTGAGAGGGTAAATAGTAGTTATGGGTCCCTATTTTGGGTCAACGGCAAAATTAAAAACCTAAAGTAACCTTACAAAGTTAATTGCGACGAGCGTTCTTTCTGGCATTTATTTTAATAAATTTCAGATTCGAGAGCTTAAACTCGAGCAAAAGTGTAGTGAATCGAAAGAAATCCTGCAAGATCCGTTGCAGGGATCAAAAGCACCTACAGCTAGCACAGAACCGGACACAACTACGGAAGATGAAGAAGAAGACCTTGGCGGCGATAAAATAGCGTCTATTTCCACATCGGTGCAACATTCTGAAATTATCAAAGTGGATGGTTTGTTAGTTGAATCTAAACTTGAATCTAAACTGGCCCGAAAAATTCAACTGAAATCTGAAACGAACGTTACAAAACCCACAGGATCATATGCAGAACTAGAAAATGCCGGAAAATCTAGCGGATATCAAGCACCGATTGACGTTAAATGGCATCGTGTAAGTATAAGGGGCCAATTTATGGAACAGGACCGGGTCGTTTTCCGGAGGGGCTGTAATAGAGTCAGTTTAAGCTTTAGGCTGAATTTTTTACTTAAGCTTAGACTTAGGCTTAGGCTTAGGTTCTGGAAAAAGCTTATCCTTACGCTTAGGCTTAGGCCTAGACTTAGGCTTAGGTTTAGAGATATGCGTATACCAGTGTTCTATACATGGGCCGTATAAGGCGTAGCCTGGGATGTAGGAGGGTCTTGTCCCTACCCATTGAACCAAGAAACGTTTTGCAACGGTAACATGGGATTTAATACTAAATTTAGGTCAAGCATCTGGTTCGCTCTGCTCTCGAGGTTTTGTTTCATAGTTTTATATGCACAATAAAGGCAACTCTGTAGAGTCTAGCGATCGAAAACTCATTCATACCAGCAAAAGGCGGCTGAAAACTTTCATTGGGACACAATAATTTTAAATTGTTTCCTAGGTTTCCGTTCGCTTAGTTCGCGAATTCTTCAAAACTACAAGCAAATGCAAGGAAATCCATCCAAGCTATGGGCCTAACTGGGAGCAAAACCAAAATTTTGTATTAACATTGAAGTACTAAAATGGCGACCGGCTCAGCTTTACGTTTGCAGTATTTATTCTACTTATCAATCTTGCGGCCATCCATCTACAAAATTTCGGATTCGCTACTGTTCAAAACTCATTTTTTACGGTAAACTCGTGGATGCCTAAATTCAAACCCAACTGAAAATCAACGATACTCAGGCTTAGGCTTAGGCTTAGGCTTAGGCTTAGACTTAGGCTTAGGCTTAGGCTTAGGCTTAGACTTAGGCTTAGGCTTAGGCTTAGGCTTAGACTTAGGCTTAGGCTTAGGCTTAGGCTTAGGCTACTCGCTTTAGTGTAAGGTGATTTCAATAATAGATTATTGTTAATATTTCCGATCTAAAGGCAAATAGAGCGTAAACTGTAGTAGATTTTCAATAGCTAAATTCGTCGTTTGTGTTCTAAAACTGTTTAGGTGAACAATACAAAAATTGCCGAAGAAATAATTGGCGGTGTGGTGGCAGAGTCGAAGTTTCAGGAACAAATATGTGGGTTAACCACAGATGCGAACAAGAACAAACATTATGAAGTGCGTAATATTTCTGTTACCGAAAAATTCATTTTTAAGCACTGTTTTATCGCTTTGAATGCTGTAAACACACCATTTAGAATGCCAAAATACTGAAACAAATGCAGTAGGTGGAAACATATGATAATTTATGGAGTATGGCGCAAATCAAAAATTTTGGCAATACAGCTCGGACAATTTAAGATAAAGAAAGAATAATATGCCAATTTTTCTTAAATTTTCGAATGAGAAAAAATTTTCAATACCGAAAATACCGGAAAATTTCTGTGAAAAAATACCGGATTTCTTACCGGAACCGCATATTGAAAAACACCGGATTTCTCTACCGGAACCGGAATTCCGGTTTGAATATCATTGATAAAGTCGGGAAAGTCTAGAAGTCAATACATAGGTGTCTGGATTCTGCAAAGACATAATTGTATTAAATTTGAGACAATATTTCTTGAATATCAGATAAAATTTGTTTTGTGTATAATATGGAAGATATGTATCTCCTTGTCAAATGGCTAAAAGTATGACCGGTATACAACATGAATATAAAAAATTTGCGTTTTCGCAAAGTTCAAATATTAATCTTAAAATGTCGAAATATTTCCAATAAAACACGCTAACAACTTTAAAATTTACTAAACAAAAAACGTATCGGCCTCAATTAGAAACGATCTACTCTTGCATGAATCAATGTACTGCTCAATAGCTCGGAGTCGATTTAGAGTCGAACCTGCACAGAATTGTACTCCAAACTAATACAAACCAATATCCTACCGCTGCGAAGTGTTTAATTTCACCAGGCTTTAACCGGATATCTGTTTCCGGTAAACATCAGTGTCCGTTTCCGGTAAACATTAGTGATCCGACAAACATCAGAGTCTGTTTTCGTTTCCGATAAGCATCAACGTCCGTTTTCGTTATTCTTCGTTGATGTTTATTTTTCTGATCTGTTTGCACGCTAATTTTCATGTCATTATTCGTTTTGTTCAGTTTGAAATTGAACGCTTACGGTGTAAAACAGCACATTTACGCTCTCAACTCGACGTGCTCGAGCTGTCACTGATGCAGACTCGTAATGCATCGGAACAATTTTCAATGATTTGCGCACAACTTGAAGCAAACCAAAGTGCACTTTGTTTAGCGTTATCGTATGCTAATTTGGCGATTAATGGTTTGCAAGCGTTGTGTGCGATGAGAAGCGAACGACGTTTGCCAACACAACAGCCGCTTGACCGTAGTGCAGGTATTTAAATAAGGTTCTGTTGGCTCGAGCTAACGATTTGGGAGCATTTATAGCATAAGGTATCGGGTTTCCCGATTGCCTATAAATCTGACCCCTCAAAATATATACGTGTGACATTATCTGTGTTACGGCCCGTACTCTATATTCTCAAATGCGTATAGCGCATATCACCAGTTAGCGATAGGTTTTTAAACTGACGAACGGATGAAGTTGCGGATCTAAAGTTTGGGTAGAGGGAGGGTAAATCGAATGCAAAAAGTGTGCTGAAGTTTTAACCTATTCATTCAGCACCCACCGTGACAGGTTTACATGTTTGAAAATATAGGCTATGGAAATTGCACAAGTATAGTAGGAGGAAAAGTGCATAATAGTCGCTTGTAAACGTATATATTTCACAATCGTAGCAGGTAAAAGGTTAGAATTAATAGGTTTGAATCATAATTCAAACCTGTTGATAGGTATATAAATTAAAACCCGGATCGTCATTAATAGTTCAGTAGTTTATTGTATTTCATATTTCTTTATTTTTAAATGATTCTTCTCAAAAATTGTCCGTGTTCACCAAAAATTCAAAAAGCCACAATTATTTGACCACATCCTAGCATTATTTGACGTGACTCGTGGGATACTTAAGTTGCACAACAATAATAATAATAATAATAATAATAATAATAATAATAATAATAATGATAATAATATATAATAATAATAATAAAAACATTAATAATAATAATAAATAATAATAATGATAATAATATTATAGTAATAATAACGATTATAATAATACCTATATATTAATTATATATATACATGTAAAGAAATTAATTACAAGTGTACAGATTTGCGATGCGATTACTTTACGGCTTGCGAAGATTTTCTGAAAAAGTATGAAGCACTGCGTGGCAACAAATCAACAACGGAGGATATAAAATTGGACGAAGGCACTAATGTGACTGAGTAAGTTGTTTATTAAGACAAATCTGTTTCGCTGTTAACGCCTGTATCAAATTTATACTTTGTTTGTCAACATTGGCCCCGAACAATTATGCCTATATTCTCAAATGCGAGTAGCACCTATCACAAGTTTTTAGTATATATATTTTTTCAATCTCACGAACAGCGGCAATTGCGGATATCAACATTTGCACAACAGCACGATGAATCAAACCTCAAAATGTGTTGATTTTCTAAGCTCGCTATTCACTTTATCTAACAATTACAAGATTTATCATCAATTGGTGATATATGCGGCCCATATTTGAGAATAATGGCAATTAAGTCCACAGTCAAAGACTTCAGCTTAAGTTTAGCTTAGAATATAGCAAAGGTAAATTTAGAATTACATTTTGTTTTTGTACTTTTGTGACGACACTGTTTTCTGCTTGAACCAAATATTGTTACAAATTGTTGAAAAATGTTTAAATCTAAACTGCAAAAAATGGTGAGTCAAATTGACTCTCTCTGAAATAGGCTTATTCATTGAGTCGAATTTGACTCTGGCGGAGTCCAATCTTGACTCAGTTTGTGTAGTCCGGAAAAGCCTATTTCGGAGAGAGTCAATTTGACTCACCATTTTTTGCAGTGTAAGTCCTCATCTTGGGTTCGACTTAGTATTTTTAAATCCAAAAAGTTCAATAAACGGAACAGTACACCAACAATAAGCGAATGTAATAAATATGTTTGCTAAATTCTACGGAAATGCAAACGTCCATGAATTGTTACGATAGAACGCACGCTTTCAATTTTACATGCTTGATAGGCACAGTGACAGGCTGGAGAAGAGAATTTTGGAAAATGTAAACGAATTGATCGAAGACAAGCAGTCTCTTCAACGTAGTCTTGGTACGTTCTCTATACATATTGAGTAAATTTTAAATTTTCTAAAATTGAACAACCAGAAATAATTTTTCTTCAAAATAAAATTTAAAATCGGTAGTTTTTATTATCTGAGGTTTTTAAGCAGCAAAAAATGCGGGCAGTGGCCAAATATTATTAAAAATTTAACTTCTCAATATATCGAGGTTTTAGAGACTTTAGATTATTATAATTTTTCAGTTTAAGTTTATAATTAATAGAGGCTATTTGAATGTTGACAAAAATTTCAATTCAAATTTAATTTCTAAATACATTGAGGTTTTAAACTCTAGATTCTTATAATTTTTCAGTTTAAGTTTATAAGTAATAGAGGCTGTTTGAACGTTGAGAAAAATTTCAATTCACAACAGAAAACGCCATTTATTTACACCAAATGCGATATGATTTTGATTTCAATGGTTTCTCGTCTCACTCCTAAACGTGATTTGCAATGTATAGAACAGGGCACGTACAGTAGCAGCAGCAGCATTATTTGTAAACCTAAACATGTGCCTAAGCAAAAAATTGTTCTAAAATTTACTTTATTGTTGTCCCTCGGAAAAAACGTTCCGTCCCTGATCTTTACGTGGGCCAGTGTAATCGAGCATCAAGTTTTTAGTCATAATGATAAACACCGTTCGTGAAGGCGCCCCGGGTTGAAATCCAAGCTTAAATTTCGGAATATAACCATAATATCCTACTATTGTGAGAATATGCTTACATTCCAGCAGCCCCACTTCAGTTCAATACTGGCCAACTATCACCGTTGCCTTTGCCGCTACGGCATGCAAGCTCACAAAGCTCTGGCATCGCTTCATCGTCTGAGTCGCATCGTAACGATTTAGAAAATGCAATTTTACTGCAAGAAATTGCGTCACTTAAGGTAAAAAACGAAAATGTAGCAGCAAAATTGTTACATGTTTTTTGGTAATATTCCAAAAAAGCGATTGGTGTAGTGTCATCACAGATGACGGGGGTAAAATACCGCCTCGGGTGTGAATTTTCACTTCCACGTTGTTTTCTGCAAAGCATCGATGAACCATAAAACAATTTCACATCTCATTATCAACTCTAAAGCAGGTTGTTTACGACCGACAGATTTAACTTTTTTGCGTTAAATAAAAACTTTTTGACAAAATTTTGAAATAATTCTCTACGACTCAAGGTTCATAAGACAAATTGATAAATTTCACAAGCGAAGCATATTAAATAATAGGTACACGACATTGTTAGTGGATCCAAGGGGATACTCGGGCCTGCGCCCCCCAACAAAATTCCAATCAAGAAATGTTTTATAAGACTTACGGCCAATGTTACTTTTAGGGCCGTAACAGTAGATTAAGCGTATTCCTAAGCCAGGGCCAGTGTTACTTTTAGGGCCGTAACAGTAGAATAAAAGCGTATTCTTAAGTCTATTAAGCCTAAGCCTAAGCGTTGCAAAAGCCTAAGCAAAAAATGTAGTCTAAATTCTAAGCCTACTTTTTTACGGACTCACCAGAAACCGCAACGGCACTAAAAGAAACATGGGCCAGACATAGCGCTAAAATAGCTTTGAGATAAAAATCTAATGTTAGTGCTTGTTAACCGTTTTAATTTTGTTTTATTTTATAAATACTTTCAAGGAGCACAAAGCTGATTTACGTGCTCAAATATATTTACTTGAACGCGAGCAAACGCGTACGACTCTGTTGGTTGAAAACAAATCAGCTCACATTGATGCTATAAAACTACAATTGACGCAAGCTCATGACACGATTATAGCTTACAAAGAAATGTTTGATGAAAAACCAATTAAGCAGGTACACAGTAATCACTGTCGATTTGTTTTAAGCTTTTAATCAAAGAAACATTCATTGTAAATTCACATGAGTTGATTAATCAGTTAAGCTAGCGAGTTGTTTATTTCTGAATTTATTTCAGTAAACATTAACTCACACTCGATTGAGCTGATTCTCACTCGGAGTTGAGTAGACTCTGGGTGAGTTGATTAATTAACTTATAATGTGTTGAATTAACTCAATATTCTAAGTTCTGATAGTTCTAACTCATACTGAGTGATTAAACTTATTCTGAGTTAAAATCAACTCACTGGAACATACAGTGTTGACTGAACATTTCAAATCTAAAATTGAAGTTTTTGGTCTGATCGAAATTTTCACACGTATATCATATTCATTTGGTTGCTCATAAATATTAATACGCTATCGCAAATACAAAATGTAGCCCTGGCACACTTTCTTCCACATTTATAGTTAAAGCTTGGTATAAGGCTTAGGCTATAGCAACCGAATTCCTAAAATCCTAAGCCTGTGGGGAAAATAGAGTATAAAATTTTATCATATTGAATTAAATTAAAATTACAAAAAAGTTTTGGCTTCTGCAGATTGACATACAGATTTGTTTTACTACAGGTTCTATCAAAAAATATTTAGCATATTGTCAAGATATACCTCAGTGACAGTTACCTAATATCACAATGAGGAAAATTGGATTTAGGGCGACTCTCTGCGACTCATAGAACCGACAGAAGAGAAAACGGCAACAAACTGGTCCACGGACCCTGATTACCGTAATTTCTCATCGATTCAATGGCAGAACCTTTTGTTCAAACGTATGCAAGAAATGAACCAAATTGTTGAAACGTTGTCTGAAACTGGCGATGCAAGACAAAGACAGTCTGATGATTTGATTGCTGATTTACAGAATGCAAACGCGTAAGTTTAGCGTTGTTCTTGACTCTTGTACACTTCGTTCAAATTCAACGTAAAAGTAAACTTAGGCTAAACACTATAGGCTAAATCAGAGGTAAGCCTTTTCCGGAGGATATACCTATACAGTGTGCAATCCGAATTCTGATTCCGATTAGAATTCCGATTCAAAACGAATTCCGATTCAAAACGAATTCCGATCCCGATTCCGATTGCACAATCGATCGGAATCGGAATTTCCATACTTTAATCATAGGCCTACTTGCTGTGATATGTTGTTTAAAAATTCTGCATCATTTATCTTTCAAATTGTTTTTGGATACATTAACTTATCAATAATTGATTGTAATTTAGCTTTACAGAGAGACAAAACGATTGCCAATTTGTTCATGCGACGTTTTTGAGAATTGTTGCCAGCCAACAAACACTCAAAACCAATATTATACTTGTTAATACAAGTTATCCGCATAGTCACAAAAATTTGCAGTTCCGATTCCGATATAAATTTGTTGTTCCGATTCTGATATAATCCAGTTCCGCTTTGCACCCTGTATATATAAGTGTAAATGTCAGGGAGACTGAATATTAGCCACGTTTTGTTGCTTTACTTTAAATTTCACAGCCAAAATACAGCTTGAGTGTAACGAACAGCACAATTCCGAAACGGACAAAACAGCAAATCTTGATAAAGAGTACTTGAAAGGAAAAAAGGCTACGAAACTTTATATGATTTTAAAAATCATCTATTTTGAACTGAAATTCTTGATGACTTGTATATTATACTTTATAGCGTTGCGAAATGGTAGAAAATCGCAACCGCAAATGTTTCAATAATACAGAAAAAAGCTTTGGGTGGCGCTATGCTTGTCGTCCGGCGCCGTCCAATACTTCGCGTCTCCTGTACGGCGCCGTTCGTCCCTGTGCATAAAACGATGCTGTATCGTACGCAAATTACTTACGAAACCATACCGGTGACGGACGTAGCCGTACGGGAAACGTACGGTGACTGACGGAGCCGTACGGGTGACGTACGGCACCGGACGTCAAAAGTGCAACAGTTTAGGTTGTGGTCATTTAAAAAAGCAAATCATTTTCTCTACTTTTGAAGGTGAGAATTGACCCTTTTGTTTTTAATGTTGCAGCGTTTTGTTGGCCGCATTTGAAAAATACAAACAAAAATATACTCAAAAATATCGACGAATGGGGTTACTTCTCCAGCACGAAGAAGACCGAAACGATTATGAAGTAAGTTCTATAGTGGAACTATTCAAACATATATCCATTTGTATAGTCGAGGCATTTTTGCGGCCCTGGGCAATTGTTTTTCATGGATATATCTTTTTTAGATTCGCACACTCAAACTTCAAATTGAATCGATTCAAGCGAAACTATTTGATAAAAGAACGCCGAATTGTGAAACTGAAATTTGATCACCATATAAATACGAATAAATTCTCTGCACACTATCGCGCCTAAAGTATTTCACAAAATCACTGCTAGCAGTTTTACGCTAGAAAAATGTACCAGCACCTCTGGAAACAATAGACACCTACTATATAACTTTCAGTTCAACTGCAAAATTTGAAATAAAAAACGATTAATTTTAATAAACTTAACAAATATATAACAATATTGGCCAATGTTAACTTTAGATTAAGCGTATTCCTAAGCCTAAGCAAAAAATGTAATCTAGAATCTAAACCGGCTCTTTTATACACCTACCAGAAAACTGGACACCCCGTAAAGTAACATGGGCCGAAAAATTGATAAGTAAAACACAAAGTAATAAAACGTCCTTTTAAGAGACACGCGAATGAAAAAATTCATTAAGAAAACCATGGGAAACTTGAGCTAATGAAATTTTAATCGATATCTCTGACCAAAGTTAGCCCTTTAGCTTTTGAAATCGAGCGGCGATGATAAACGTCAACCGTCCCAAAGTATCACAATACAAATTCTAGTTTTAAACTTTAAATTTATATTATACCTCAGATGAACAAGAAAAATTCAAAGGGTTAAGTTTGTCAATCTATTAATCTTCTACCGGCGGCCATATCAGCAATACTTCAGAATGTAAAGATTCAGGCAACCACTGAGAGTATTCTTTGAACAAATATTCACTGCATCCTGGCTGCCTCCAGATAACATTCAACTGTTTTCTACTCTGAATCTGTCGCGACGCAACTGCGCGCAACATACTATCTGTCCTGGGCTGCAAGTTTGCCCACGATTTAGTCATAGTTGATGGAGAAGCTAGCAGTTTACTGCAGTATGGCTGTAATTTTTGTACAATTTCACCTCGCAGAAAAGCAACACAGAACCAACGATAGTAATTAGCATCTGCAGGATGCCTTACAACTGTGGTTTCAAGAGTCCACGCTGGCAAACCAAAAGTTGCATTTACTTTGCATACAATTTCGTCTTTTGCACCATCATAATAAGGATCGTGATCAGGTAACGGTTCGCTAAGATGGCAGTACTTTGGGCAAAACAGTGGTAACCACCTGCTGCTAATACCCATTAAAGTCTGAAACAATATAAAATGATTTTTTTACAAATTAACTTAATAATTCTTAAAAAAACTTTACGCCATTCGAAAGTACAGGGGCGGTACTGTATTATAAGCATATTCCTAAGCCTAAGCCTAAGCGTAAGAATGAGTTTATTCCTAAACGTAAGCCTAAACCAAGCAAATAAATTACTCTAAAGCTTAAACTTACTCTTTCATCCCGCCTTATGTGACCCCACCCCAACTTCCATATCTTCGGTAGATGATTTTGCTTACCTTCATGTGCTTTTTGAGCCCGCTATCCGATTCGAATATTTCCAAATAAACAACATACTCCGGTTCGTATTTGCGTAAAACCGACTCTGGATGAACGAATACTGGCTCTTCGATACCATTGCTGCAGTAATACGCTCCTGTGAATTCAAAAGAAAACAATATCATTCGGAAAATTTTTAAAGTAAAGTCAGTGTGTAAGATTTCTAGCAAGTGTACAAAGCAGTGACAAGGGCAAAGATGAAATATTGTCCAAATTCAATGGCGATTACCACATAACAAAACAACACGTAGTATTTCAGAAAACCTAAACCAAGTCAAAAGCACATTCAATTCAAACACTAAAGTGATACTGCCGCAATTATTCAAATCTATACTCCCTGCAACGACATACCTTTTAGTTTTGAGCCATCTGTATCCGTTCCAAAGTACTTTGCTACATTTTCAGCCAAACCGGAGACCAGTGCTTGTTGTATCTTAACAATGTCTTCAGAATTCGGAGGCGAAAGGGGTTGAAGCAAATACGAAAGTGGCCCGGATATTGTAGCTGTTTTATTTGAGCTATAAGAAGCGACGCATTCAGTTTCTGGTAGAGACTGCAGTTCATTTGCGGCCAGTATAATAGACAACTGATATCGAAGTTTTCGTACCTAAAAACATACGAAACTGAAACATAATTATGTCGAACAGAAGCAGACTGCATTTAAACAAATGAATATAATTTACGCTATACTCACAGTCGTGCGCTACCGCACGCCTTTAAAGGATATAGTTTTAATATAACGCGTTGTGCCGAGGGCCGCAATTGAAATTAAAATATAACACAACTCTTTATCCGATTCCAGCAAATTATAAGGACACTGAAAAGTATCCAAACAGCGTTTCGTATTAGAAATTCGCTTAAGCAATATTTTAGACTGAAAATTCAGTTTTTGTTACCACTGCCCCAACTACCCTGTTTCCATCTTTTCTATCAAAAATTTCAAAACTGTCTTGCACCTACCAATTACCTCAACTAACGCTTTCAACCGTAGTCCATGTTCTGTACAAAATGTCGCTAAACTCGTTTGGTTGTTTTGTTCGCTTTGACGTGAAGCCATAAAATGATCTGCAGCACCAACTGCGCTTAGTAGTACGCCCATATCACCAAACGAATGAGAAGAAATCCGTCGATCTGAAGACCACATCTCACGCAGCTTTGTCCACTTTGCCATTAACCGATTACTTTCACTTGCCTGGCTGGTCAATTTTTTAGCACAATCGATTGTCAATAGCAATTCCCGTACAGACAAAGCTATAATGAAACAGCCACTCTTCTAAATTAGATACAGGAAAGAAATACTACAAAAGCCGTATAACTCAATCACATTTTGTATGATTAGTTCACTGCAGGTACACATACCAACATCCTTTTCAGTACCAATACAAAAATAATAGAGTTATAAAAATCCGTCATTTTCCACTATCGCGTTCCGGTATTAATATGGCTAATTTTTGGTTTCATTACTTAAGTTGAGTCCAGTTGACCCATTTTATGTTTTCGTACACTTCATTAGGAGCACGATGCTATCCAAACAGATTTCACTGAACTTCAAATTGTAGCAACAAAAAAGCGCATCAAATTTACCCACAGATTGTAATGTAAACAAAAAACTACCTGGCCCTTCTTAAAATTTGTTTCCTGCAGTGCTTAAGACAACAAAAATCCAGATGCGGGTGCTAAAACAGAATATCAATTGTTAGTAAAATCATTTCTTCTTATTTATCTACCTGCAACTAGAGTCGTAACGTAAGGCAGCACGTCAAGTGTGCTCGCGACTAAAAGGGACTTTGCAAAACAAGGCGCAATAGGATATTTTGCTAACTGCCGTCCAAGTTTTGTTATCTTAGCAACCGTCTTTTCGCTAGAGAATCCGCCGCTTGCATAATTGCGTTTTCGAGATACACGGACTGGCGTTTCCGCTAAAGCTCCAAGCTTAACGAGACGCTGTTCCGCGGCCATCAAATTTTCTACATCAGGTTGAGTAGGGAACGGAAAATTGATTACCTAATTCAAACAAGGCAATAGTAACAGAAAGTTAGCTGGCTAAGTCTGTAACTGCTTTAAGACACACAAGAGTACATCAAGACTGAATCATAATTTGTAATCAAAACTACCAATAAATTCGCCTACAACTGCTTACCGAAGTTGACGTTAATGAACACAATATACAATACATGATATGCTGCTGAAAATCGGTAAATGCTCGTCACTGGAAAAACCTTATATTAAACACTACCTAACCTTATACCAAAAACTATCTAATCCATAAAAGACATTTGAACCCCGTCACACGTGAAGTTTTGCAGTGAGTACTCGCAGCTGCATTTTGCACGTGCAGATTTTTACAGCGAAAACTTCTTACAGATACAAGTTTTGTTCGATAACTCATCACAAAACTTACAGCTGCAAGTTTTCACTGCAAAAACATGCACGTTTAAGTTGCAGCTGCCAGTTTTCGCTACAAAAACTTGTACGTGTGAATGGTCTTTACAAACTGTACAAACAGTTCCAACAGAAAAACAAACGCAAAAAGCACAATGCAGTTGTCAAACTTTAACAGCAATATTGTTTAGTAGTATTAAACAGCCTTCAAAACTGTTCACCTTCAAAATCGCCATACTTTTCATTTGAAGCACAAGTTCATCACAAGGACGTGTAGCAATATCAGGCTGAGCAAACGCTGAAAAATCTGTAAAAACGGCAGAAGAATAAAGCCGATAGCAATGGCCTGGTCCTGTACGGCCAGCACGGCCTGCGCGTTGATTCGCAGATGCTTTTGATGTCCATTGAATAGCAAACCGAGACACAGATGTGGCCGTGACAGCATCGTACTGGCGTGATTTAACACGACCACTATCAACAACATATTTTACTCCTGAAATATGTACTTTCTAAACGTTAGACGGAGTTGAAAATTAACAAATACCTACATCCGACACTTGCCTATCGACAATTTAAAAATATATAGAATGTCAGAAGCGTGTGCCTACATTCTCAAAATTGCGCAGCAGCTAATACCAGTTGGTGATAGGCTTTGTAACTTAAGAGCCAATGAGTGATGTTGATACAGATCTTCACGTCAGGATATGTCACATTTTCCTTGTTTGAAAACGTATTACTAACTGGTGATGATAAGTGTAACACACATGTGAAAATACAGGCATAGAACAGAATAAATCATACTCTTTAGCTAAGAGTACTCAATTACCTAAGTATACATTGCATGCAGAGAAAGCTTGAAATGTTGCTAATTTAAATAAAACCGAACAATGCATCGCCTTTTTACGTCGTCAACAATATTCTACTCAAATTGTGTGTGTTTAGAGTGAGTCCAGATAAGCTAAAATGGCATTACAAATAGGTTCACGGCTATTATTCTAAAACAGTTCGCCTGACTTACCTGGAATCGTAAGCGAGGTTTCAGCAACATTAGTCGCCACCACACACAGCCTGCAACCATCAGGAGGTGGCTCAAACACCCGTGCTTGTTTGGAAGTAGGCAGGAGAGAGTACAACGGAAGACAAAACAGTGGCTGATCATCCGTGATACAAAGACTGTCTCCACCATCCTCGTCTGAAAACAAATCCATTGTTTCTCCAGCCTTTTGATCATTTCCCCCAATTATAGCTAGATTATCACTGTCTTCTATCGTTTCAGCCACCTCGGTTGTATTGAAATCATACGACTTTGTTTCGATGTCATTTGTGTGATTATTCTTTGAATATTTTTCTGCAGTTTGTAGCTTCCGACGCTTACGTGCTTTTGTTTTATCAATTTCTGGCTCATCACGACTATTTTGATTCATTGGAAAAGTTTTCTAAAATTCAAAAACGGTAAGAGTGGTATATATACTGGTCCGGCAAATACACTGCGCTAAACAAAATTCCTACGTAACAATCTACTACAAGTGGTCAGATGACCGCCAAAACATTTCGGGAACTCTTAAAATACCGGCAATTCAATCTAAAATTAGGAACAAATAACGCGTACCAGAACTGCAATAACGTACAAGAAATTAACCTCGTTTACCTTCAACCTTGCTATCAATGAATGAATTTCGCGTTGACCAGTTAGAAAAACAAGAATTGCACCATCTGGCAAAAGTCGATGTATTTTGCAAATCTTTTTGTAAGCTTCGTCTAGATAACGTTCCGCATTTGGAGTTACACGATTAAAATACACAGTGACTGGAAATTGTCGTGACTCAACATTAAGCACCGCAGGTCGTTCCCGAAATAAGTGATTGCCTGTAACATTATTAAAAAATCCCCTCGCTACTGTCAATATTATAAACATCGTTTCCAATTTGTTTTTCATTTTTAGAGGTAACGTGTTAGTGAGCGCTATACTTTTAAAAACTTTAAGTGAATCAACACATTAAGAGCGAGTGATAAAACAATATCTTATAAGGAAAATAACTTATCTGATTCGGTTACAAAAAATAGCTTGCACAAATACGCCACATACGCACATACCTACAACAAAACTATCTCGGGCTATTCAATACTAATACATAGATTAACGGATATCCATTTCGTACATACACACCTGAACAGCTACAGTCCAAAATAAACTAGTTTTCATAGCCAACTTCTTCCAAAAATCTAAGAATCAAAATTACCTGTAAAATCTTCCACCTTTAACGTTGCCGACATTATAATAAGTTTCAACGGGTTCTTCCGTTTTTCACGTAATGGAACAATGCGTGACAATAACCCGATCAAAATATCCGAATACATACTTCGCTCATGCGCTTCATCAATAATAATCACGGAGTATTTCAACAGTAAAAAGTCGTTTTGAATTTCTTTTAACAGCACACCATCGGTCATAAATTTAATACACGTTTCTGACGTACTGGTACCTTCGTATCGAATTTGATATGAAACCTTTGAAGAAGGCAGCGACATTTCTTTCCCCACCCGCGCTGCCATACTTATCGCCGCAACACGCCGCGGCTCTGTAATCCCAATAAGCCGCAATGTCTGTGCGTCTGAGGATTGCTTGTTTTGCTCCTTCACCTCTACCCTTTCTTCAGTTGGCGAATGTAGGCTCCCAGAATTTGTTGTCGGAACATTTTGGTTGCTATGAGTGAACCCGGCTTCATACAAAAACTGTGGTACTTGTGTTGTTTTCCCAGAACCCGTTTCACCGCAAATAATGGTCACTGCGTTATATTTTACTGCTTCTACAATCTCCTAAAACATAATATACAGATCATCATTAAACAGTCTGTTTGTAGCGTCCCTGACGCATAAGTCGTAAACAAATAAGCTTTGTTCGAACCCCGTATTATAATTTCTATCTAACGTCTCTCCAGTTTAGATGAAATATTATAATAAATCCCTAATTCAAAACTTCTTCACTTAGCGGATATCGTCAGGGTTCACGCTTAGCTCATATTCCTAAATGTGTGTAGAACCGATCACCAGCTAATGATAGGTCTTGTAACTTTCAAACCAGTGAATCACAGAGCTTATTTCATCAAATGTGGAAGTTTGTACGCACTGGAAAATACGGGTCCGAAACCCAATCTTCTGTTAAATAAAAAGTCAAAAAATCAAAACCACCCGCCTGTCGGTGCTATTCTGCTTATTTATACCTGCTCCATTCCAATTATAGGCAATTGATTTCGTTGATCTTGAATCTTTTTTGTCCGATAAACCGGAACGTATACACTGTTTTCAAGGATACTTAAACCGTTGCCGTGTTCTTCAGCATTAACAATTAGCGGCTGGGTCTGTTCGGACAAACTTGGACTACTGCTTTTAATGTCCTCATTTATTGCTGAAGGAATGGTTACCTGTTTGCCTGAATCCGAACAATTTCCTGAAACCAAGTCGCAGTTTGCTAACGAAGAAAACAATATACAATTATTGATAGTTCTTGATAACGACGTTAGGCTTAAACATCCACTTTAAACCACTCATTCAACTTCCACTTAGCACAATGTGCACTAAATTTCAAAACCGCCGATTAATACTAGCAAAGATTAGAGATAGTAGATTTGACGAACAAGAACTACTTATTTGCCAGGAATCGATCGGATATTAATTTTACCAGGCAGCAGAGCCCTAGAATATTTTTATCGGAACGGGATGTTAACCGGATATATGATCGAATTTTATGCATTGTTGGAAGTATTCATTTCAGTCGTGCAAAAATTTGTATTTACAGTTATGTAATTGCCGGTTTGGATTTTTCATTTCATGTCAGTGTCCACTCGTAGATTGTCCGGAAATGCAGCCGTTGCCAAATATATAGCATTTCCGCAAAGCAGTTCCCTTATATTCGGGACCATAACCCCAAATATCGGGTATCCAATACCAGACACCATAACCGGATATGGATGTCGGTTTTTGCGGATATTGTATCAACATACCTATATTATATGTAAATTTAATCCGCATTTATAAGCTAATATGATAAAAAATTTAAACAACTACACTCTGCCAATTTTTCAATTAAATATATCTTCTTGTAATTGCAAAACAATGTCAAAATTTAAAACATTTTACCGTCACTTTTCTGTATTTTCTGATTATTTTCCAGCGCCGTTTGCTTCATACCGTTTTTGTTTTTAGATATGTCAGAATCAGCATCACTTTCAGATGTGGATGACGACATTTCGTTTTGCTGCGTGTCATTGCCCTGTTGTCCAACATTACGTTTGCTTCCTTTAATACTGTTTACAGTAGCAGGACAACTTTGATCTCTGTCTGACTTCCTACAAAATAAATATATTCAAATCAGGGTGCAAGTGGAATTACAATTTACCGAAACCGGAATTTGAAAAATACCGGAAACGGAATCTGAAAATCAAAAACACATGCCACCGAAAAATTGATTTTAATTTTCTATTTTGAGATATTATTCGTGAAATAACCATAGTTGGAGATATGTATTCAATTTAGTATTTTAGATTTTTAGAATCCACGGAAGCGAAATCCAACTTCGATGGTTTATTTTAAGCGATTGTTTAGGTTTATATGCTATACTAATGAAATCTATATAATTTTTATCATTATATTTTAGTAAAATATTAAGCGGAAGGTGAAAAAATGCCGAAAGCGTAACAGAACTTCCTGCTGCACCCTCATTCAAATACGTAGAATTTTGTTAGTATTTTCTTACTATTTATATAACTGATAGATATAAAACTGCTAAATTACGTATTCAAAGGCAATCATTCAAACGTACGTTCCAAATTTATTTCCAATATTTTTGACTGACGCGTACTGTGCGAGTTGCGCACTTGAGATTTCAAATCCTTTCAAATTTGCTAATAATTCTTCTCTCTAAAACTGATCAACAACTGGAAAATTGATAAATAGTCGGATAGTTCGATGCTGTATGTAGTGTTATTACGCAAAATAAACTGTTAGAGGTGTATCAATTTCGCTAAAGTAATACTACATTGTGTATTTGAAAAAACAAAACTCAGAAGATGAACTTTACGAATGGGAACTAAAGAGAAACATAATCATCCATTTACTATCAACATGGTAAGCTACATTGTATCAGACGAGAACCGTAGTCATAACTACCTATGTGTGTTCCATTGCGTTTACCATTGTGAACCTAGATAGGTATCAATCTGAATACGTGTATGAAGCATGTACGTATGTGCTATATGCGTACTTTTTTCTTTTTCTGTTTACGTTCTGCGACCACTTTTAACTTCTTCAGTTGGTTTTTAGTTAAGCTCTTTTTTGGTGCAACCTTTAGCCGGCCGCGAGCATCATACTGGCTTGGACCCGATTTCTTTTTGCGCTTCGATTGTAATACTAATGCGTTGCTACCATCGTGAGGCAAACAATACTCGGGTTTGACTTCTGGCATTTTGTATAAACTTATTTGCTAGCTATTCCTATTATGTTTAAAAACAGTCAGGTAGTATCTCACATTTCTCCAGCCCAATTTCGAGTCGAGCTTTTGGATGTGCCCTCACCAACAACCCGGGAGAATTTATTTAGTGAATAGCAAAAGGTTAGAAGGCCTCTAAAATAAAAATAAGGAGTAAAATGTTGATTTTCGGTATTTTTTCAGTATTTTACAAATTTTCGATTAAATTTGTTATTATTGAGCTTAAATAAAGTCAAATTTTATTTTTTGATTATGGTGATGCTACGAAATTTGGTCATTTTCGGCAGCACATTCAGTAAGGTTTTTTCCTTATATTGTTCTGCTTTAATCATACCTTACAGGGTTCCAGTAGGAACTAAATGTTATCGGAACAGGAATTTAATTTTCTACGAAAAAGGCGACTTGAACACGCTCGCGCTCAACTCTCATTCTTTTCAAGGTTACATTCTTTATATCTCTTTGTGTTTTATTACATGTACTTTATTGTTTGTTTTCAGTCTGCCCTCACACTTTTCTACTGATTTTTCTGCGCTCTTCATTTTTTGGAAAAGGAATCTGCCAAATTATGTAATTTTTCTTTTATGTACTAGCTACGTAAATGTTGCCTTTACAATGAAGGACTGCAGTTTCGTCAGTAAAAAAATATTGTACCCTCAACTTCTGTATTTAAAACAAACGAAAGAAACAGTAAAAAACAAAACTAACAGGCCAAAACGTTGGTACAACTTTAGAAAGCAACACCTTTCAAGTCCACATTTGTGTGACGCAAAAAGTGAATCC